>MJVA01000367.1:0-522133 GCA_001939245.1 Talaromyces wortmannii
ATTTATTATTTTAGATTTATAATATAGAGTTTTTAATCTAATTATACTTTTATAGTTTAAAGTTTTTTTATTAATATATAATTAAGTTTTTATTTTAAAATTAACTATACTGTTTTTAGATTTAGATTTTTATTAATAAATTAATCTTTATCTAACTCTATTATAGTTTTATCTAATATTTTTAATATATTAAATTAAATATCTTCTATAGATATAGTCTATTTAATAAAATTAATTAAAATAAAGATACTTTTAATAGTAATTATATTTTTTAATACTTATTAGCTCTTCTTTTAAAAATAAAAAGTAATTAGAATATAAAAATAATATATAAAAAATAAATAAGAATAGAATTTAATAATAAAGCTATAGTTTATTATATAATTAAACTAATTACTAACCTTTAATATTCTTTATATAAAGGTTAGGATATATATATGTTCCCGTTTAGTAGCTTGGCAAGCCTCCTGTGAGGCTAGTGTAGCGAGGTGCGGCACATGGTGCGCACCGAAGGCTTCACGGCCTCACATTATTATATTTAATAATCTATTTAATATAAAAGTAAAGTTGCTATCTTATATTCTTATTTAGATTTATAATAGATAAGAGATATTTTTTAATAAATTTTTTTAGTAAGAAGTCTTTCTAGATATTTAGAAAAAAATATTTTTAAAGACTATTTTTATTTATTTTTTTAATAATAAAAATATTATAAATATTAGTTAAACTAATAATTTTATTTTAATTTATAATATATTTTATAATTATATTAATAAAATTATTTTTTATATTAAATATCTCTATAAGATTAATATCTATTATAATAAAGACTAAGAAATTTTTAATATTAATATTTAAAATAAGAATAAGTAAAGAATATTTATATTAAAAAGCTATTATTTATAGTATATTTTAATATTAATATTTTAAATTTTTATCTAATAAAAGAATATATTAAATATAATAAATATCTAAGATATTATAAACTTAAAATAATTATTAAATATTTTAATTCTAGTATATAAAAGATTTTAAAATTTAAATAACTTTTTTATAGCTTTTTATTATACTTTAATAACTATAGATTAGAAATAGATTATTTTTAATTAAAAAATTAAATTAATTTTAAAAATTAAAAAAGATACTTAATATTCTATTATTATAATAATAAAAAAGAAACTTAATATTAATAAAAATAATAAAATATTTTCTATATCTAAAAAATTAGAATTTAATTTTTTATAAAATTTATAGATATAATTCTATAGATATTTAATTTTATATTTATAATTTAATTTTATAATATACTATAATATTTATATAATTAATAATATTTTTCTTTTTTTATTAAATTTTTAATAATAAAGTAATAAAATTTAAAGAATTTTTAATAATAAAATATTTATTAGATAAAAGATTTTATATATAATTTATAGTTATTCTATCTATATTAATAATAATAAAGTAGATTTAATAAAAATTAAATAATATTACTAAAATCTTTTTCTTAATAAATAACTATATTATTAATATTTTAACTATATATTGCTTTAGAAATAATAAAAAAAAATTTTAGAATTTTTTTATAGTTTTTTTATATAAATATTAATATTAATATAATATATAATAGTTTATTTAGTTACTAAAGCTAATTTAGTTAATATAGTTATTACTATAATTTTAATATTAAAAAAAAAAGATTTAGTGTGTATAGCACTAATTTAAAATATCTATGGTAAGAAAAAACAAACAGTTATAAAACGCGTTTTGGCAACATTGTACGTATAGGCCCCCGTACCTATTCGGTGCATCGGAGATCTCGGGATTTGTGATCTACAAATACGCACTCCGATGCCGATGTGGGTCTGGGGTCTAAGAATGATGCATATCCATGGAACAGTATAATCCAAGATATATGGCTGATTTCGCGTGGAAATTGTGAGTTAGCTATCAATTATATTAATCCATTTCAGTACCTTCTAAGTATTCACTATAATGGGGCACATCATGTCCGCACCTGCAACCACGCAATCCACGACAATGCCACCCAGCCTACCCTGTCGTTGCCAGGAGGCACCAACACCCGTGTTTGGCTATCTTTATCAAATCGTCGAACTGGGTGTTATGAGGCTATTTGTCGAAAAGCGTGTCTTTGACGAAATTCCTGACGAAGGAATTTTAATTGCTGAGTTAGCAACAAAAACTGGCATTGAATTCAACCTGCTAGAAAGGCTTGTCAATTTTCTCATCTCCAGCCGCATTTTCACATCTTCGTCTCCGGGATACGTACATCATACTCCCACTTCAAAGTATTTCACCGAGAAAAGAGCTCAGCTATGGTATCCGCATATTTTCGACACTTTCTTGGTCTCTGCAGTCAAATGGCCCGAGTATTTTGATATAAACGGCATGCAAGAGCCTCAATGCTCAAGCAAGTCACCATTTGGATTTGGATCCGGCTATCCGGACAAATCGGTCTACGAAATCTTTGATCTCATGCCCAAAAGATCCTCCGATTTTAATGCTACTATGGCTTTGAGCATGGGTGAGATGCCAATCCTGGGCATGTATGACTTCTCATGGATTGGGGAGTATGGAAAACGCCCCGAGGCCAAAGAGAGGACTCTGTTTGTGGATGTCAGCGGAGGCAAGGGGCAAGCTCTTCAAGCTATTCTCGAAGCATTCCCAAGTATTATACCAGGACAATGTGTTCTCGAGGATCAAGAGAAAGTCATCGACGAAGCACAACTAGCAACCGGCACTTTGGAGAAAGTGAAAAAGGTGCCAATCGATCTGTTTGGGGAGCAACCCGTAAAAGGTTCATTACCAACTTTCATTTTCAATCGTTTCTTTCATCATTTACTGACATATTCCAGGTGCTCTTGTTTACTACATTCGCCGAGTGCTGAATGATTGGTCAGATGCAGAAGTTGTCCAGATTCTTCGAAGCATCCGTAACGCTTGCGCTCCCGACTCCAAAGTTCTCATCTCAGAAAACCTTCTTCCTGATGAACCACCACTGAAATTGGCCGCTATTGACGTCTGGATGTTAAATTTCGGTGGTAAACGACGTAATAAAGGAAACTTTGGAGAACTAGCCAGGCGCGCAGGGTTTGAACTATCAAGCATCGCTGAAGATGAAAAGACCAAGTCGGCCGTTCTTGAATTAGTAGTTTCTTAGGGAGACTTGTGGAAATAAAACCCTGTTTTTCATATACGGCATTTCCTTCACCAATAAACGCTTGATGAATTGCTCCCTTTCATAGTACTAATACGAGCATAGAGCCATTGTGTGGCATTTTACGCTGATTTATGCTTACACGGCACTATTTGATGATTTACACTTTAATTAATAACAATCACAACCAAATGGCGATCACGAAGGGTGTTTTGTTGGGCCATTGGTAGAATAGCGTTTACGCCACATGAGCATTTCAAAGGCCCGAATACCGAACAGGGCTTGATAGTTACAATAAATAAGTGATAATTTGATTCTACCATCGGAATTCGCTAGTATTATCATCAGTGGTAAGCTCGGAAAATATCGGTGACTCGTCTCGGAGAAGCCCTCGTATGGCTTATCCGATGGTCACCGATCAGCGCACCAATGCTTCCGGTTTCAGATACTACACAGTTTGTTGGGGGCAATAGCCTTAAAGACTGTGGCCAAAAATATATACGGTCATTTAAGAGTCCAGGCGTATGCTCCTAGTTCCTAAAAGCACTTTCCACACGGCAATATTTCACTTCATACCATGAGTGTTCTAAACACGGCTTTGTGGAGGTTCTCGCCTACCGCTGCTTTTTGTTCCCTTGTAATTTTGTGCATATTTTTCAAAGTAATTGCTCGTGCTAGAGAAGACAGAAAGATTAGGAGACTTGGCAAATATGGCCAACAAATCCGATCCAAGTTACCTTTGGGTATCGGTTTCTTGTACAGCATGGTCAAGGCAGTCAAGGCGCAGAAAAACTTCGAATTCTGGAGGGATAATATATTTGGGGCCAGCGGCCGGTGGACAGTTGAGACTCGCATCATGAATGAGCGAACCATCTTCACAGCGGATCCAGGAAACATCAAGGCAATGCTTGCCACTCAATTCAGCGACTATGGCAAGGGCCCCGCCTTTCATGCCATGTGGAAAGACTTTCTCGGCAACAGCATCTTTGCGACTGATGGCGAGAGGTGGTCCGCGAGTCGGAAATTGATTAGGCCGCAGTTCACTCGAGACCGTCTTAGTGACTTGCAATGCTTTGAAGCCCACATGCAGACATTGTTCGGAGTGCTTGATGATGGAGGCTCGCCACTGGATCTCAAGCACGCAGAGGCGACACCCATGTCACAAGGAAAGGTTATAGATATACGTGATTTGTTCTATCGGTTTACGTTCGATGTTTCAACCGATTTTTTACTTGGACAAGACGTCCAATCGCTCACGTAAGTGTTTGTTCGCTACTTTCTCGATATGGAGACTTGGTCACTGATATCCATCTAATTCAGCATACCAAGACAAGAATTCGCTCATGCATTCGACGAAGTCCAGCGTATGCAAACCATTTTTGTCAGGAGCCGCCAGTTTAGCAAATTCATGTCAAAGACGACCTTCCGATCAAGCCTCAAAATCATGAACGGATTCATCCACAATCATGTGCGTCGTGCACTGAGCCTATCCCCACAGGAAGCACAGGAAAAGTCTCAATCTAGCAGCAAGTACACCTTTCTTGAGGCAATTGCTGGGTTCACTCGGGACCCTACAGTCCTCCGCGATCAGATTGTTGGTATTCTACTTGCTGGCAGAGACACAACAGCAGCTACGCTCTCTTGGGCTCTATATGAACTAAGTCGCCACCCTGAGGCTGTTGCTGCCTTACGCCGTGAGATTCTACAGACGGTCGGATCCGATGCGCCGACATACGACCAACTCAAGAACATGCCGTACCTCAAGGCGGTGTTGAACGAAACTTTACGTATCTATCCTGCAGTTCCATACAATGTGCGAATTGCGCTAGAGGATACGACTCTGCCACACGGCGGCGGACCTGATGGAAGTGAGCCTATTGCTGTGTTAAAAAATACTAAGATCGCGTTCTCGACTCTAATTTTACATCGTCGTCGAGACCTGTACCCGGCTACTTCGGAGAAATTTGTAGATCCTGCCATTTTTAGCCCCGATCGTTGGCTGAACTGGCATCCCAGCGCTCATGACTATATCCCTTTCAGTGCAGGGCCACGACTCTGTACCGGTCAGCAATTCGCTCTGATGGAAATGTCATATGTGCTGTGCAGATTGTTCCAGCGCTTTGAGAGAGTTGAGAGTCACATGCAGCAGATAGATGGCGGTCACCCCACCCTAAAAGCAGACATCATTCTATCACCAGGAGATGGGGTTTGGGTGTCTTTCCACGAGCCCAAGCAAAATGACCCGAATTGACTTCTCTGACATGAATGAACGGAAGACCGTATATACTTTATAATTTCTACACTCTTATTGCCATTACTATGGTCGTGATCCTTTTTAAGAACAATAAAATTCCGCTGGTACTAAATGTATTAAAGGTTGAAACTTAAAAGAATAAAGCACTCGCTAACATATGGACTGAATAATGACCTTATATATGGTTATATCTTTTTAATTTTCAATATAATAAAGGTACCTTACCTATGTAGTAAGCTTGTAGTTGCTATAGCTCCGAAAAAAAATCAGAAATATATCCAAAATAGAGGAGACAAGACAAACGACGTAGGTTTTATTTCGGGTTGATTATAGATGTTAGCACATTTGGCACGAAAAATACTATACGGTAACAAAAGATGGCGTGAGGCTGGCGGGTATGAGGAAAATTACCGTTTCGTAGTGTATTGGCCCAAGCGCCTCCTTATCTCCGAATGACTCGCAACTCAGCTCCCTGAGGATCATCGACCGTCACCACCCAAGTCGATCTCTGGGAACGCCGGGAAGTAGCCGGAAACCTGCCGCCATGCCTGCTCTAAGAGGTCGTTCAACTTCCGACTTGCTTTCCCCATCTGCCTACGATGACGACGTCGCGTCTCCCCGGTCGCTCTCCGACCAAGAATCCGACTCTGAGGACGACGAATTCCTGCGCGCGAAACGATCGACGTTAGAACTCGCCCGCCACGATAAGACGGTGCTGGAGGAAGAGGAAGAAATGGAGAAGCTCCTTGTCAGGAGTAGCCCTGCTGATGGGATACGGAGAATTTTCAGTCCTACAGTCGGCCCTGTGCGGATAGGCAAAAGAGACCGGAGTCGGCGGCGGGAAAGAAAGGCGAGCGTACAGGGGAAACCACACCAAGAGGGCGATCTCATGTTTGAAATGGAAGAAGGATTCCAGGACCGATCCGACAATGACAGCATCGATTCATTGGATTTGGATGAGAAAGAGATGGATGACTGGCAATCTAGACGCGTAAGAAGACAGCAGCATAGCCGTCCAACTCGATACTAACTTTGCTTAAAGTCCAGCAAGGGCAAATGTGTGCGGCTCACGCTGATGTTCTCTGCCATAACTGTTCTCTTCTTTATCCTTCTTTTAGGCGCCTACAAGGCATCTAGCGATGTTCGAACCTCCAAGCCCGCCACCACTCTTCTCTCCAACGGGACGGCTCTCTTCGGACCGACCACGATAATTGTTTCTCTGGATGGGTTTCGAGCAGACTTTCTCAACAGGGGCCTAACACCGACGCTTAATTCGTTTATTGCCTCGGGGGTTTCGCCAAAATATATGAATCCAAGTTTCCCCAGCGTCACGTTTCCAAACCACTTCACTCTAGTGACGGGCTTGCATCCCGAGAGCCACGGAATGGTTGCCAACGATTTTTACGATCCCAATATGCAGGAGACTTTCCAAGTCACCCCGGATTCCGTAACTAATGCGGACTGGTGGACGGCAGAGCCTATTTGGACAACCGCCGAAAAGAGAGGCATGCGCACTGCCATTCACATGTGGCCTGGGTCAGAAGCGCACATTGGTCACATTGACCCGACATTTTATGACAAATATAACGGCTCTGAGTTGCTGTCACGAAAAGTGGACAGACTTATGGGATTTCTAGACTTGCCCGGAGAAGAAAGCGAACCTGGTACTGAAAAGCTTCGCCCTCAGTTTATAGCTACGTACGTGCCAAATGTCGATACTGCAGGGCATACGTACGGTCCAAACAGCACCGAGATTCGAGAAGTAATCTCCAATGCCGATACCATGCTAGCCGATATCCTGCACGGACTTGAGGCCCGAAATTTAACGGATATTGTCAATATTGTGGTCGTCTCCGACCATGGTATGGCTACCACGTCTTATAAGCGCACTATCCAGCTAGAAGATCTCATAGATATTGATTTGGTTGAACATATCGACGGCTGGCCGCTTAGGGGACTACGACCGAAGCGACCCGAGGACTTGGAAGTTTTGAAAACCCAGTTAGCCGAACGAGCAAAGAACTTCTCAGATGGTATTGACGTCTACACGAAGGAAACCATGCCAGAGAGATATCACTTTTCAAATAACGACCGTATTGCGCCTCTGTGGGTGATCCCCAAGACTGGCTGGGCTGTTGTTGAGCGCCCTGACTTTGATGCGAAAGAAGCGATGGAGAAGGAAATAGTCTATCACCCGCGAGGCATTCACGGCTATGATAACGAACATCCGCTAATGCGAGCAATCTTTGTGGCGCGCGGCCCTGCGTTTCCCCACCCCCCCAATAGTCGGGTGGAGTCCTTTCGTAAGACATATTCTGAATCACATCTACATCGGAGGATACTAATATGATACTTAGAAAATATCGAGGTCTATAACTTGCTCTGCGAATCAATTGGCTTAGAACCGCTACCCAACAATGGAACGCTCCATCTCCCGCTACAGGTCGTCGGTCTCCATAGTGATGAGGACGCGCCGGAATTAGAGAGCCCTCAAGACCCGCCGAAAACACCAACAGGCCCAGAGTTGCCTGTATCTACGACTGTCCCACCTCCAACTGTGCCATTTGAAACACCAACGCCCGACGTTCCCACAGTCGCTGAACCGGAACCGGAACCGGAACCTAAACCAGACACGGGTGCAGACGATGGAGATGGTACGAATGGCGACAATGGTAAAGACGGTGACGCTGATCCCTCGGACGATTCGTTCTTTGATGAAGTCAAAGAAACGTTGAACTCTATTAAGGATTGGTTTGGCCAGTTGTGGGGTGCCAAAGAAGGCAATAAGCCTCCAGAGGCGTGACTTATTACTCGGATGCAGGACACACGGAGTTATTTGCTTGTTTACCGTTCAAGGGCCATTTTATTATTGTTATTTGCAGCATTTATTTCATCCTTCTTAGTACAATGATACCCCCTCAAGACTATGCTTCTGGGTTTTGCCCGTGCTATTTCAGGTCCCGAATTGCCTCTGTCCCCAAGCCGTACTCAGCCTGCGGTGTATTATTGTAGACGCAATCAAAAATAGCGACAATGAGATCATTTTCCTGATCGGGCAGGCAAAGTCGATCTGTGGAGATTGGGGTCGATTTATTGGTTGAATTTGACCGAAAGAGCCCCCACTAAATACACGCTAGCCAATATTACACTTATCAGATCAATCTAATCTTCGGACCAAGCCCACTCTTTATAAGGACACTCTCGTCTGGAAAAGCCAAAAGCATTTATTTCCTCTCTTTTCATATCCCTAAAACCAGTTGCACTATTGATCGGGAATTTGACCGGAGCAATGGCCGAATACCGGAATCTCGCCGTGCCACATCGCGAATGGGCGGACGTAAGATACAGCCATTAGCAATCTCTCTCTTCTACTAACAATATTATGCAGTTCCCTAACAACTTGCCTCCTAACACCCGCACTCTACGCATGTCTCGGGATAAACTGCCAATTAAACAAGAGGAAGGTCTAGACGTGGCCGAATTCGAAATTCCTGCGCGTGATGACTATCCTATAGTCATTCGTTCATATCGGCAATCCAGTTTGCGTGACCACAGTTTACCGACGCTGATATACCTTCACGGTGGAGGTTATGTGACAGGAGGACTAGAAACAGATGATGTTTCATGTCGGGTGGTGGCGAGAAAGATACCAGTGATGGTATTGAGTGTAGAGTATCGCCTTGCGCCTGAGCACAAGTTCCCCGTCGGTTTTGAGGATAGTTTCGATGTTTTGAAATGGGTATGAGTATATTTTGCAAAATTCGGATCTCTTTATTAGGCATACACCAGGCAACTAAAAAAGACCTTATAGGTAACATTGCCAGAAAATCAGGACAAGATTAAAGCCGACTTAGCAACAGGCTTCCTACTCGGGGGTACATCAGCCGGTGCTAACTTCACTGCTGGCATTTCTCACTTAGCCAGAGACAAAGGGATAACCCCACCTTTGACAGGACTCCTTTTTCTGGCTGGAAGCTTTTGCCATCCAGATGTTCGACCGCCGCAATATCGAGAGCGCATCTTGAGCGTTGATGAAATCAACGACGCCCCAGGACTGACAAGGAAGTCCATCGACTACTTCGCTGGTATGTGATTTTTTCCCTTTGCACCTATAAACATCTATTAACAATTGAAATACACAGCAAAATACGGAGCTCCTCCAGATGACCTCCGACTGTCGCCTCTCTTATTCAAATCGCATGCCCACTTGGCCCGCAAAGCTGTCTTTTACATATGCGGCTGGGATCCTCGGCGCGATGAGGAATTTTTGTTCGAGGATATCTTGAGCCAGAACCAGACAATTACCAAGAAGTTTGTCTATCCTGGTTTACCGCATGGGTTTTGGACAACTTGCCCAGACCTGCCCGTATCTAGAGCTTGGGAGAAAGATCTGCTTGACGGCATTCGATTTTTGCTTGAGTAGTTGAGGTCATGAATCATGATTGAAGTTCAATTATTCCGGCTCAAAGCCGACAACTAGAGTCATTTTGAAACTACTTTACTAGCCTGATTGCTATATGGAACATTCAAAAATATATATGTACAGAACTGTCAATTAATGCAATATAATTTGAAGACATAGAGTATTTTGTCGACAGTAATCGTTGGGAACTAGTCACATCAATTGCACACCGATGATGTCAACTGGTGACCACAACAGCAGCTTCAAATGTTCAAATGTTAAAATAGCAACGTTGAACTATTTACCACGTATGTATATATATTCGTCAACTATATATACATGGATGAATTTTTTATTTATTAAATACTCTTATCTTTAAATTCTTAATGAATCTAAATCCATTATTCTGAACGCTTACTATATTCCTCTAAACTATCCTCATTGACGTCTTCACACGTCGCTCTTCAAAATAAGTTACATCTTGCAACAGGCGTTGCGTGTTGATATCACTTTCCCCAAGCAATGTGTGGCTCAGCATAGAGGCTAACCGCAGCAGCTTTTGTGCGATTCCCGCATCTCGGTCATCGTTCCGTGCCATGTGGAATGCGAGAGAATAGTCCAATATATCATCAACGCAAAGACTCTTGAAATTAAGACTCTTCAAAGTTTTCAGTTGGAGCAGGAATTGTGTTAGCAAATCTTCAACTTTATCCCGCTCTTCCTCTATTGCCTGATATGATAAGGCAAGGTTCCAAATTGCTCTCAGCACGACCATTGAATAATTGCTGGTATCCAACTTTAGGAAATGTAGGATGTCGTAACGAATCTTTGCCGCTTTGTCCCAATTCCCTATCAATTGTAGATTCAGTGCATTCGCCTGTTTTTCCTCAATTAATTGCAGAAAGCCAGCTCTATTCATACGTAGAATATGTTTGGCTAGAGTAAAATGACGGTTTTGGAATGCCCATTCCAGGTGCCGTTGGAAAGGGTAGTCAGTGGTATGACCCTGGGGATTATCCCAGGGGAACCCGTCAATGATTGCTGGAGGGTTATTGTATAAGTTATACCATAACTCATTCAAGTTATCAATGGATGAACCGAGTTCTTTAGTGTGGTGTAGCCAGTACTGCTTCGCATAGGGCAGGAAATGAAACGCCTCCATTGGGAGTTTCTGGTCTGTTTCAGAATATGCATCCACCAATGCTCGCTTCAAATCAAACGTGTCTGATAGTGATGAAGATCGTCGTGTCCTTTTTAGATACATTTGGGCGACTTTCTTGACAAAACCTTTAGATTGAAAGGGTGAACCGACAACAACGTCCAACGCAGTAGACCCATTTGTCAGCCATGGTTTGTTCTGCGGAATAACTTGAGTTTCAAGCGCACTCCAGTTAAGGTACGTGACACAGATATCGCCCATTAGAGTGGCAGCTTCTTTTTCTGTGAAGTGAGACGAGGAGCTAGGTAATTTCTCCGTGTCTGGCAAAAGTAGATGCTGCTTCGCTGATGGGTGAATGAAATGCACGGTAAGAGCTTCTTCGTCTAGTTCAAGAAGACTTCCACAACAGCCTATTGTTTTTTGTATGTTGTTGATAAACTTGGTCCGGTCCATTGTCGTTTCTCCTGGCGTCACACTCAAGGCCTCTTGGAGTGCCCACATTGTTAGTGGCCGGTATGCCGACGAAATAAGTTGTAACATTTTCTTTTTGTAACGTGATCGTTCATTCTTCTGTAGAATTCGCTCGTAAACTGCTGGCAGATCTGGTGGTAAATCTTTCAGAGAAGTGAGAATTGCCTCGTCTGTTTCTTCGCTACAAATGCTGTCAATTTGAAGGACAACCCAGAGAAACCTGTTTGGTAAATTAATAACAGTGGGGGTTAGTTCGACTGGATTACTACTTACATTCCATGGACGTTAGCCTTCAGTGTGGTCTGTATGTCAACTATGATTTCAGGGTTTGTCAGACAAAGGACACCCGATTCCAGGCGTCGATCAAGTTCGTCGTCGATATAATCGTCAATCTCGTTGGTCTGATCACACATATGCACCCTGGTTTGCTGCGGGAAGCCTTTTTCGATCATAACTGCAGTGGACTCGAGCTCCGACCTCGTTGTAAGAAACATGCGAACTATTCCACATTTAACTAAACCCTGAAGATGTTGGATAACAAGTCTCTTTTCGGTATCCTCGCAATTATCGAGGCCATCAACGAGAAGAAACGCAATTTTGACTCGCGGGTTTTCCCATATTCTATCGTGCATCAATGAAACGACTTTATCAAGGCTGAGGGCATGCTGGTATCTTTGTGCCAACTGTGCCATTTCGCCATTTGAATCGTCCATGTTGATTGATTCCAATAATTGCCGCGCAAGGGAACCGAGGATTATTCTTGCGTTCAAAGACTCTGTGTCATCATATCTGCAGAAAAAATAGGCAAACAGATTCTTTGGTGGTAAGCTGGTAATCAAGCCCTGGACTACATTTGCCGCGAGGACCGTCTTTCCGGATCCTAACTTGCCCAGACAAAGCAAGGTCGTGTTAGCCTTGGGACCATCTCTCCAATCAATATATTCAGATTTAGCAAATAGCCATGAACAGGTTCCTTTCTTTCTCATTTGCCTCCAGCTAGATCCGAAATCATACGTCGAACACTTATCGAGTAGGGTCAGCCTTAAAGCTAGCTTGCGCCGTGCTTCTTCAGTTTTGTCAAGCTTGTTCAAAAGAAGAGAGCGAAACATAGAGTTCTCGCGGGCTTCATCCTGCTGTGTTTCTGCAGATAGTACCACGACGGACTCTTTGATATCCATCCCCAGGGTATTGAGCTTTTTTACGTGGCTGCCGAACTCAGAGTCAAATGACTTCAATGTCGTGGCGAATAGACGGTTTAGCCCATTTCGACGCATGAATTGGACGGACTTTGTGCATAGCTGTACAATAGCAGTAAAATATTCGCAAATAATTCTTTGCAGTCCGGACGAGTGAGGATATATCAGGCCAAGGTTCTGGTACCGCGGGGCGGATCGACCAATGTCTAAGAAAAGCTCTGACAACTTTTCCAAGAATGACGCATAGTTTGTTGCTAGCTATACGTACTTTTAGCAATGCCACACATTTATTTAGACTGAATAGTATTTGGTATATGCTTCTAGATACGCACCTGGAGTGTAAATCGCATCAACGCCCATAGCCCACTTGCCATCATGTTCTGGGAGCCACCGACAACGACATCCCCGAGGGCAGCGAATGACTGAATGGCTTGAAGTACACTGATGAAACGCGTGCCTACGCACTTTCTAGTGCTCTGCGACGTACGGTCTATCTCAGCTGTCAAGCGAACCACATCGATTGCGCTCGGTGGATCTTGAGCTTTGAGCTGACGAAGAGAGGCTTTCTCATCGCCCAGTAAAATAGCCTCATATTCGGATATAGCCTGAGCGAGCTGTATCTCCGGACTGAGTTTCACAGCATTCGATATAGACAGAGACATTTTTGGGGGTTTTTCATGTTGCGCCTAAATACACCGAGTGTACTTCAATGTTGTCTATCTTTCAGCCTCGTCGTTGATTTGAAGTGGGGCAAAAACACATGACTTGAAAGGATCCCATTGAGCTTGACGTGTCAAGAGTTTTTGGTTAAAACTACATTTAAATAATAGGCGAGTTCTTGTAAATTCGTATTCATTTTCCTTGCTCTCTATACTGCTCTAATTTCCGTATAGAGTGTTTTGTGGTTAAGCATACGTCACTGAGGCATATCGTCCAATCAGCGGCGGTTATTTCACTGCTCCACAGCGTTCCGTTGACTTTCTTCCAACCTTGTACTCACATTTGTTTGCAGGTTACAAACATCTTTAAGATATCTATACCAGCCCGCATATTGTTTATCCGGGCGATTAATTTGTTATAACTATCTTAATGGAGTTCGCTACAGTTCAAACACTCACTCCCCGTTATCGATTACTATTTCTATTGACATAGCGGAACTTATTCACGTTTTTCCCATCGGGCATTTCAAGCTTCATTCGAAACCAAACAGGAATAATGACACCCTCTCAGGCAGCTCTTGCATACGAAGAGCCTAGGCTTTCAACGACTCTCAACCTCGCCGGTTTACTCCTCGCTTTGAACCTTATTAACAGCTTTCTTGACAAGTTCCTGTACTGTGGGTTGATCGGTCAGTTGTTCATCGGCATTCTTTGGGGTACACCCGGAGCGCAATGGCTTGACCGAGATACGGAAATTGTCATCCAGCAGCTGGGCTACCTTGGGCTAATTATGCTGGTCTATGAAGGTAATTTGTCACTCAACATATTCTGCTACCCCGATCCCCTAGCTGACGTCATCATAGGAGGTTTGTCGACATCGATAAAATCGCTGAGAGAAAATATTCACATTTCTCTATCTGTTGCTCTCACTGGTATCAGTGTCCCCATAGGTCTTTCATTTGTGCTTAGAGACTTGGTATCAACAAGCCCCCTCCAGGCCTTTGCCGCTGGCGCTGCTCTCTCTGCGACAAGCCTCGGAACGACGTTCACCATATTGTCAACTACGCAGCTAATCACGACACGACTTGGCACAGTGACAACTGCGGCTGCAATGCTTGATGATGTTGTCGGTCTAGTCATGGTTCAGATTATATCGAATCTTGGCGGTAGTGACTCATCCTCTTCGTCTTTTAGTGCCGTAACTGTAATTCGCCCTCTTTTTGTTTCGATTGGATTTTCCATCTTTGTGTTTCTGTTATGTGCATTTTGTCTTGGTCCCTTGCTCAGAAAGATGTTTGAAACTAAATGCAAATTGCCGACTTTTACACGGTCGAACCAATTTGCGTTTGTCGCCCACACCTGTGTTTTGGTTGGTATTATTTCTGCTGCCACTTATGCTGGAACTTCGAGTCTTTTTGCCGCATATCTCGCGGGGACAATTATTTCCTGGCTTGACGCATCCATTGCAGATTGTGTGAAGACTCGGCCAGCTCCTGCTACATCGCAAGAGCAGGCATCTCAACAAGCAGAGCCTTTGGGCAACAGCAACGAACAGAGCCCATTGCCGGAATCACCTCTTACTCGGGAGACTTCGTTATCTCCATTCCCAACTGGACAGCTGGTCTATGAAAAATACTTCCATGAACCCGTTCACCGAATCCTTATTCCCTTGTTTTTTGTAAGTCGCCTATTAAAGCCGAATATTAGATATTCACCTGCTAACTTCTAATAGGCATCGATCGGTTTCGCTATTCCAATTACTCAAATGTTTAAAGGAAGTATCGTTTGGCGTGGGATTGTTTACGCTATTTTGATGGCCTTTGGAAAGATGGTCACCGGGATATGGCTTGTGCGATTCTCGCCGATCTTGCTACCAAATCCCGTCACTATCTTCAAGAAATTTGCGACGTTTTTACGCCAATCCAAAATTCACCCAAAAAACAAAGGAAAGCGCAAAGCAAAGGGAAAGCAGCCTCAATTGGAGCTCAAATGCCAGCCAGCCCCCAATTCCACGACAAATCAGCAAGAAGAACATACACACAAATCGACCTCTCCCACAAGGCGAGATACAAACTTGCCTACACCTCAACATGAAAATAATTCTTCACTTTCGCCCAAACCGAAATCCCTCTATCCCCCGGCCATTCTCGGGTTAGCGATGATTGCTCGTGGTGAAGTCGGCTATCTCATTGCCTCGCTTGCTGAAAGTCAACGGATCTTCTCCGCGCAGGAACCAGACTTGTCTACATCGTCGCCATCTTCGGAGATATATCTCGTCATCATTTGGGCAATTTCTATATGTACGCTAATTGGGCCAATTTGTGTTGGGACGCTCGTGAGACGGGTGAAAAAGGTACAAAAGACAAGAGTCAATTCAGGAACCCCAGACCCTTTGGGAGTGTGGGGGCTAGATACTTGACTGTGAAATATAGTTCTGCGAATGATTCTGTATATGGAAAAATTATCATTATTCAATCAAAATACCGAGATTGTTCAGCAAAGTCTATGGTCAAGTTATACGACACCTATATGTGAAGGCATATATACTGAATAAAAACAAGAAATCACAAACATAACGAATAAAAGAGAGTTTTTCTGCTACGCAAGGGCAATCTTTTTGTGGTCGAGGTCGAGATTCGCGGCGTACATGCACCTCATAGAGTTGTTATTGCACCAGCCGTGGAACAGCATTTTCCCCTCGGCATTGACGGTCGCGCCACCAGGACCATACAACTGATCATCGGTATATACCAGCGAGAAGCCAGCTTTGGTATATGGTCCAGTGATACTGGACGCAGTGGCATAACGTATATCGTAGTTCGGGTCGTTGAAACAGTGGCTCGAATAGAAAAGAACGTACTTCCCATCAGTCGTCTTGATCAGGTACGGCGCTTCGACAAGAGGGCCTTCCGATTCATCGCGGTCTAGGATCGTCGTTGGATTTCCCACAGAGGTAATTCCATCATCTTGCACGGGCTGGAGCATAATCGGTGTCGAAGTCCCGGGAGTACCGCCATTAACACAGTCGCCGCCATTTCCATCCACCTTGTAGACGACATATCGAGAACCGTCTTCATCTTGGAACCCGGCTGCGTCGATCGCACCACCTTGGTCGAGAGGGCATGCGAATGGGCTGTTTGAGACTGGAATGTAGGGGCCGACAGGGTTGTCGCCGCCGAGAGCGATTCCGATGCAGTGGTGACCGTTGCCGCCCTGGTATTCGGCGGAATAATACATGACGTATTTGCCATCCGACTAATATCTGTCAATTGTGTGTCTAGGAAGAGAAGGGTGAGAGAAGGTCGCATACCCGACGAATCACATCTGGAGCCCAGTGGTTCACCTCCGTCTCCCAACCAGACAGTGTCGGAAGGGCTTCGTCTTCGAGCAGAGTCCAAGAATCGAAGTCAGTTGAATGGGCGACTTGGATGCGCTTGCCATTGCTGTTGGTGCCGAAAGCATACCACGATCCGTCAGTGTGCTGGACAAATGCTGGATCGGGGAAATCAGTGTTTAGAGCGAGTGTGATAGCGCCGCCTCGTTTGCTTGGTCGATACAGAGGCGAAGAGAAGACGGCTGGAATGAGACTGAGTCCGAGGACTGCGAAACGAGAGAATGAAAGCATTCTAGAAGGAATAAAAATATTAAGTATAAGAGAAGCAATTAAAGTTTTAGTTGCAAAGAAACAAACGGAAAACGAATGAGGCAAAGCACAAAGGCAAAAAGGACAAGCTACCACGATGTGGAATGAATGATCAGCACGAGAAAAAGGGTTTCTTTTAAAATGATGATCTCTGCGTAAGCTGATGTCTATATGTACGAGGCGTTCGCACACGGATTCGGTTACACCGGGAGGTGCGAACCACAGCCCCGGCGGTTGTTCCTGCGTGAGGGCTGTCTGGAAACATCCTTGCGTTGAGACGTAGGGTTGGCGAGGACTTATCCCAGGTTTCCGCATTAGGTTTACATACACCTATTGCACATGCAAAGCGTGCGGCCTACAATACGTCTATGGAAACTGATCGTCTCTCCAGCGAGTTTAGCAAGTGCCCGAGGTAGTATCGATTGATCCATAAAGTAGTGATTTTTGATCATCATGTTGCGAACATCAAATCCATAGTCATGCGGTTGCTACGTAAAATATTAGAAAGGACTCTCTAGTGTTATGCAGGAGTACAAAGGTGGGCCAGGGGAAATGCGACTCTAATTAGTACGGAGCAGCCCTTTCTAAATCATCCGTAGACCGACGAGCCTACGCATGCTGCAGAAGCCAAGACTTAAAAGACGTGTCAAAGGAGGGCCTTTGAACAAGGTTATTGGACAGTTGCTCAAGGTGCATGTGGCTATCTTATCCGAAAGCATCCAGTTGACCCTGCTTAATTTTAACTAAGATGTGCCTGCATCCACTGCGCGAGAGCGCCAAGCCAGAGTATAAGCTATCCCACGCTGTTGCAGCAAGGAGTTTTTTTCTGTGGGCTATGTTATCTACGAGGAAGACCAGTTTTATTCTTGATAAAACGCGGTCAATTTTCATATAACAAACAGGTTTTCTATATATTTTCTTTTCTTTTCTCTTCTGCTATTTTTTCTCCGTCGTATTGGCATAATTATGATGCAGACGGCAGCTCTTCTGCTTGGAAGATCTTTTCCAGTTGCGGTGGAGAATGTATACGGCTTGGTTAGGTTTTACACGTTGAGATGTACGTCTATTGAGAAACCTAAAGCTGTTTAGGGCAAGGTCAAAGTTGTCCTTGATGGACCTAGCATCAGAGAATTCTACACGTAAGTCTTGATAGTTTTCTAACACGCTCAGCTGCTTATATGGTGAGTGTTGAGAGTGTAATCAATGCCATCCAAATGCAGGTACGAGATGGACTATAGTAAACACAGCTGACGCAAGGAGGGCGGCAAATATTAAATTGGCTACACGTCGACCTTGTCAGCCAACTATATCCATCAAAACATCGTCATCTTTCTCCATCATGCTAATATCTATCAAATGTTTAATCATAAAAAATTATATCGCATAACCACGTACAATCTGCTGCGTGGTGGATATAAGCGCAAGCCACCAAGCCTCGGTTCCCTGGAACCGTTCGCGGCATGGGGCCCACCAGACCACCAACACCCAGCTTGAACACGGATGCTTCCCCTGTTTGTTGATCGCAATACGGAAGATTCTTTTCATGGCACTGTTGTATCTCATATATGGACTCTCTTGCAAATAAAATGTAACTGCTGTCAATGTGAACATCGAGGCGGTTGTTAGCTCGTCCGAGTTCGATAAAAGGAAGAGGATTTCCCGAAATGGAAATGTGGGGCACTATACAGCTCTGTAGATCTTGATGGCTGCGGACAGTGGGTGACGCATGCAGTCATCAGCGTGCTAAGACGGTGTCTGCTTACGGATAGAAACTCAGAGTTAGTTACTTGGACAATCCTTAGAATGAAAAGACCAGTCATCTAGGGGCCAAAGACGTCCTCTGTGTGCAAATGAGTCAACTGGTCTTGAATTAAGGCGGGTGCGATCTACATACGTAAAGTGCGAAAGGCATGTCGTAGAGTAGATCTCATTAATATTGAATTCAATTTTTGTTGCGATTACTCTTTGCAGGCTTATTCTTTACGTGGACATGAAAATCTCAAACGCGATTATAGAAGGTGACATTGGAATCAATTGATCTAGACTTCATGTTGCATAGAATAGTTGACTGCGTAAATGTAAGCTATGAGGTATTTTAGAGGGTAATTTACATCAATTAGTCGATTAATATCTACATATGTAACATTGAAGAACTCGGAAATATTGTTACATATGTACGCACTCCTCAAGGGCAACATGTATAGACGATTGACACGGATAATAGCATCGATTGATCGCCAGATCTGATGTCGTTCGAGACATCAATATCAATAACTTCAATGCTGTCAACTCGTATATTAAAACAGCTAGATTTGATTTCAAATTTTATTTATGTTACATACATATATGTACTTCTTTTGCAAAGAATACATCAAATGTGTCAAGCAAAACTTGTCTCTTTATAAGTTAGAGATAAACAAGATAGTATAATGTTCCTACCTATACGGCGGGAAGCGTCCCGAGCAATCTCCAGGTCTTCATTAACTGGCTGAGAAAAGTCCCTGCTGTTGCGTTTTGTAGTTTTCATACTGCCGGATAAACTCAAGCTTAAAGTCATGCACATTGTCCACCACCTCAGATAGATGGTCCCTCTCCAACTGTCTGTATCCACGAGCACGAGCAAGAGACAATGCCGACGTGACAACGTTTCGAATCTGGCGGCCATCGAACCCAATACGATGGATCTCCCTTTGAAGCCACTGCTCGATCTGGTACATGTCTTTAACTTTACCCTTGCGATCAAGAGGGTCGAGGAAATTCTTGAAGATGGCCATTGCACGAGACTCGTCCAACTCGCGATACTTGATGGCAACGTGAATGCGCGAGTGTACGGCCACATCGAATTGAGCAATTTGATTGGTGGTTAACATCAGGATTCCTGTTGTTTTGTCAGTTCTAATACATCTCCGAAAAAGCATAAAAGCAATGACGGTGTCTTCTCACCTTGGTAATATTCCAAAACGCGAAGGAATACTAGAAATATGATATTAGCTCAGCCAACAAATCACAACTAAAATTCCCGGGAGTTATACCAGAAACCAGTGCATTCCTTTCAATGTTCCCGCCATGAGTAACGCCCAATGACCGACTTTGTAGAAATACATCCGCTTCATCACTTGAAAGGCGTGAACAGTTAGTTTTATGGCTTAACAGAAATATTTTACTAGCCGACTTACATGAGTAAAATTGCTTGCCAGGTAGTTGCTAGGGTGAAAATTCTCCGTAAGTTGGACTCGACATGTTTCGCCGACGTACCGACGTCAGCAACGCTGATTGCAAAAAGCGGCTTCCCAGCTTTAATAGCTACAGTCTCGGCTGTTGACGTCTTTCCAACCCCAGGCGGACCTGAATCCGAGTTAGTAATATGTTTATAAAATAAAGACTCAACAGATGCTTTCTTTAGATAAGCAGCGGGTTTTTACATACCGTATAGAAGAATAACCAAACCCTTTCCTTTCCGTTCAACGATATCTTGCACCTCTAATCCATCATCGCCATCTGTTGGCTTTCCGTGTCCAGTGACGAGATCATAAATGAAATTTTTTGTTCTTTCTTGTGCCAGCTTTAGTCCCTCCGACCAGGAAGTGCTGTTATCGAGGACGATGTCTTTGAGACAATCGACCTGAAGTTGGGCCCATTGCTTCTCCCGCAGTACATATCCAAAAACTCGGGGTGGACAAATTAAATACTGCTCTGGCTCCCAACCCCGTCCATCAGGGTTGGCTCTGTCGAACCTAATCCGATATAGAGCCATGAGATCATCGTTCGCCTGGCAGGCAGGGCATTGACACTCAATAGGGCCCCATTCTGGGGTCTTATCGCCCAGGAGGGCATCCCGGCGCCCATATTCGAAATATGATTGAAAATCAACCATAACTCGATCTTTCACGTACACAGATCCGACACCGGCACCACCTGAGGGTAGCTTTTCTGTATTGTAAACGTCTATGGAGAGCTCATCGTCTTGTTCTATTTCATTGCCTTGCAAGCTAGATAAGCCCCTTTTCACTAAGATGGCTCGACCGTCATAGGCAAACATCTGCGATCCCAGGGAGGCCGTACAAAAACGCCGATACTCCTTCCCGCGGGCAGTAAGTTTTCTTTTGAGTCCATCCGGATCTGGGTGGAATTGTAGCGGATAAAAGGAAAGTGAATCAATGGGTTTGCTTTCCTCAAAGTGTTTGAATTCCAGTTTCAGCGGCAGCCGTTGAAATTGCGACCCATCCCAGTCATAGGCCCAGCATCGCAGAAAAAACTTTTGATCATCTGGCCATGGCCCAGTGTTATCCTCAACAATGAAAACTTGATCCTGCCCTTGAAATAGTTTGCCATAAATAAGACTTCCGGGCGGGAAGAGTGTCCACAGTGTCTGGAACGTAATCATATTCTGCTCCATGTTTGCCGTGCGGTTCTTGAAGTATTCATCTAGCTTAGAATCGCCTGACCCATGTTGGATTGCATCAAGTAGGGCTTGCAGGCTTTTTCTGATATCCTCGTCGATAGAGGAATCCTTGGTAGTTTTCACTAATCGGTCCCAGTTAAGAACAATGGCTTCGTAGGGGGAAGTCAGAGTCTGAGGGCTGCCACGAAATGTGTGGTATGGTAAGGAGCGAAAGAGCTCTTTTAGTAGGTTCCATAGGGGTAGACTTTCGATTTCAATTTCGCTGTAGTTTTCCCTTGGATCAAACTCGATACATTTGCGCAGCGTGAACGCATAACCTTTTACCTGGGTCGACGAGGGCTCCTGTGGCTTCTCATTGTGTTCAAAGTCTTCGCGTATTCCTTCCTTGTTAAACCTGTTGATAACAATTCGAGAGAGGGACTGAGGTTGGGCCTTCTCGTGATGTTATTAGTATTCTCGACTGCTTCAACCGAAGAAGTGGGATACCGACCTTTTCGGTTTCCGGCTCCTTTTCGGCGGTTGTAGTCTCAGTAGGCTTTTCTTTCGTTTCTGAATCCTCGGCTTGGTGATTGAGCTCTTTCTTTAGCTCAGCGATTTTCTCTTCCAGGCTGGCAATCTTCTCTTCGAGAGACTAGCGGTATTTAATACCTGAGCTCAATGTCATGCACAGAGCTGCTTACCATGTTAAATGTTCAGATAGTGGAAACCCGATATTACTTGGACGTAATCCTCTCTTGAAAATGTCTGTGTCATGAGAATATAGCAGTGTCGCACATTGAGGGGCAATGCAATGGGCTATGTGGGTTTTAAGCGCGTACCTTCAGCCTCGCCGTAACGGATGTACTCTCGCGAGTTATCCGCCTGACGAAGTTTCACGACTCGCAAACATCGGCTGCATTTACTATAATTAGGGTGGTTACGCAGGCATTCGCTGGTGTCTGCATGACATGCACGGGCTATGTCTGCACGAGGAACAGCGGACTAGGGGTTTTGCGCTTTGGCGGCCAATGGCTTGGTGGGCTTGTTTATTAGTTTGATTTGAAGCACAACCTCATTGGTTTACATATACGTCTGCCGGGGGCAGTGCGTATCCTATTTTATTTAAGAATTAGTCGATACCATGGTTCTTACGATCTGACAGAACTTAAAAACAGTACTTGTGTTTATTCTAATAGCGGAAAGTAGAAGTTGTCATGGCGGATGGGGAAATCAGTCCTTCCCAAAAGTCTCCGGATGATGATGATGACAATCGGTATGGAGAGGGAGACGGGGTTGCTTTCAAACAGCTAACTGACATATATCCATGTAGGACATCTCTTGATCGATCGGAGAATGAGCAGTCCAAATTACTGGACAGCTTTCTCCTCCAAAAAGAATTTTCTGATACCGAGAAGGAGGTAGTGAAAGTGAAAACCGCGCAGGAATTTCGCGAGTATTGGGAACGAGTGACCACAGCGCAGAACAGCTTTGACGAAGATCATGAGCATGGTTGTGGTCTCGTTGTGCGGCACTATCAGGCTTCAGCTAGTGTCGCTTTGGCATTTATGGACGATTTTTCTCCTGTGATCGATACTGTCAAGGACTGTGCTCCGGGTTATGGAGGACTGGCTATTGCGACTATTTCGCTGCTTTTCGTAGTAAGTGCCTATATACCCCTTTGATCGATTCGAAATCTATTCCGAGTTTGACAAAGAAAAATAAAGGTTGCGCGAAAGAAAGATGGCATTGAGCAAAAGCTTGCATCTACTGTCGAAGAAATTCGAGATAGGCTTCCGGCCATCGATCTATACAACAATATATACGATGAGAACCATGCACTGGATCATGAGATGCAGAAAAAGATCATGTATGCGTATCAAACGTTTATCGAATTTTGCATATTAGCAGTAAAATATTACAACGGGCGTGGTGCTCGTAAGTATTCCGCATGCTAGATTTGAACCTCGTCTTGCGAAACCTCTAATGCTTCTTTAGGGCGCTGGCTCAAAGCTTTGGCACCTGGGAACACAAGCCTTGGGGCAAATGCTGCTAGGGTTCAGAGTTCCATCGTTGGTATAAGGCGGCTAGGCGAAGAACTGGTAGCCAAAAATGTTGATAAGATTAAGAGGAGTAACGAAGGTACATTTACCCTGGCTGCGAAGATGAAAATTGCTACCGCTGACTGACTTCAGAGTTGGACAAAAAGCTCCTGGGTACGTTTAAAGGACTTCTTTTTTGAGCTCGGTTGATCACGAAATACTAAACTCGTCATTTTCAGAACTGCAGGATCGTTTCAGTGAAGAGGTGATTGATCGCTTCCGAACGACATTTCAACTCGAAGGCTTCAGCCAAGAATTGCTTGACAAACAACTCGAAACTTACCGTGTAGCCCTAAGCATGGACCAGCAGAGTTATGCAGGCGTCCTGGAGCGGATGAGCGGCCCAAGCCTGGATCGATTCATCAACAGCGGCGTCTACCAGCAATGGGCTACCGCAGAACAGTCCTGCCTCCTGTTGCTATCAGGACATAATGATGAGGGCTCTTTGTCTCCCCAATGTTGGCTGTCTCCGGTCGCGCTGCGGACGATCGATGACTGTCGCAAGACTGGCTCTGTTCATTACGCATATTACATTGCCCCGAATGAAGGAGCGACGGTATACCAGGTTCTTGCCAGTCTTTTGCTTCAATTAATTCAAAGCGAAAAGGGCATTCTGAGGAACGAAGCGCAACGCGATGCATTCAAGATGGAGATGCATCACTATCGACAAAAGATTCCGTCAGAAGAAAATTATAGACATGGACATAACGATAAAACAGATGCACTGTACGATATCGCGCGGCGGGTGGTTCGGTTTTTCAAGGAAAGTGAGTCTCTGTGCATTGTCGTTGACAGAGCAGACAGATGTCGCAATTTTGTTGACTATGACCAACGTGGAGCGTTGAAAGATGGCCTCGAGGAGATGATTCGTGCCGCCAGGTGTCGATTGAAGATCCTTGTGATTTCCAACGGAATCGGCTCGAGTGAGGAAGTAAAGGACGCCGGGGCAGGAAAGTCCATCATACAACGTACTATTCACCAGCGCTTTGCTTAAAGCGCCTAAGGATGTAAATATATTTCCTTCGACTAGTTTAAAGTTTCTATATATCAGTAATAATATCGAGAGTTGGTTGCTCGCTCCTCATGTATCCGTTACTTTAGGCATTCAGCCCGAAAATTTTCTCTTTTGGAATTAGGGGTTGACGACATCAGGACAGCTAGACCAATGTGGAGATTTATGAATTTCTTCTTTTAAACAATATACATATGCAAAATATTTGTAGATCATAGAAACAAAAAACACCTTTACATGCAACTCGTATCTTCGTTATACCCCAGTAGACGTCACAGCATTCTTCTTCTTCTCTCTAATGTTGCTCACCCACATCTCAGCCTCATCAATCGCATCCTGAGGACTCTTCTTGTGCAGCAGCAAATATCCCTGAATCTCAGCAGGGGTGAACTCGCCGCCGGGGAGTCGGTTGGCGAACTCTTCGGCCATGTCATAGATTTCGTCCTTGGAGAAGCCCGTGACGGAAAAGGCTTTTGAGAGGTTTGACGAGATAGATGATGATTTAGAAGTGTGTCCTTTCTCTTTGGGAGCGTCGAGGTTGTCCTTCTTCGTATTTTTTGTGACTGAGGGCTTGAGCTCGCATTCCAGAGGGGCGTAAATGGCAAGGAAGAGGTTTCGGATAGTCTCCCGATCAGAGTAGCCGAATGCAATGGTCATGTCGACACGACCAGGACGGAGCAGTGCAGAGTCGAGCTTTTCGATGTGGTTGGTAGTCATAACTAGAATACGGCCTTCACTCGAGGCCACGCCGTCGATGATGTTCAGAAGCGCGGAAAGGGAGATGCCCTGGTGAGCGGAGGTTTCTGAGTTGGTATCCTCGGGCTTCTTCTCTTCTTCGGGATTCTGTGGTTTGCTTCCAGAGTTACCCTTAGATTCATCCGATGACGTGGTGTCAGAGTTTTCGGAGGCTGAGTTGGTCGTGGTAGATTCTCGCTTGTTTGCTACTCCGGCTGCATCCACATCCTCCAAGAGAACAATGCATCGACGAGGCAGACTTTGGAAAAGCGTTGCCAAGGCATCTTCTGTCAGAGTCTTGGAGTTAAGACTGACCAGGTAGATTTTCAGATGCATTGCGCCGGCGGCAGCGAAACAGAGACTTGATTTTCCCGTTCCTGGAGGACCATGAAGCATGTAACCCCGACGGTAGGGAATTCCACGGTTGGAGTACCATCGCCGAGTGTAAGGGTGCAAATATTCCTTGATATCCGCAATAAAGGCTTTCTTCTGGGCCTCGTCCAACACAACCGTGGACAAAGGCCGAGGTGGCCGCGCCATACAGCGTGTCCAGTCAAAGCATGCGTCCGAGTTTCGATTTCCACGATAGATGATAGTCCGATCCCCGTCACGGTCCACGTACATCTTCTGGGCCTCTAGCAAGAGATCCTTCAGCACATTCGGATTCCGGCCAAAGCAGCTAATGTACAAGGTCTCACGAGCCATTCCCCAGCTAAGGCGCTTCTCATCGAGCTCGCGCTTGAAAGTAATCTTGTAGTTCCTGAATCGGAATTCGTGCGAACCCGCTGCAGGGGTAATTCGAAGAGGCTTCAGTTTGTCCTTGCCAACGCGCTTTGCCCAGTACGAGTCGAAATCGTTCTCCCCGTTAAGCAATTCTCCCTCGTCATCATCGTCGTCCTGGTCCGACCCTTCTTCGTCATCCGAGTAGTAATAATAGCCCGCGTTTGTCTTGGTGCTGGCGACAACGCGCGTCGATTTCTGTGAGAAGCGTTGGCGCGACACCCAGAACATGAGATAGCTGAACACTTCGTCATCCATGCGCACTTCGATAGTTGAGGTGAAATAACTCTGGAACTTGTCAATCACGGTTTCCACGCGCAGTCTGATCGTAGCGACGACTGTGGCGAGCACGAAAATGAGCGATATATAGGCGCTGACATCCATGTGCAGGTATTGCGTAAAAATCATTGAAATGAAGGAAAAACCGGAAAGATAAGAGTCCACCATTGGGATACCAGTGAGCTGGCCCAGAGCCTCAGTTGAGGCATTTTGTGCGGCTGGCATGGCACACGACATCTTCACAAAGCCGAAAGAGAGAAGCAGGGAAAGTAAAGAGCAATAATAAATCATAAGCCGAGACCTTGAATTCGGTCTCTGCTCCGTTCCTCTCAAACTTGTGTCGAAAGCTAGTGTGTGTGTGATGGAGAAAAAAATCGTTGAAACGAGCGGACAACGAGAGGTTATATACAAAAAGCCTAGAACGAGGAACGAGAATGCCTCGTCATTGCTGCCTGATAAATCTATGTCGGGGGTCCAAATAGGAATGGATCAAGCAAGCTGTTTGTTTTAGGGCTGGTAATCATTTGTTATTGTGACTCACCGCAGCAATGGGGGCCATATTATTGGCTGCACACTTCTACCTAGGGTCTTGGACAGGACAAGACAAGCAAAAAAGAGCTGGCGCGAAAACGCTCTGCGTTTTGTTGGCGGGCCCAGTGGCTGAAGCTGGTGTCTGCCTAGCAGCAGCACACGGCGGGTATTGGCTGCAGGGGCTGTAGTGGGATTGTTAGCTGCATTATTTAGACATATTGCAGTAGTGCACCCAAAGTTTTACGTGAGTGATTTCACAGCCTCAAAAATTCGAGGCCATTGGAGTGGCTTATTGGGCACGATGAAAATCAGCCTCAGTTGACGTCAGCCACAGGCGACATCTGGACAGACAGGAATCAGCCTCACCGCCGATAATTTGTGCATTAGATAATAAATATTCATAATAATTACAAAGACAAACATCGATATCAGTTGAAATATAGTTGCAGCATCATTAATTCCTCGCCCATTCAGATACGTATGCCTGTGTACGTATGTATGTATGTAGTCTATCGCAGGGCCGTATGTAACACCAAACACCATGTCCAAACCCAATGCGCCGGCCGAATATAATATGTAAAGAAACTCCCAAAATCTATATACCGTTGTACACATAATGATCACTACATCGTCAGAAGCCACTCTTCATAGGGCTGCCCGCGCAACTTGTTTGTTTTGCCGTCATACAGACGGGGTTCAAAGTCGCACACCTCAGCCCACTTCCGAACCAAGTATCGCCAGTAGCAGGCCTCGGCGGCCGGGGTCAGGTATCTGTCGCGGAATGTCTTGGCCGAGTTGTTCGCAATGCGCTCGGCTGCTTCCGGGTTGTCGAGGAGGTACTCGATCTTCTGTTCTAGGTCGGAAAAGTCGCGCTTCACCTCAACGTAGTTGGCGTCCGGGCCCGATGCGATCAACGCAGCGTGATGGACTTCGTGCCAGATGAGAGTGTGAGCGATGAAGACCGAGTGGCAGTTGAGAAGGTACTTTCCCCGGCCCGAGAAGGACCGCCCCTCGGTGTGGGCGACGAACATGTATCGACAGTGGTCCTCAATGGGGAGCATGTTGTCGGCAACGCTCTGTTCATCGGCCCAGTCGACTGCTCGCACCGAAGCCCAGTATTTGTTCTTAGTCGCCTCAAGTAATCGTTCGCGCTGCTCTCGCCCCGTATTGAGCGCACCTCTCCAGACAAGCTGTTTCTTTTTCGCCTGGAAATTGTCGATTTCGGCATCGACGGCAGCAATCTGGCGACGCACCTGTCGATACGGTGAAATGCTGACCTCGGGCCACGCCCAGTAGCCAAAATCCGGCATGAGCCATATATTTGTATCGTCGACTGCGCCTTCCGGGACGTCGGCCGTGTCGCGTTTTGAGTACGACCACACAGGGCCGCCCTCGAGTTTAAGGTCATCCCAGACGAAGTCGTCGGCGGAAAAGTGGAATTCGATCGACGGCAACGATTCGCGCTCAGGCATTGCGACGAGGGCGCGGTGGAGGGAGTTGAGGGTCGATTTGGCCCGTGTCGCCGTGTATGTCATGTCACCATAGTCTATAATATACAACTGCTCTCGTGGTCAGCACTCTCATGTCTATCAACTATTAGAAAAAATGGTACAAACCTCTCCCTTGTAAATCATCGCCCTGCCCATGCCTTGGCCCAGGGTCTTGCGCGAGTTGATTTCGTTAAACGTAATTGGGTTTTTTGTCTCCTTTCGCTGTTTCACGCTCTTGTCGATTTCAGAAAACATTTTCGGAAAGGCAGCCAGGCACTGTTCGGCATTCAGGGCATAGTTGTTCCCGTCACGATCCGCCGCAAACTGCCACTTTTCCTGGATGTCATGTTGCCAGGTTCCGTCCTGCAGCAGCTCGGTGCCGGACTGCAACGGCACATAGCATGGCTTCTCAAAGAAATGGTTGTTTCGAAACAACTGCTGTAGCTGCAGCTGCAGCTGGATGTTCTTGTTTTTGAAGTCGAGGGCGAAGAAGGCGACTACCAAAATCAGGGCGAGGGTAGAGACAAGAAGGACCAGCGACCGAAAGCGAACGATGGTGGGAAAGCGCGAGGACGATGTCCACGCAGGCTTGAGTGGTTGTGCCATCCCTTGAATCTCGTGGCGAGCCACGTGCGGACCGAAATTATTCCAAGGTTCGCTCGACTTCGTGTGCGTAGTTCAGGAATGTGTCATGGTTCTGGCATACTAAATAGTGGCATTCCTCAGGACTGGACAAGAATCTCAATCTCGAGAGAAGTGACAGAAGTGACAGAAACGATGTATGATGTGTGATGTGTGATGTGTCGCACGAATCTCGGCGTCGGCGTCGGTGAGTGTTTATTGTTTTGTGAGGTTGTTTGTGTGGGAGGAAATTTGTCAACACGCGCCCCAAGCGTTTTCAGTGCACGGAACACGCAAGAAGACGGCACAGGAAGCAATCGACGAGCAGGACGTCACAATAATATGGAACCGTTGACACTTTTGAGGGTTGACAGATCCACGCTCTGGCGATCGGGTCCGCTTTTCATCTTCCTCGGGCGTGTTCAAGTTGTTTGTTCCGTCTCGCGGGTTACGCGGTTACGTCGTTGCCCGGTGGGTCTGGTGGGGCCCGATCACGCCATCTGCCAATCACCGTCGCTAAATTGCGCTATCAGGCCAATCAGAAGCCAGGATCTGGCGGGGCATGGCGTCATGGACCCACCGTAATCAAATGACTCTTGAGACTTATCTTGATTTCTATACAAAAGTCCTCTATACAACTTCTATTATACGAAGCCGAAGGAACATTATCCCTCTAGGAGACATTATTTAGATGCCTTATATCCGGGCATGTCATGGAAATTATTACCGAGCATGTGATCATGTCATCGTTGTACATGTACCACCAATAGTCGGAGCCGCTATCCTAATTTGTGCAGAAGAAACGGAACACTGCATACAGCTGTACACTATCCGAGAGATTCTTTCGGCAGGCATGTCCGGTCAAGGCCGGCCTGGCGACGCTGTTGTCGTATACAAAGCTTGCCTAAACTTAGTTGCACAAGAAACATACGGCATATTATCCCGCCACTTAGCAACCGCCCATCAGTAGTTGTGAAAGCCACTGGAAAACATCGATCCAGCATCGCTACCAAAACTTTCAAATGCGCCAAACTGCACCAATTGTGTCCAGTCCATCTGCTCGTACCCGCTCTCGTACGCCATGTCCATGCCCCCAAGAGCCTGCGTAAACATCGTGCTTCCATCGTAAACTGACCCCGTCTGGTCACCAGCCGCAGGATCTCTCGCGCTGAAGCTGGGCTCAACAGGGTCTGACGCGGAAGTATTATCCGTTCGCTGCGGAGGCACCAGGTGCGAATAGCGTTCACGGAGCATCTTAAGCAGCGGCGGTGACTGCACGACTCTCCCTAGCTGGCGTTCTGCGTCACAGTGAGCATCCCATGCTTTGATGAGCTTGACGCTAAAGGCAATATGCATCGGGCTCTTGTGTTTCTGGACCAGGTTTCTGTTTTCGTGGTTGGTGCAGATGGCCTTCCATGCACGCTCGCAGAGCTCGCCTGTTTTTCGATGTTGCAGTTCGTTCACTAGGAATGCATAGCCCAGGACTGGAATATGTAAATGAGTGTACCACAGAAAGTTACGCACGCTATCCGTCGTATATGTTATGTTATCGTATTCCAACATCTGGACAGCCGCAATGAAGAGCTTCTCGCGCTCTTGATCACCAAGGCTCGTCGAGGGGACACCTCGACGCAGAAAATCAGCAATGTGGAGATTGCACAGTGAAATGCGCGCGGTCATCAGAGCAAAGAACTGAACGGCTATGTTTGGATCGCAATGTCGAAGATAGACGTGTTGTATATGCGCGCAATAACTTTCAATGTTCTTTGGAGAGCCTTGGATTGCGTTAGGAATGTTAGTCTTCGGGTTTGGTGATAAAGGTGTACCGGGGGACATCCCCGCGGGCGTGGTCGTAGTCACAGGCGGCATTTTCCTATCATTGGAGTTGGATGCCAGCGCAAAGTCAATCCGGGTGAGACAAAAGGTCATCTCCGTCGCACCAACCTCCGGCGCCGGTGGCTGCTTAGCATGAGGATGGAGGCTTGTATCGTTTACGTTCAGAGGGACTCGACATTCTGCGTCAATCGAGGAGAGGGCAGTAATTGTCGTGCCTGTAATCCCGGCAATACGCTGATCCAGAGTGACAATCTGCCACCAAAGCCTTTTTCGCAGCTCTGACTCGAATGGCGCCAAACCAAACATTCCGCCGTCTTTGTGCAACCCAAGACGAGTTGCTATTCGCACGGCCATTCCAATTAAGCAGAATAGAGAACGTGGGTCAACATACTGTGATATAGTGTACTTTCCGAAGGGGTTAGGCTGATGGTAGTAAAAAAAGTGAACAAAGAAAAGAAAAACATACAAGATACAAAAGGTACGCTTGAAGCACCACCAGCTCATTCGATTTCATAAACCCGGCATTTATCAATGCTTGTTGAGTAGCTTGGTGGTATTTACCCAGGATTGCCTTCTTGTCCTCTCCCATGGTTTTTTCGGCCTCCTCGTCGGACATGGAATGCACGGATATGAAATATATGGCAAACATGAGAGCCTCGAACGGTTTGGGCACATTTTCAGTATCGGCCCCTGCTTCGACAATCCGTGCTTGAAGTGTGGGTACGTGGATTATCTTCAAGAGAGGGTTGACGTTGTTTATATATATTTGCCACAATTGAAAAATCTGGATGGCCGATGGGTGTGAATCTGCTAATGGAACTGATGAACCCCCGACAGAAAAAGGGAAGCCATCGTTGTTTTCAAACATGACATCAAAAGCGTGATGAATGGTTGGCCGGTCGTATTCATCTTCAATTAAATCATGTAGCATGTCATGAGTAATACGATACTGAATAGCATGGTTAGATTACGTAGGATTAAAATAGAAATTCCAAGAACATTGATTCAGTGGTGTATGTGCAAGGTTAATGTGGGAAAACTAACTTCTTTATAATATGCAAACCATTTCGAGAGCCTAGATATTATTGTGTTAGCCATGAGCAAGTATGGCAGATATGTCAAGGCAAATCAACCGACTTTCTCTTGTCCTCCTTGTGAGGAGCTGCAGCCAGTGTGTTCTCTTCAAGAGACGCTTTCAATTCTCCAAGCTCATTCTCCAAGCTCGCGACTTCCATGTCATCGTCGCTATCTGCAATAGACTGGGGGTCAAGACCATGTTGCGACATGTACGCTTCATACTTCTTTAGCCGCTGGATCAAGTAGAGCTCCTGGGGCCGTTTTGCTCTCCTCCGTGGAGCCTGCGGAGGGACTACTCTGCACTCGACCTTTGCTTTGACGCAGTTGGCACATGGCTTCTGTCGATCGCAGCGTATCTTGCGCTGCTGGCACAAGGCACACGAGTGGCCCCGGGTAAGCGTCATGGCGGCGTTAAGCGAATAACGGGGAAAAAAAACTACATAGCAGAAGGTAAAAAAAAAAAAGACAGGGACAATAGATGCAAGGGTGAGAAATAACAGTTAATTGATTAATGGTTAAGGGGGAAAGCGAATAGAAAGAGAGAGAGACAGAAAGAGGTGATGGAGGATGCTCGGGCAGACGGTCCCGATACGGGGTTTCTCGGTCCCGAGAGCGGGCTCTAGGCCGCATCGGGACATCGCGGTGGCCGACGGAGCCCGACATCAATTGATGCATCCTTCACTCTTCTTCACTCGTATTCTCTCTTGACTAGCGAGTTCTATTGAGATCTCCATTGATCAGTTCCATGGAGGATATCGCTCCGTGTTCCAAAAGCATCTGCCTGATTGCAAGACGAACTTCATCACAATGTTGACTATGCCCCCGTCTACAGACGTCATCCAGAGGCGTTTGGCGAGTGTCGCGCTGAGCATTCACATTAGCTCCATAGTCAAGTAACAGCCTCGTGTTGCGCTTGCGGGCAAATCGAACCGCTCTATGTAAAGGCGTCTCTCCGCGATTGCTTCTTGAGTTCACCTTGGCTCCCCGTTCAAGGAGCAGCCTCACAACATCCAAGTGGCCTGAGCCTGCTGCGCGCAGCAACACACTCTCTCCCTCGTGGTCTTTGCAGTTTGGATTTGCGCCTGCATCTAAAAAGATCCGCTGGATGTCCGGCCGAAACGTTGTGGAATGCAGCGGAGTACCTCCCGTGCTGTCTCTAATATGGATGTTGGCGCCGTTTTCGACCAGTGCCACTGCTGCTGCGACTGTACAGCCATGCAGTGCGGCGGATCCATCGCCCTTCTTACAATCGACGTCGGCACCATGTTGAATCAGCTGTCGTACCACGAGCCCTGTTACATCTTCTTCTGCAGCCACGTGTATGGGGCTCTTTCCTTGATGATTCAGCCAGTTGATGTCCGCACCATGTCTCATTAGCAGCTCAAGGAGCTGCCCTGTAATTGATAATTCAAGATTAGTTGAGAAACATTGGTGGCAGGACTGGAGCCATGCGTGTATAGGATGGAACCAAAAGGACTGATCTTGGCTTAGGTCACCTGGGTAGTCCACTGTGGCGCCATGGTTCAACAGCAGTCTGACCATATCCAAGTTAGGTGACAGTATGGCTAATGTCAAGGGTGTAACGTTGTTGTGCCCTAGAAAATTAGGATTGGCGCCGTGTTCGAGAAGAGCTTCGGCAATTCTCTCATAGGTTCCTCGAAAAACTTGATAAGATCCCTCTGTCAAGATAAATGTAGGGTCGTACCCCCCCTGAGCTACACTGATTAACAGCGGAAGGTTCAAGTCAACCTTTTCCGTGACAAGCAATTTCACGATGTCTTCGTGACCCTGTTTCGCCGCCAAGTACAAAGGCGTGCTGCAGGCCCGCCATGAAGACGGCACAAGCTTTGTGCGCGGAGTGTCTGGGTCTACCTTCAGCTGGAGCATTTTCTTCACGCCTCGCTCAAACCCGTGCTCCGCGCACCAGGAAAGTGCCGATCCACCGGAGGCCGCATTTCGTACATACAGATATGATATTAGGATGTCGTGTAGACGTTGATTACATTTCAAGAAGGAAAGAATGCTCTTTTCGTCCAGATGGTCTGCGATCGAAAGCATCACCTCAGGTAGTAGGTCGATCAAAGGCATTTTGAGGAAATCAGTTCTTCAACGCAGAGATTGGTGGTGAGTTGGCGAACTGGTTTGAAGGTCAAACACACAAGGTCTAAACATGCAAGATTTGATGGCTGCAAGACCAAACTAAGCCAAAGGTAAATAGCAGCCAATAGCCCTGTTCCAATTGTAGAATTTTTGTTTTGTGTGGAATTTTCCAGTATCAAAATTGAAGAACGTGAAAACACTCATAAGGCTTTGTTGGCGTCCGTTATAACATAAGGTGACTTTCAAGGGACTTTTGCCCTTGGTTATGGACTTCGTGGAATTTTGATACGAATAATGAAATGAAAGACTAGAAGGATTTGGACTATCAATAACGGTGATATGTTTGGAACCACCAAAGGCATGCATGCCGTATTACATTATTCTCTACGCAGAGAAAGGATTTGCTGAGACCAGTTTATACTCCTTTTCTTTAGTTCAGTGGTCAAAAGAATTTCCATCAATTGATGCTGTAGAAAATTTCGAGTTGAAGTTTGTCAAAATGGGTGTACTCTGTGAGTAGTGAACTAGCTGTACTTGTGTCCATATGTCAACTGGTAATGTCTTAATTTCTATTTTCGAGGCCTAGGCCCTCCAGATCAATACCCGGCCAGCATGGATCAATTGATGCACGTATGATGTACATGTATATGGGGTTTGAGGGTCACATCAATGGATAAGCATAAAATTACTATTACGTAGACATACATGTACCACTTGAAATATATACAAGCATCAAAATCAAGATTCCACAAAAAAAAGATCAGGAGGAAATACATATGTATACAGTGTATGTAAAGTTATCCAGGGGTATCTCATAGAAACATGGAACAAAAAAGAAAGAAAAGGTTGAATAATCTATCTAAATCTACCGGGAAATGACCGGCCGTGACACAAGGGTATCTCATATATTTCATGATCAGGAGGGCAAAAGTGGAACAGTCGTTTCAAAAAGCAAACAAACAGAAAGGCCATAAAGAACGAAGAAAAAAAATATCCACCAAATTAGCGGCCGTTCGTAGGGGCGTTATTGCTGAAATAGCTCTGATCAATCTTCAAAATCCACTCAACCTTTTGGGACTCGGTTCGTGCCGCAAAAAGAAACGTATTTTGTGGCCCGTACACTGCAAAGATGTTTGGACGCCCACGAGAGGAGGGCCCATCTGGTCCTGCTCCAGGCCCGTCAAAGAGTCTTGCAATGTCAGGGTCATGGTCTACTCGTGCGTGGCGCAGATTTATCACGTTTATCTCGTCTCCGTCAGGAGAGTGAATATGCAGGTAAGATCCACGAAGCTCAACAAATCGCCGTGTCCATTGTGTGCTGCTGTCATCAGGCATCATGAGATAGCTTGACTTTGCAACAGTCGCGTTCTTTGTTAGGGTTTGCACGCTTGCCACATAGCGTGGCGACGAGCCGTGTTCTGAGCCGCTGTCGGAGCCCAATGTGGACGGGGCTTTGCTTGGGGCAGTCCCATTGTTCGGTTGCTCCGTATTTGTCTTCACAAGAATGGCCTCTGTAGGATCTTTCCGTGTAGACCAAAGTCCGAGGTACTTTTGGACGAGCTTGTTCTGCCGCTCAGACAATTCCTGATTGCGCATCGGCGTCGACCGGCCGCTGCCTTTCGAGGGTGAAGGTAACAGGTTGTCGGCTCCCAGCGCTCCCCGAGCAGCCTCCAATTCAGCAGCGCGTTGTCGTCGCCTGCGCGATGCTATAAAATCCCGCACGAGCGATACTTTCCGAGGAGACCAGCTGGTTAACAATTCCTCGCCTTTCACATAATCGTTCTGGGTGTTCATTCTCCAAAGGTCAGCCGCGCGTTTTGCTGATACTGGGCGGATGGCGACCGAGAACATGCCAACAGTAGAATGCACCACTCGTGTTTGGCTCCAAAGTTGCTTGAGCAGTGACTGTTGGCGAACATAGGTACGCCCAAGGATCACGAGAGTTTGTCCCAGTTCAAAAGTAATAGGATCGTGTACACGGGATGAGACCAAGTCCCAGCGTAGAGAGACCTGCACCCGGTATTTATCAGCCGTAGTACGGTCCAGCAACAACGAGCCGTGAAGACTCGAGTCCCATTGCCCAATGATGGTTATATTGGAGGTCCCATCGGCATTATCCTTAATCATGGGTTCTTGTACTAAACGGAGGGAAACATCTGGTGTTTTGAAGTCTTGGTCAGGTATCTTGCCCCACGGATCGAGTAAGCGAACCGACCCAACCCGTAAATTGTTGACGTCGTCCCATGGGAAATTCTCGGTAGAGCTGTGTGTTAAGTGAATAGCAACTCGGCGTTGCAGGCCCTGGTGGAGCTGATACGTCCCCGCATCCATGCTGTTGCTTTGTACAACTTCCACCGGGAGATAATCGCCACTTTCAGCAAGTTCAAGAATCTCGATACGCGCAAAAACATCATGTCGCTCTTCAGCGTAGAATTCGGTTTCAGCGATACGTGGTGCTTTCCTTTTCGAAGGTGGTGGCTTCTCGGAAGAGTCACGCATGTCATCCCAACTAAGTAACTTGTCAAGATGCATGGACGTCACCTTGGCATATATGCAAACTTTCAATGACGCGGTTCGTGGGCTCGATAATGGCAGACTCATGCTATGAACACTCTCAAATCGAACGGGGGTCTCGTCAAAGCCACTGATCATCTGAGTTGTAGTTGCACCGCCTTCTTCAGACACCCCGGGTACAAAGAGCTGTGCATGCACCTCAGTGCCTTCACGCTCAGCAAACCCGGCCATGTCTCGCATCACAACGTTGAATTTGAGCGTCGAAGAAGGAGCTTGGGCGGATGACGGCTCAAGCGACAGGCGTATGATACCAACCACGCTTTGAGTGTAAGGGGACAGCACCTCAACGGAAAAGTCTTGAACCCGAGTCTCAAAAACTGCAGTCAAAGGGATGTCTGCATCGCCAATCAGGGAATATTGAGTAGGGCATGTTTCCGAAAAGGGGTTCTCGAGTCTGAAATGCTGGATATAGTCTGGCCGGTCAATATATTGATGGATTTGACGCATTGACTGTACTCGTTTCTGAAGCTTTTCAACGGACCAGAGATTGACCACAGAATGTTTGAAATCAATGACCCGAACTCCGACACAGGGCTTCTTTGATTCGTCTAATGCATTATCGTCCTCTCCAGATATACCGTTAAGGACCAAGTCGTAAGATGATACCATACTGTGGCCATGGTCGACGATAGCAAACTGAAAGACCACATTCTTGTCCATAATTTGACTCATCACTTGGGCTTCCTTCAACAACGAAGCGTGCTGTAAAATAGATTCGGCCATGCGGACGTAATTTCGTTTGGACCAATGACTAACAACAGACTTTGCGACCTCAATTTCATGTGGCTCGAGTTGAGAGAAATCATTTTCATCGATCTTCGGGATGGGGTGGCCCATGTCTCTGATATGGGTTTCATACTGCTCTTTCTGCTTTTTGAGCTGTTGTTCGAATTGTGCTTTGGCAGTTTGTAAAGCTTCTTCCATCTGAGTCTTTTGTTGGCGGAGTTCTTCACCATCTGCATGAGATGCATCTGCCTTGAGTTTTTCTTGAAATTCACCCTTTTGTTTGTCTAATTGGCGTTGCATATCATCTCGCGCTGCTTGCAGTGTCGAATCGCCCTCTTCTCCATCACCGTGCCCAGGAGTGCCAGGCATGGTGATTGCAGTGTCAAGAGAAAAATTATCGATAGTTCCATTGGACATGTATTTATCGCGAACGGGAAACGAACTCAGTGAGTCCGAATCTTCCTCATGCTCCAGCAACCCCCGACGAACGGCGCGGGCTTTCTGAACATCATCAAAAAGTGCATTTAGCTCGTCATCATTAAGGTCGGAGATCTTCTGGTCGGGACTAAGGAACGCGCTGGCGGCTTCTCTGCGAGCATAAAACCAATCTGAATCTCTCCCGCTCCGGTTAGGGACGGGCGAATCGGCTCTGCTTGAGTCATCAATTTCCGAACCAGCCTTACTCAGGGTACGGTCATGGGTCCTGTTGGGCGCTGGTGAACCCAACTGGCTTGTAGTGATGGAATGACGTAGAAGACTTTGCTCTACTCTTTCTGCACGTGCCTCTTCTGGATGGTTAAATCTGAAAATATGAAAATCACCAAGAATTATTCGACAAGCACTTCGAAGACGCGTTGGCTTTTCAACACGCAAACCGTTGACCATAATGGCAGCCCCTTCACTAGGAATGAGGGTGACTACGTTGTCAACATTCTCAAAAATACAATGCTGCTGTTGAATTTTTGAGCCGTTGAGACGTATCTCCGCAGTGGTATCTAGGTCGACATTTCCAACTCTGGTTTGGCCCGGTTTAATGTTATATACGAGGCATTCTGTCAACAGAGGATCGTCGCTAAGATTGACCAAGTGAGGCATCTTCTTGGGTGTGCTGAGACCGACAAATCCCTTTTCGATACTGATTCCTAGTTCTTCTAGGGCAGCCTCGCGCTCTCTTTGGATTTCTTCTGTTTTCGCCAACTTCTCCTCCCAAGTTTGGTTCAGATCGTTGTATAGCTTTTCGCTCTGATCAAGCTGCTCGACAATTTCAGCTTTGCTAACCTTCTTGATTGTACCATCGGGCTGTGCAATAGACACCATCTGTTTATCCAAGGGTGTGTCGGGAGGATATGACTCTTCCATCGGAGCTCCCCCGGCGGCAGCGCCTATTGCACCACCGCCAAGTTTGCTCCTCAGTTGGGCTAGTTCTTCTTTCAATTCTCGTATCATACGAGCATTTGGATCCTCATTGACCACTGCATGATTCTTGATGCGCTTGGCGGAGTCAGCATATCTGAGTGTACTGAGTGTTTCCTCAAAGTTGATGTCTGCAGGCGAAATTGCCGCTATCATTGCCGTCATCGAGTTACCACCTAGGGAGTCTTTTAGAAGCCAAGTAAGAATTGAATCACGGTAAGGAACCAGTGCTCCCTTTTTCCCTTTTCCGGATGAAAGGTCGGCCAAAGATGCAATAACACGACCTAACGTGGAAAGAGAGCGATTGATTTCCGCTCCTTCTTTAAGCCGAGCGCCCGTGGCTCCTGTAGATGTTGCTCTTTCAGAACCTGCCAAATCGACCAGACTGATTTTGGCAACCTTTTCTGTGTCCATGCTCGTTTCTGCATCATGGCGCTTTTGTGTTAGTGTGAGGGTGAAGACCGCGTGCGATCGACTTGAGGTTTCGTTCATGTTTGTTGCGGCGACCGTTCTGGCCTTGTTTCCTTCGTCCATTAAATTTTCAATTTCTGGAAATGAGCGTACAACTAGCTTGGCGAGATCCTCCACATAAGGACCGGTTGAAGGATGTTCTCGAACTTTGAGGTGGCCCTTGTTTGCGGGGTTGAGCAAGTCGCGAACGCGCTCGTTGTAAATCTCCAGGTAAGAAACTTCCACGGTACAGGTAAGATCCTTGTTTTGTTGAATTGCATTGATCCTCTTGAACATATCCTGGCAAATGTTCGGTATGATACCATGCTCCTTGCCGTAGCCCATCATAGAATAGGACTTTCCGGAACCTGTCTGACCATATGCAAAAATACAATTGTTGTAGCCTTCGAACGCGTTTTCAAGGAGCGGTGTCCCAAGATCGTCGAATAAATTGTCTTGTCCGGCATAATTTGGGGAGGCTTTGTCGAATGACCAATATGACCTATCGAAGGCAAATACCTTGGGACCGTCCCCAGCACCCTTCATGCCACCTTTGCGAAGCTTCTCTTCGGCGCCCGGAGGGGTGGCGAGCACGGTCTGGCTCCCTTTCATCTGAACGATACATTTTGCGCCTCGGTCGATTTCTGGAAGATTGGCAGATAATTAGTCGCAGGTTGGCGGCGTTTTGGTAGGTGAAATCGACTTACCTCGACTGTTAAAGGGCCTCACTCTCACCACCACCTTAATATTTCCCCCGCCGCCTGGAGGCATGATGGATCGTAATTCAAAATATCACAGTCTCTTAAAATTATTTGTTGGAGATTCGCGTCCCGTTGAAGCCCAGCTATCGCACAACTCTTGCCTCCTCGGCCAAGGAGCCGCGCAAACCGCGAGAAGTGTCGCTCAGATATGATGTAAATGTAGATCTTGCTTCTCGGTGTGTGCGGTAAGTAGATAGTCGTGTCCGATTTCGTAGGACGATTTCCGGCCGCCTCAAGGTCATCCAAACGAGATACACCGCTACCTGTTTGACAAGGCCATGCGGGATGCGCGACCTTTATCGCGTTTTGTACCAGCACCAACTGTGACCACTTGCGTCGCGGTTTCTCGGGGATATATTCACGTCCTCTCGCTGGTCGACAAAGGGGCGTTCAGGCAAATGGTCGTCAAAAGGGTGGCGTGTAAACAATCTGGTTGCGGTTTCCCCGAAATGGGCCACACAGGCCACGTCCCAATTAGGCCTAGTCGGAGCTTGCAGCCCACGGGACATGAAAAGTGGGGCTCCGCTCTTGGCGCCTGAGGCAGTGATTTCCTTCTCGAAGTACGGAGCCCTGGAGATACCAAAACTCTATACAATTTCTGATAGCATAAAATGGCTCACAAATAGTAAGGGCTGCCAAAAAAAAAACCACAGCATACAATGAATAAGGAGCCAGGATTGACCATGGAAATATCAAAAACTGAGGTTGGAGACAGAATGATGCTCTATGGGGTTTCTTCGTTGATTCTCGTAGTGGAAATATATAGCATCAAAGGTGCTCGGATATTCTGCAATCAAAATACAAATCATATTCACAATAAAGGATGCTCACAGTCGTCAAGCAATCAAGGCAGCATAGACTCCACGTGATAATGCTGAGAGAGTGAGGGCTCGCGCCCGGAACAACTGTTTTGCCGGCCTGGCTAGCCTTGTTTACCAACACATCGTCGCTAAGACCGACGATGCCTCGACTTGGGCCCAAATCCTCGTGAATGGCCCTGTCTAGCTCCCCGCCCCCTGGATTTGTTTTTAAAATTGTGGCACGTACGCTCGGACTCCATGCATAGCACCCTGCAAGGGTGGAAGATCTTGCTCCAGTCTCACTCTGCGCCACTTCTTACATCTTTACCCCTCCGAAGCCGGCTATCATACTCCATAGCTCCGCCAACACAACGATTGGGACGCGAGGCTTTGGGATAGAGCTCAAGTCTTGAGTTCCAGCACAATACCACTCCATACGATGAGTCCTATACTGGCCAATCGACAAGCCGAAGAGCTGTGCGTATATCCCACACCGATGAGAACTCTGCGGTAAAGCTAACCTGGTTCACAAGACATAAATCTATAGTGGCGTACCTTTCCGCGAATGAGTTGCCGAATGCTGCTGCTGCTCTAAGAGAAGAGCTCAAACTTTCAGAAGATGTCTTCGACTCGGCTACGATGAAGAAGTACGAAACACTGCTCGAGAAAAAATGGACTAGTATTGCTCGTTTGCAACGAAAGGTACAGTCTCCGCGGTGGCTGATCACTTCACCTTTAAACGACCACGGCAATATCTAATCAAGATTTTCGATCTAGATCATGGACCTTGAGTCTCACAATGCAGCATTACAATCTGAGCTCGATAATGCATCGTTGACTACTTCCTCCAAGCGCAACAAAGACCCAACTTCGTGGCTTCCCACTCTCCCCGCTCGATATACCCTAGAATCGCATCGAAGTACAATCAATTGCCTGGCTTTCCATCCGAAATTCTCCTCCATTGCCTCGGGTTCAGACGACTGTACAATTAAAATATGGGATTGGGAACTCGGAGAATTGGAACAAACACTCAAAGGCCATACGAGAGCAGTTCTGGATGTGGATTACGGCGGTGCACAAGGCAGTGTTATTCTTGCATCTTGCAGCTCTGATCTTTCAATTAAGCTCTGGGACCCAGCAGACGGATACAAGAATGTCCGGACTTTGGTCGGCCATGATCACAGTATCAGTGCTGTTCGCTTCATTCCTGGTGGAAACTTACTTGCCAGTGCTAGCAGAGACAAGGATCTGAGAATATGGGATTCTACAACTGGGTTTTGCGTCAAAGTGATCCAGGGGCACACTGCCTGGGTGCGAGATGTCTGCCCTTCGTTTGACGGGAATTTCTTGCTTTCCACTGGCGACGATATGAGCGCCCGATTATGGGACGTTTCCAATTTGATGAATCCAGACAGCAAACTTACCATGGTTGGGCATGACCACGTCATTGAATGTTGTGCAATTGCCCCTGCTACCACTTATCAGTATCTTGCGCAATTGGCCGGGCTCAAGAAAAATTCAACCACAAGGAACGCAGTGGAGTTTGTGGCAACTGGTTCACGAGACAAAACCATCAAAGTCTGGGATGCTCGTGGAGCTTGTCTCATGACACTAGTAGGGCATGACAACTGGGTTCGTGCTATCATGTTTCACCCGGGAGGCAAATATCTGCTGTCCGTATCGGATGACAGGACATTACGCTGTTGGGACTTGAGCCAGGATGGGAAATGCGTGAAGACCCTCAGTGATGCTCATGCCCGCTTCATCACTTGTTTGGCGTGGGCCCCAGGAATTGTCAAAGATGCCCCCGCTGCGTCCGAGGGACAGACGACGGAAACGAATGGAGCGTCGAAGAGCAAACCGGGAGAAAATTCTTCCAATGTACAGATTCGCTGCGTTATCGCTACAGGAAGCGTAGACGAAACGCTGAAGATATTTGCAAGCTAAAATTGCAAACATGACGAATTCTACGCAACGCAAAAAACGCCATGGACTCTTTCGAAGAAGAGGGAAGCCAAACAAAAGAGGCAGTACTTTCAGTTCAATTATAAGTCGCCAAGGTATCGCCAATGGTCCCGCCGCTACTTGGCCTTGTGTATGGTTCTGGACTCGGAATTCTTCGGACTAATGCGCTGGCTTGTTGGCATTACTATCTCTTGTCTGAGTTGGGCTTTCCTGAAACGAATACGGGAAGGGTTTTATTCCTTGGTCCGATCCTATGCTTTCAAATTCTTTCTTGGTAATATTCTGCTGCATGGGGTCATTTTGATACCTCCCACAGGTAATCAGTGAGTCAGCTTTAAAGGTGCATCTTCTCGCCAACATTACTAACACTGCCAAGCTTTGACCATCAACTTAAGTTGTATGCAGATTTGTTTGCAGAAGAAAGTAGAAACTCAAAGCAAGAATCACAATCCTCACCCAAGAAATCATCGCCACACAAGCGTGTATCCAGAGTTCTACAAATGATAACGACCTTTTTTTCACTTTTCTTTTCAACTCCAAGCTCGAGCTATTCTGCATTGTGATGAGTCAATATGGCATATACCCCACTAGCGGCCAATCCACTTCTACTGTACCAAGATAGTTTTATTATAATTTTGATTTTGGGAGAATAGATAAGACACCTACAATTGCTGTTGCGGTCATCGAGAGGCTCCGGGCACATTACTCCATTTGAACATATTACTTGATACACATAAAATATTTCGATTACAATTCATTTTACTACCATGGTTTCTTATTTACTTCCCAAACAGAGATTCTAGGTTGACACCTGAAACTATGTATATACCTGGTTCCTGATAGGCTACCCCGTATCAATGTGAGGGTGAGCCCTAACCTTATCGCACCATGCACAGCTTTAATCAACGCCCGCACCACTACCTCATGATAAAAGAAAGTCTCAACATCAATCATTTCGTAACGGCAGGCATGGAAAACTGTTTTTGCTATGGACACCTCCCAAATATCATGCCAACTCTCTTCGTTCCCGCGGGCGTTCCCTAATTGCTGCCTGGGCATTTCTAGTACGTTGATCGCGGAACTAGCCTCAACCCTGCCAAAGAAACCCGGCTTCACTATCTCTATAGGTAGCGGGTGGGGCCTTCTAGAAGCCCTAATTACACAGCGCCATCCCAATGTGTGCGTGGAGGGTGTAGAGGTCAATTCATCAGTCAATTGCTATATTTCAGAAAAGGACATGAACATCGTTGGCGGGACATGGGATCTCCACCCGCGATCGTCACAGGCTAACGCATGGATGTTTGTCTATCCACGCGAGCCAAAGTTGATAGCAAAATACATCGATACATATGGCGACCATAGTGTTGAGATGATTATATGGCTAGGACCAAAGGCTGATTGGCCTGACTATGAGCGGTGTTTTTGTGATTCCTCGTTCTCGAATCTGAGCTTTCCGGAGGAAAACGGGATAACCCCGTATGAGATGTTGACGATTGCAAGAAAGCCCGGGTGATTTTAGTCCCAATCTTTCATTCCTGGTAGAATAACATGTTCGATGAATTTTTTACTCGACTTAGTCAGCGGCTTAGATTGGATAAAATGAAGTTGGAAAGTGGAGGGCTCTACAAATAGGCCTTTAGCTGGAAAACCCGCCCAAACTTTTGAGTTCCAGTAGTTCCATGCTCATTTAAATGTAAATACTACGACTAGTTATAACTAAGTTCATCAAATTCCCTGCCGTAATCCAAACAATTCCTGAAGAGGAAGGTTGTTTACATAAGCCACGCCCTTTGGATGACATCTTAACCCTAATTCAATTCAACCTCTGTTGAGAATGAGTTATTGATCCCGAACAAGATTTAGTCTAGAAATCACAAAAAGAAAAACAATTAATCCTTTGCCGCAGCTTTGTCTCTCCTGATATTATTCCTAAGGGGCTTGAAAGTTACACATCACAGTTATCACCATTATAATCCCACCACCAGAAGGGGAAACATGGAAGATGGTGAAAATAAATTACAAGAACAAAAATTGTTCACCCTCCGAACCCACCGTGCGGGAGACATTGGCTGGATAACATATCGACATGGAGTCCTCTACGCAACCGAATACAACTTTACGGAACGTTTCGAGGCTCACGTAGCTCGGATTTCAGCCGACTTCATCGACAATTATGACCCATCTTTGGAGAGATGCTGGATTGCGGAGTCAAACAACGGCAGTGGCGAGCTTCTGGGCAGTGTGATGCTCGTTAATGACCGAGATCTGCCACGGACAGCCAAGATTCGCCTTCTTTTGGTTGAGCCAAGTGCGCGTGGCATGGGTGTTGGGAGAGGGTTAGTTCTGGAATGTCTCCGGTTTGCGAGGCAAGTCAGTTACAAGAAGGTCGTGCTTTTTACCACTAGCATCCTTGCGTCAGCGAGACATATATACCAAAGTGAAGGATTTAGAATGGTCAAGGCAGAGGAACACGAATCATTTGGGAGGAAGGTAATGGGTGAATCCTGGGAGTTGGAGCTAGAGGGCTCAAACAAATGAAAGGACCAAGGAGTGGTTACGTTAGGGTTTTTTGGTGGGGGATAATTTAGCATGTCTAGCAAATGTCCACCAAAAAGGCTTCTTCAATGGCAAAGTGCATTAAAATAATATTGCACCCGCGAAGTATGTGGATATTTTGCAACTAATATTTGAATCCTTTGTCGTGAATTTAAAATAAAATTTCTAGGTAATCACATCAAAATTATAATACATACGCAGTAACAAAGTAAGAGGAGATAACATCAACAGTCCCATATACTTCAGTTCTCGCCCTAGAATGGGAAAATTCTATAGTCAAAATTCACTCTATTGATAGTTTTTTGACTTCTTCCCCAACCTGCCATCGCTTGTTGCCAAGACCCCTCTTTTTGCTTCAACAAGGGGGTTTCTCCAAGCAATTTCAGAGTCTTCCTTGTCATCTGTTACTTTGGTGGGATATGCGGTTCCACCTTAATCGTATTTATTAGCTAATTATCGCGCAGATGAATATACAGATCCGTGGGATAAACTTACCAAGAAGGGTGGGTTTGCAGTTGATATAAACGTTTTCGTGGGCACCACTTCGACCGTTGGCGTGGTAAATTTCATGCATGATCGAAATAAAGGGATGTTCCTTCTCAGTTTTGTTCCACCAGTCCCAAATTTCTCTGTGTACAGGACTGTTGGCAAAATCATGTATGCCCTCGATGTTTCGCCAGTAGCTGATGGTCATGATCTCGTTTGACGTGGAAGTTTCAGTGCCGAGGTAGGAGCTCAAATTGAGGCAACCGTATTTCTGGCGGCCTTCCGGATTATTAAGAGCATTGAGCATCTTGGCGAATGATTTACCAATGTGTCTAAAACCAGGAGCAAATGATCCGAGAGGGCTACAACAGCGACAGAGAATAGCCCGATCAGCCACAGTTCGTAGTTTTCCTGGAAGAAATTGGAAGGCAATTAGAACTCACTGATTTGACTTAATGCCTAGCATCAGTACGACAACATCTTCTTGACTGGGTTGTGTCGGAATGTTGCCTTCCAAATCGGGGATCTGCGCTGAAACCTTGCCCAGGACAGCCTCGTCCATTTCAGGGTTGTGCAGAACACCGTATGCTTGAAGTAGCGTCTTGCATATGCGTAAGGCGACGACCAAAAGAACTATGCCGCTGAGATATACTCCACTCTGTGGTAGAATAAGCAACAGTGCTCCATGTGCAGAGGCTCCAAGAAGAAGCCACGTTGAGATGGGAAGTTGATCACGAAGCAGCTATAATATTGTTAGTTTAGTTCCCATTTTCCTTTTCCTTGTTTCATGGCCACTTCTAGCTTCCAATATTGGGCCAGATGTGGACTTGAGAAAAACACGTACAACAATCGGCGAAATACGTCTTTTACCAGCCTCAATGGCGAGGCAGTTCGGCATTGACTTGGCCAATGGAAAGCGGGGTTTAAACTCCATTTTGAAGAAACCAAGATCCGTAGATGAGTCTGTGAGGTTACTGATGGAGTCGAAAATAATGAGTTGTCGAGTTAAAAGATGAGTTAAAACTTGAAGTGTTGACGTCGGTGTGTTTTGTTAGTTCTGTCGGCTAGTTTGCGGTGTTCCCGTTGGCTTTATAGTTGGGCCCCAACTGACGTTAAATTTCCTGCTCGGACGTAGTCTCCAAATGTAGGCCCGGGTACCGGCCGGCAAGTCAATTGCTCTCGGCACAGCCCAATGTTATATTACATCTCAGTTTCCTATTCCATATTGGTATTGCCTGGTCTCGGGCAAAAATTTGGTCGAAGCGCCCGTAAAAGTGGGTCCATAGTCTATCTACCAATAATAAGACTTTCCTTACATCCGCAGGTGGGGTGAGTGTCGGAGTCGGGGGAATACCTGGCCGGCAGCCAATCAGGAATGTGATAATTACGCTCTTCTTCTATTTTGGGTAATATCACGGTGTTGCTACTGTAATGTGACGTAAATGCCACGTGGGTTCTAAACTTGGCGATCTAGATCTCAACTTCTATTCTATTCTTAACTACGTACTAGAGTGGTGTTTGTTTACTATCTTACACATCTCTATATGGACCTTATGGTACCTTACTTCCTTTTGCTCTTATTTGCCAAACCACCTCACCAGTGCCCTTTTTGCGTCGTCCAGATCACCCGGTCTTGTCTGTTCATCTGCCGCCCAGGCGACCACGCCGTCGGGTCGAATCAGCAAAGCACGTAGGCCGCGCCTGTCCTTGGCATCCAAAGAAATATAGACCACTTGTTTTTCGTGCTTCTGGCCAACGACTAGATCTTTCAATGATGCATCCTTTTCAAAATCAAGAAGCAGCCCGCGCCCTCCCTCCAGCTTGGGTCCCAGTCTCGAGTTATCGGACAGCTCGAAGTCGGGCGCGCTGCATCCGACAAGTGGGTGTGTATTTTCGTCGTAATTGCTGAGCGTGTACCGTTGCGACAGGCCCCAGAAACGGTCGATGACCATATTGGTTCCGTCGGCGGTGTTTAACAGTTCGCGAACGACGTCCCGAAGAGCTGCACTGAATATATCGGGTTGCATTAACTTGGACTGTGCCCGTGTCCATTCAAGAACCCAGGCTGCTATCGGGTGGCGCTCTTCATTGTACGTGTCGAGTAGTCTCAGGTCTACAGGAGCTCCATCAGAATTACATTCGTGCTGAACCGTTGCGGCCAATTTCCAGCCAAGATTCATCGCATCGGCCAGTCCAACATTCAGTCCCTGGCCCATTGGCGGATGGATGTGTGCTGCATCGCCAGCGAGGAGGACACGGCCCTTGCGGTAGTTGCTGGCCTGTTTAGATCGGTCTGTGAACGAAGAGGCGAGGTGAATATTGGTTATCTGTACATCTGTACATCCCCTAACGCGGTTTAGTACGGATTGAGCGTGTTCCTTTGTGACCTCTTGTGTGCGGTCAAAGGCACCGTTATCAAATTCCACCAGGTATAGACATTGCGGCCGTGCGATACACATTCCATTCTTGGTAAAGTCGAACCCCATCTTCAGTTTCTCCGGGTGGTCCAAATCGCAGTGCATCCCGTAGCCGGTGAAAGTAGCCTCCGTGCCCACAAAGTCAAATCCTGCGGCTTTGCGAATAAAGCTTCGTCCGCCGTCACATCCCACGAGCCACCTGCCACGGAATTGTTGTTGATCTTCCCCGGCTACTACCGTGACGGTGTCTGCATCCTGTGCAGCGATTTTGGTTACGCCGCTGCCCCTAATAATTGTCGCACCCAGGCTCTCAGCGCGCTCGCCCAGAACTCTTTCGAGGTGGTCGGCGTTCACAGAGTCAGAGCCCATGGTCGGCCCGTTGATGCGGTACTTCCAGCGGTCCAGCTCAAGTTTGTTTGAGTTGAGCATGATCCCCGAAAAGTGAGCGCCATGTTGAAACTTGCCGGTCTTTTGGAATAATGGAGGCCTTTCCCGAGAGCTGAAGACCTTGCTCATCAGCCCTCGTCGGTAAAAGGCTTCGATGGAGGTCATGTTCACGCCTCGAAAGCCCATCAGCCCAGTCTTCCAGTCCACCTCCAGCCGGTGCTCTCGCTCCAACACTAGGACGGAGACTCGCGCAAGACTCAACTCGCAGGCAAGGAGAAGTCCGACGGGCCCTGCACCAGCGATTATAACATCGTACAGCTTGCTCATGGTCTCTTGGATTGAACTTTATAACTGGTGGGAGTAAAAAGAAAAGCTCTAAAGATTGTTTGGATGATTTTCCAGCTGTATAGCACTAGATTCGAAGTTAACATCTGTCAAATATCAGATATGATTAGCCAGCAGAATCCCATTCTTATACTTGGGCTTGAAATTCCTGCTCGGGGATTTCATCGAAGCTGCACCGAGCAGTGATCTAATACGCTACTGATTGGAAGAAAAATCACCATAACAATCATAATAATACTAATCATAATGGCCAACAACTGCTCGGCTTGCTCGGCGCCGAGCCCCGCCTGCCCCGAGGTAACCAATTGCAGCCGCTATCGCCAGCCGCTAGTCGGTCGACAACAACCGTCACACTTATTCCTGTTTTTGTCCCCGTCCTCCTATCCGGAAGAGGAAGCTTCCCTGTAAGTCCTAATGACTCATTTTGTCATGGTCGCCTGTTGTGTTTAGCCTGCAATCAAAATTGCAACTGCAAGATGAAGACGCCGTCGTGCGTCCGCTGCTTCAAACGCAAAGTAAAATGCGACAAACAGCGGCCATGCAGCGCGTGTATGAAACATAATGCTGACTGCGCGTATCCTGTTCCAAGCGTTCCTCGGCCTAGAAAGGAGCGCGAGGAGACTCTGCTAAGACGCATCCAACAGTATGAGGCGTTATTCGGCCAGTTGGGCGTTGACCCGTCCTCGATGACATTGCCCGAAAGAACCGAACTACAGGCCACCGACCATCCTGGACTGTCTTCGGGGATTGAGCTTGCTACTGCCGACACAAAGGAACACGCCACAGACTCAGATGTTGTGCCTGTACGACAGTATAGCAAGTCGCAGCTCGTCCGCAGAAATGATCGGTCCAGGTATCTAGATAAGTATGTAAGGCTTTCTTTTAGTGTACTGCACATTCTGACAACCTTACAGCAGTCTGTGGACAACAGTAATTGAAGAGGTAGGTTGGAAGCTTTTAAAGACGCAGATATCTGAGGTCGCTGATGAACAGAGCAGATCTCAGAAACAGAAGACACCTTTGGGTATTCTTCAAATGAAGATAATCTACAGGCGGAAATCCAAGAAGACAGCATAGATTTTATGTTTGGTCTGGCTCCAGCTCCAATGAACATCACCAGATTCCATCCTTCTGCTGAATATGTACTAGAGCTATGGGAAGTGTTTGTGGAGAACGTCAATGCATTGATCAAAATCGTCCACGAGCCAAGTGTAGGACAAGCAATAAAGAACTCGATCGATGATTTAAAAAACATACCGAGAAACCTAGAAGCGCTCATGTTCTCTATCTACAGCATCGCCACGATGTCATTGACCGAATCGGACTGTGAAGAGCGATTTAACGAGAAACGACCAGTGCTGTTAGCTCGATATAGACTAGCCACAAAAGCAGCACTTTCACGAGCGAAATTCCTCGGTGTAGGAGATATTGTCAATCTTCAGGCTTTCCTCCTTCATCTTATCTCGATGCGCAATGTCTACGGGCCCCACACAACGTGGACGCTAATGGGCATCGCCAACCGTCTTGCGGAAGGCATGGGGCTGCACCGAGATGGCATCCATCAGGCGCTCCCACCATTCGAGACGGAGATGCGCCGTCGAGTGTGGTGGCAAATGAAGTTGTTTGATGCTAAGATTGCTGAACTAGCTGGACATGCCCGATTCAGGAATATCAGCCAAGATCCGGAGCTGACGCAGATGCCAACGAACGTGAACGACGACCAGCTCTATCCGGGCATGACTTCATTTCCTGTCGAATCCAGTGAAATGACGAGCATGTGTTTTAGCTCTCTTCTCTGTGAGTTTACCCACTTTTGGACTAAACACGCGGCAAATATGCGTGCTCGGCATGGCAAAGACGCAACTTTGTGGGACAACTACGGGTCAAAAAGCGAAATTGTTGAGAAGGACCAGGAGATTGAACAACTACAGCAGATACTCCAGAACAAGTACATTGGTTGTTGCGATCCTACGCAACCAGCGCAATTATTGACCCTGATGGTTGCGCAGAATGCCACCATCACCATGAAATTCATCTCGCATCATCCGCGCCGATGGGCCAGTGATGGGGACGTCCCGGATGCAGAGCGGCAATTTGTCTGGGGATTGGCCATCAAAATGCTCGAAGCGGAGATCAATGTGAGTTCAAATCGGCAGCTTGACCGGTTCGCGTGGCACACTTCGGCCTTCATCCCCTGGGCGCAAGCCATCCACGTCCTCAATTGTCTGCGAGCAAACCCATTTCTGCCGGATTCCGCTAAGGCGTGGCGACTTATCGGGGACGTCTTTGAATATCGGTCTGAGCTGCTCTCGGAGCGAAAACTGCTCAATGTCGCGTTTGGGAATTTGTGTCTCAAGGCGTATAATTCACGCAAAATCGCATTGATGCAACAGGGCAAGTCAATCTCGAGCAGAACTCCGGCTTACATCGCCAAGCTGCGTGCTCAAAGAGAAGCCGCCAGTTTTCGGCGTAAAAGCCAGCGAGATCAACAGGCTCATCAGCAAACAGCACCGGCAATTATCCCCCAGTATCTAGCCTTTTCAGAGAGCAATCAGCAATCAAGTGCCATGGCAAAAAACAATACGTCCATGCAACCAGCAGAACCCCACAATTTACATTCATCCTCGATCAACCTTGAACAAACTCAAACGAACCCCGCCAGCGGAAGTCCAAGGCCTCTTGACAATTATCAAGATGAAACAATTGTACCTCATACGCTAGACGATTACATGGCTCTAGACATTGACTTGCTGCTTGAGCAGGGGAACAACCTCGACAATGCAGACATTCAGACAATGGATTGGGACCAATGGGACACGCTTATCGAGAATTGGAACAGATCTTAACTCTGTCAAATGATAAATTTCCTGAGAACCCCTATAGTATATGTCTTCAAAATATCCCTCTCCTCTACCCCGATGTTGTAGCGATCATCGCCCATTCGGCAACAGTAGCTCCCTCCGTGCTATTACTTATCGAGTCAGCACTGACCTGGTTTCCAGAGATACTCAAAGTGACATATCGGGGAATCTTGAAGTCCTGCGGTGGCATAAATACGGTTTGATTGCCGGACGAAATTAGGACATCTGCTACCGAGCTAGCATCATACGGTTGGGAAATATCGACGGCGATACTGTCCGCTATCATAACAGTGTCCTTCTTGCCATCGATACTGTTGGTAAACTGCGGGGGAGGAGACGCCTGCCAATTAAAGGCAATCTTTTCTAGTTTCTTGTTCACATGTGCCGCTGGGACCTCGACGGTCAAGCTCGAGAAGACCCCTGCTGACGCCGGTTGCCATTGGGTAACATTGTAACCATCGATGGCACTCATGGGGAATTGTCCAAGGTTGAAATTGTCTGAAGCATTTTTAACAGTGGCACATTGCAGTACATTGTCTGCTACAGTCAGATTATTGTGGGCGAGACGATTGGGCACAACAATGGTTCCATCTGGAGGGAGAGAAAGGGTGTATTGCTGGGTCCAACGACCACAGGGATATGCTTATTTCTATATTTTTTGTTGGCGCTCGGAAGAGGCTCACTCAAGCGAGTCATAGTCGTGTGAGTAATCTTGGCAGAGGCTGTCAATGGCCAGCCCTGCCAGTAGAATCGACGATATCGTATCTGGGGAATCTGTGGAGGCAGGACTAGATTGATATGGAGCTTGTCATCCGGTACATATTGAAGGCCCAGGTACCCAATAAGAACAACCTGGTAATCTGCGCCATGTCCTGCAAGAAAAGGGAACGCAGGATGGTATCCACCGTTGTCCTGATAGTTATCGCTCATCTTCTCCGAAATTTGGAAGAAAGGCGCACGAAGGTAGGGGTTCGACCCGTAGTTTTGATATGTGTAGCCAGCACATCCTTGATTCTGGATTTGATTGCGACGATCGAGAATGGAGCGAATGCCAGGCCCATACTTTAAACGGTCGATAGTTGCATAAAATAAGTTGAATTGGTTTATTTAGAGAGAGAAAACACGTATAAAGCACGAGGTTATTCACCTACGGGTATGATCATTATTTAATACTTTTGGGTGCAGGCGTTCGGATTTTCGATAACAGGCTCGACTGGAGATAGTCATAAAATAAATCCATCATCTTGACATATATTTATGCAGTACAGCATTATAATAAGTAAATGTAGGCCTATTTTGACAGTGCAGGAAGAGGCTAGACTATTCTTGACAAAATCTCCGATTCTCGGGTTAAATCTTCCCTAACGATGCTAGTCTGCGAGATCTACATCAGACTAGCATCGTAGATTCTTTCAATGCCATTAAGCGCTGCCGAGGTCTAATGGCTAGCTAACATACTAAATTAATGCTTGCACATGATCGGGTCTAACGGGTTTATCGTAAAGAGTTTTCCTCTTCTCACATCCTTGACGCATAACTATTCCCCAACTATCAGTCCAGTTGTACAAAGAGTCCATCCGAAATGCGCTATTCTCTTCTGTTGGCAGCTTTTTCCTACCTAGCTCTAGGTGTTCCCATTTGGGACAATAAAGGAAAAACGCCAGGTATAATCATAGATCCCGAAACAGGCATTTGAAAAGATCCTAATCATTCAAAAGTTACCCGCGACACATATGAGAAGCTTGTGCGATACGCTGGATATCCTGACATTAGCCTGGGACAATGCTCCAAGACTTCCACGGGGGCTACTCTAATCCAATTTTTCAACATCACCTCCACTGATACCCAGGCTGTCCTTTGGAAACTTCCGAGCGAGAAAAGTATACTTGTATCTATTCCCGGTACCAACAGCAGCAAGGATTACGCGACCGACTTCGATTTCTTCTTCACGAATTACTCCTCGCCCGGTGTGGAATGTCAGGGACTTTGTCTGGTTCACAATGGATTTTTGGGCGCGTGGAACTCGCTCGCCCCTGAGATTACCCCTGCGCTAGAGAAGGCACTTGATGCGAATCCTGACTATAAAACGATAATTACCGGTCATTCTCTTGGAGGCGCAATCGCGCAGCTGGCCTTTGCTTCTCTTTCAGATACCAGATATAAAGTCGTCGGGGCATACACTTACGGTCAACCGAGAGTTGGAAACCAGGCATTTGCCGACTACATTGATGGTCTTGCTGGTGCGTCTGAAGAAGAAGTCGGGATCTTTCACCGAGTCACACATTACAATGGTATATCAATGTTCACTTGTTGCCCGATGATCCGTGTTAATTTGCTTCTAGATGGTGTCCCTCTACTGCCACCCCGAATTTTTGGCTTTTCGCATTCGCTAACGGAATTTTGGGAGTCAACCAACAAGAGCGAAGAGTCGACAACATATCGGTGCTACGGCCAAGAGTCTTCAGAGTGCAATGATTCTGCAGGGGGCTTCGGAATAAATGCTGCGCATCTAAGTTATGCTGGCTTCGGTTTGGCATGCCATTAAATCAACTCTTGGAACACTTCCAGATAGCTCAGATCAATAACTTGTACAGAGTATCTTTGTCCCCAAAATTTTGGTACGGGCACGATTAGAGTCTACGATAATCTCTCTTAATTTTAATTAATAGAAAATTTTGAGCAAATAACCTGACTATGTCTCCATACTACTACCAACCCCGCACTTGCGTTGAAAGAACTGGAGCACCCCTCTTGGGCCATCCTTCATATCAAGCAGCTGAGGATCGTCGTCAAAAATTACTTGCTTAATCCTGGTTCATTAGGAATAGATATTATGCACGTGCATCGTGGACTAATCGGAATGTGCCATTTCTTGCGGGGTAGACAGGGTTTAAATTCCCATGTAGATTATTCTATAATGAGTTCTTCACCCCGGGGGCTCGGCACTAGAAACGTCAAGAAAGCCTCGCTATCTTATTTCTCGGTTCGACTTGTTTGTTTTGAGTTTTTAATTTAATTCTCCGACTCCGACGGTGGCTTGTGTGGCGGACAGGCCAGCAATTAGTTTAAATCTGCAGGAATGTGTTTACCCCACACATTGACGGTCTGGGGTTACATGATACTGCGAACTCTAATATAGCTCGTGAGTGATCGGTATAATGTTTCCCGAGTAATGTATGCAAGCTATCTTGATTCACGCAACGTCCCCAACAAGTGATCGAAAACGGTAAACAACCTGTTCATGGAACCTCTACAAAATGTCGGCTTAATGGAATACGAGCGCAGTTGTTACTTCAGCATCCTTACTGGGAGCATGGTGATGTAGGATACATGATCCTCGAGATAATCCATGTCTCATCACGGGCAAGACAGCTGCATCTTCTCTACTATAAAGAGCGCCGAGAGCTGTCAGCGATGCCATAGACTTTCACTTGTTGATCAGGAGCTGGCCAGCCCAGTGTGACTTATATCAATGGAATTTTCTACATGATATTCACCGACACCACAGGTGCAGGCGCTGATCCGTCGACCGGATATGGGTCAGTTTGCTTGGAGGTCTAGTGATCCCACTTTCCATTCAAATGTCAAGGTCTGGACGACGAGCGGTTGGCAAGCCAAGACGGATTCCAACTCGAGAAGTCTTTCGATCATCGACTCAGTCACCTCGGATTGGCAATACTCTGATGTCTTGGATGCATTCGTCATTGACCACGATACCACTGCCAACGAAACCACGCTGTCATTCCTTGACCCTGCCAATCTCTCGAGCACCAAGTACGTAGATATTACCATCGCTGGTGCATGGACGGAAGGACCAGGAATCGTCTCCCGGTCAGATAAACATTCTGTCGCCACAGAAAGCACTGATTGTGGCCGTGTGTCCATGGATGTTGTTCGCTCAACTACAGGCCAGCACAGCCTCCAACGGGGCAAGCCCATATCGATGTTGACGTTATACATAGCAGCGTAACTTGCTGATCAGCGTAAAGAGTTATCTATGATGGTTTCAGCTTGTATGAGTTTGGGCTATTTCTGATGTCAGGTAGTTCCCCGTCCGTAGTACATTTATTTGCACATATCTAAGGCGTGTCCAGTCGTCCTATTGACCGGGAAATATCAATTTATTTCTGTATATATCTAAATTTTGGGCATATTGATTAGTGGAATGAAATATTGTTTTGGTCAATAACGATTCCATTTTCAATTATGTTAACTTACCCTAGAAAGGTGTAAAGATATAAGCCTTACAATACATGTACCCTCGGCGCCTTTTTCCACGGGTGCCGAGCTACTACCAACTACTTAACAGCGATCCTAGGGGCGTCGCCCTAATAGATACGACTTCTGGTCCATCTTCTTAATTCATAGCTCGTTGGCACGTTTGAATATGTAGGCATTGGCCCTGGCTCTAGTATGGCTGTGGATAACGCAAGTGCTCTTCACAATCAGGCCTCGTGCCTTAGATTATACATGTTTCATTGTACGTAATCACACCATAAAATTGAAATGAATGAATTCATGGACCAGAATTTCACAGCGCGGAATAAGAGTTGTGGCTAAACAACTACCTGCATAGCAAATATGTGCAGCAATAAAGCGCGTAATTTGCTTATCCAATTAATTACACTTCGGAAATGCAGGCTTCTTCCAATAAACAAGTATCTGACATGCAGGCTAAGCCAAAAAAAAAAAAGCAAACAAGGCTGGATTGAGAGATTGTCAGCCTTCGGACCTATAGCAAGGCTGTGCAACGTAAAACTACCTGACGAGTGAATGTTTCAAATTTCGACTTTTCAAACTTCCTTCCACCAAAACTTCTACCTTACTCGACTTAATATCGTTTGAATGTAGAGTCATATCAACCATCTCTGTTTCTCAGCCCAGACAGAGAAGCTCTTCGTCTACATTTTCAATATGGCAGAGATAGCAGGCCTCGTTATCGGTGTGGCGGGTCTTGCTGGACTTGTTGGTGCATTCAAGGATGCCATCGATCTCTTGAGCGACTTCGCAGATTCTCGGGAACTTGGTCGCAACTACGAAATACTCAATGTTAAGATAGACATTGAGAGAACGATCTTATTGCAATGGGCAGATCACGTTAATCTCCTTCGATCTAACTATGACTGTCGCTTAGATGAACCGAATACACAGCAGGCTATTAGTAAAATCTTGACCTGCATACAACTTCTCATGGGTGACAAATCCAAACTGAAAAATCGATATGGGCTCAGCGAAGTCGAGGAACAGCAAGATGGTACGGAAATCGATCGTGTTGATTCAATTAGCGGATTCCGCATGGAGAAATTTCTACAGGAGTTTGAGGCAATGAAATTGCGCATTAATCTTCACAAACAGCGCCCGTCCTTGAGAAAAAGGGTATTTTGGACTATTCGGGATAAACAGAAATTTGAGGAGTTGGTAAAGGAATTGGTGTATTTCACCTCAAAGCTGAACCAGATCGTGCCAATCTATCATGAACGAGCATCCGCGCAGTATATGACTGAGCAAGACCTTGGGGCCGTCCACGATCTTAAAGCGCTCAAACTGATCCTCAATGCATCGATCGATCATCGGAAGTCCATTGCTGAATCGACTCAGAGACAAATCGTACGTACCTGTCAGGACCGGGTTCTTCAAGTCCTCTGGTTCAGGACTATGAGTGACAGAAAAGAATCCATTTCACCAGCACATAACAGAACGTTGCAGTAGGCCCTTGAGCCACCGGCGGGTGAATACTCTTGGGATGATCTATCCAAATGGCTACGGCATGGTTCAGGGATCTACTGGATCTCAGGAAAGGCCGGGAGCGGCAAGTCAACGCTAATGAAGCATCTTTTTCACCATCCACGAACCCGAGAGCTTCTTTCACAATGGTCTGAAGGCACATCATACTCGCTTATCCACTTTTTCTTCTGGAACCTCGGTACCTCTGAGCAAAAATCTCAAGAAGGCTTATCCAGGGCTCTTCTGTATCAGATATTGTCTAGCAACCCATCCCTTATTGCCGATGCTCTTCCAAACATGTGGAAACAGCTCCACGACACTGATAGCCCCCTGGGATTGCCCTCTATCAGCGAGACAAAGTACGCATTTGAAGTCATTGCCGAACGATCCTTCGAAGTCGGCAAGTTTTGTTTCTTCATTGACGGCTTAGACGAGTTTGTGGGCAATCATCTAGATGGCATTGCATTTATCAAGAAGCTCTCTCTCAGCAAAAACATCAAGATTGTTGTCTCAAGCAGGCCTATTCCAGATTGTGTTATGTCCTTTGAGAGCCTCCCCACACTGTGGCTCCATCATCTCACGCGTGGTGATATCAGATCATACGTAGAAGATGTCATCGGTGGCCATAAGTACATGCAAAGACTTATCATTCAACACAAAGAAGAAGCGACGGAAATTATGGAGGGTGTTGTGGACAAATCTTCAGGTGTTTTTCTCTGGGTTATTCTGGCCTGCAGATCACTTCTTTCCGGGTTCTCTGACTATGATCGAATATCCGAACTTCAGCAACGAGTTGATGAATTACCGCCGGAACTTGAGGATATGTTCCAGCATATGCTCGGAGGAATAAACAAGCGTCATAGGGAAGAAGGAGCTCAAATACTTCGAATGTGCTATGTAACTCGTCAGGCTGAAAAGTACCTCAAAGTTCAGGGGATCAGCTCACTCAGTTTGGCTCTCCTGTATGACGACGAGTATCATCTCAGTTTGAATAAACTTCAAACACTGTCACTTTACGACAAAGGTCGGGTCTGTGAGGATCTAAGTGGGAGGCTGAGAAGCCGATGTGGTGGACTATTAGAGCTGGACTTCAAAAAGGAAGACGATGGGCCCATCTATGTCGACTCTTGCTTCTGTGGGGTTTCGATGGGCTTTACCACGAAACATAATCCCCAAATTGACGGCAAAGTGGTTTTCATGCATCGAACCGTCTTCGAATTTTTGAGTGATGAGAAAGTGTGGGAACTCGAATGCCTGCAGGTGCCAGACGGATTCGAGGCTTCAACAGAACTATCTCTTATTTCTTGTACGCAACCATTCTCCTCCTGCAGTCGAATGTATTTTCGGCATTTAAATTTCTGCTTGATGGACTGTATTGGGGAGCAGAATCAGACCACCTTGATGTGGACGGGCAGAGAAACATATTCTGGGCTATGCAGCCCTTTCTAAACAGCGTACCGCCCGATAGCGTGTATTCCTACGTTTCAAATGGTCTTTCTGGATTAAATACCCACAGCTCGAAGCCGGGATATTCACATGCAACGATTCTTCTTGCCGCTGAAACTGGTGCAGTCAACTACGTCAGACAACATCCTGAATTCCCCCAGCTTACCCAATCAACACACTTATGCGACTGCCTTCCACTCCTCTACCACGCAAGTGCTACTCCTTTAACAAAGCATTTAGCACAAAGCATTGGCACCGTGTGGCGAAGAGACGATAGGGGAATGGGACATTTATCCAAGGAAATGGCATTACTCCTTCTATCTCATGGTGGCGACCCGAACTATCCGATAAATGAAGAAGTTGACGCAATAACTACCCCATGGAACACCTGGCTCCAATCGTGTCAAAGAACTGTACTAGAGGATGCCGAAAAACTAGAGGTCGCGGAGATTGTGGTCATGTTCCTGAATGCCGGTGCCGACTTACTTGATGGCCTACGAGAATGGATACGAGAGGAGTTTCAAGGGCGACGTTGTTCTCGAGTCAAAGCGAAAGGAGAGGAGCTGCTTCATATTGTAGAGATGCTAGAAAGGGGCAGTCTGGTTTCCAATTCAGGTAAAACTCATCTGGCTATTGAGGACGGGGATAGCGACATCACTCGTACAGAAACGGGCGTTCATTTTGATTCGATTTCCCATACGGCGAGAAAGAGGGATATTGAGACAGATATAGATCGAGGCACGAAGCGAAGACGCGTCTCTAGGGAACGTACTAATTTTCACATACCTACATGTATGGCTGACCATGCTAGTTGACGTACAAGCTTGCCAGAAATCGTTGTCGTAGTTTTTAAAGGGGTTTTTATTTTTACTCTTTGCAAATCATACACTAACCCACTCCATTGATAATATTGATTTATTTACATATTCTGGTATTTGATGTTATTAATTTCATGTGAACTGAGGACATCTGTTCAAAATGTTCAATGTTGAATGCGACATTCATCGATATTGCATAGGTGCTATCTGTTTATATATATCAAATTATTCGGGACGGAACAACTGTCAATCAAGTCTGGATGTTCAATGAAATTTGAAATAATTAACATCTTAACTCGAAACTTCAGTATGAGTAATAATAGGACCATTAAAATTTCAAAATTAATTATATTTCATGCGATGTGGTTGTCACATCGACGCAAGCCAAGTATCTGCACCAACGGATAACCACCGCTACAGTTGACGCATGCCAAATGCAGTTAACACCATCAAATTATGCAATATACAATAGATATATGTACTAAATCCAGGGCAGGGTTAAATATTATCATGCATCATTCTTGAAAGCTACGCCAATTGGCATAGCGTATATCCGCATATGTACCATGGAATACATATCTAGTACATCAAGGCCACTTGATTTGTTCTGATTCCAACCACTACACAAGAATTTAAACCAACCAAAATCAACCCTGAGCCAAGAGCTGGAAATAATCATTAAAAAAATTAAAAATTTAATAAACCAAAGGCGTGGGCCTGATTGAATGTTCTAGCGTCTATCCAGTGCCAGCTGGCATTCGCCTGATGAGTTGGCACAACAGCACTGGGGCCACGCATGTATGTATTATAGGCCACCTAACCTACTGATTATTAATTTAAGCGCACACACATAGGTCAGCAAGAGTAAAAATTAGCAAAATCATGATTATTTAAAGAGGGAAACAAATCCTTCTCCTTTCCTTGTTCGAAGTCGAATTTGGTGGTTTCGTGCGTGGGATAATCGAAAAAATACAAGATGGGATAAAAATGGCCTGGAAACTGATATGATTGTTTCACGTTGTTACGACTGATAGTCACCGTGGAGGATCCACTCTGTTTTGGCCGAAAAGAAGCTGCCTGCTTGCTACAGGCTCTTGGTTGACGTGCCATTTGAGGTGCTCAAAAATGAGGAATACGAAGTAACTGGCTCGACGGTACAGTCTGGTTTCCTGACACTGCGCCTCGTTAAGCCACTATGGGTGGCAAGAAGCTTGAGTTGGAAAACTAGTGTTTTGACAGCTCGTAAACCAAAACAAGGAAAACCACACGACGCTGCGAACGGGATATCAATGTGACAATCCGAGTTGTTTTCCGGGAGCTCTCGAAGCCAGACGAGGGACCACTGAGAATCCGCATATATTGATGTAACCGACCAGCTCTGTAGACTAAGATACCGCCCCTAGACTATGCACAGTCTTGGGATTGGACGGGGAAAAAGGGACCTCTGACATAAGCCTGGTCTTTCAGCAAAAGCCATTCGAGCAGCAGTGCTCATCAAACTGGATCTGTTGCGAGTAATTTACAGTCCCCGTCCTATCATCGTGGGAAACGGCATAATCGGTATCCGATTGGGCCTCCAATAACTGGGTACTTTTCGACCAAGAGCCAAAGAATCCAGTAGTTAACCGCGCCGTCCCGAGCCGTCCTGTCATATGATGTGGATGCGGTCGATGGCGTGGTTTAAAAGCTTATTGTTGTATTTGTGAGCATAGCCCTCGGACAGGGAGGATATCCTGTTTCAGCTGCTATTGCATTCCACTCGCCCAGAAGAGGAATGAGTGGAGGCGAGATGAGCGACGGGCGTATAGGGATTGGCTCTTTAGGCTATTATAGCTTGCCCTCTCGATTGTCCAAGTTTTTGTCTCGCGTCGTATCACTGTTAATCCCCATTTCCGAGTCGGATGCGTACGTTGACGGGCTCGTACAGGCTCCAGGAAGAGAGGCTGGTCACGGGGCCGCTGGTCTGGTGGGCAGTACGGGGTACCGTTGGCCGCCTATCAGCTCTCCTTGAAGATCACTGCAAAATACACCGGCCGTGTACTCGCAAAGGTATAACATAGCTCCAATATGGGCCTTTGACCAGAGATGATTCGACTAGTGACCATTTATCACCTAGCCAATCGTGACAGCTGAAGAGCGATGACACAAGCGTTCTGTAAACATGACCAGACTAGAAGAAGCCTCTGGCGTAGGAAGGTATGCTGAAGGTGTGATCAAAGCCCAGAAAGGCTGAAAAGGTTCCGTCTGAAGCTCGATATCTGAAGCCATTCGTGGGGGATACTGCCTGTTCCGGCAATTGTCCGTCGGTGCGACCTTGGGATGTAGCTCTAATCAGCACAAATACCTCATGGCGGTGGGCGATGAGATATAATGCAGTTCTTAAATGGGCTGGCGTGGTGAGGAGCTTCCAATAAGAATGTGAACCAGACCCGATGGAACGTCGTCCTGGCTTGGTCAACGATAGTGATAAGTGAAGAAGTTGACGTGACGTGACGTGTAATAACGGCAAGAGGAAACAGCAGGCAGGAGCTGTCAACTCTACCAAGGCAGGAGCGATACGATGCAATGCGATGGTCGTTCCTTCCCCAGACGCGTCTGACAGGGTCGGTTCTCGGTTCCTTCCTGGCTGGCGGGTTTGGACTTGCAGCCTTTTTTTTTCTAGAACACCACGAATGACTCGGGCATCAATTTAATGCCTGTTATATAAATTATACAAGCCATCACTTCATCCATATGAATCTCCTGCATACATTGTTATCTTTATTATTAATTGCACGATGCAAAACCGCAAAACCCAAACTGACGTCAAACGCGATCGACCGGAAAGCAAACATAACGAATGGGTGGGGGATGCGGGCTGCTCTCGATTCGCCAAAGCTTGCCACAAGCTTCGCAGGAGGCTCCCAATAGTAGTCAGCAATAATAAAAGTATCGATCGGGGCTAACTATCAGGGCTCTCAAGGCGCCGATTCGTCGGTGATTTCGAGGCAGCTTTTTCTTCCCACGTCCGAAAGGATCGAAGGAGGATAGCGGTGAAAGAGAGGCTTGGTTCACCATGACATAATGGAATTAAGAAAGAATATGGAAAATTTTTTTAATCTTTTGTACACCGACAAAACTCGTAACGGTCAGACTGGAGGCCAAAAAAAGAAACAGCAGAGGCGGTCAGCGTTCAGCGCTCAGCCTGAGGTTTCTGAATTCGCCCCAGATAAAAATTGGTGCCATGGTTTGACAGTTTGAAACAAAAAAAAAAAAAGCTCGTACAATGCCAAGCACGGTATTGATGGATGGATTGAATTGGCGTGACAGGTCTTATTATTGAATATTTGATACGTAACAAATACTGGCAGCTATTACTATTTATCAAGGACGGATAAGGGAATAAAAATATTGACTAGCTCATCGCTGCACGGAACACTCGGGTGTGCCGACTAAATTCAAAATTGTGATGAGGAAGCAGTAGTGTTGCGTCGGCGATGGTTTTTGTCATCCTTGATCAGGTCCCCGGGCTGGAACAAGTACAAGCATGCAGTGACAGGGGTTTGGAGGGACTGAGTCGTGCAGCAGCCTCGGTTTGGCAGGAGGAGGACAATAGTAATGGAGGCTAACCTGCCATGAGGATGACGGCCAATGAGTGAGTGCGGCTGCCCAGCGTCACACGCTAGTCCTAGTCTGGCCACTGAGCCGAGCAGTCACGAGATCGGCGCTATCGATACCATCAATACCATTGAGACGATAAATACGGTATTGATACGGCACTGGGCCAGGAGTTGGCCCTGGAGCTGGCTTCCGGCCTACACGTCACCAAGGCAAATACTGGTGGTTTTATTAACGATTTAATAGTAATACTACTTAGTAATAAGAAGAAGAGTAATTAAGAACGGGCAAGCGATGAATAAACGGGGAAATTTAATTAATTGGTGGTGGTAACAGACGGTGATGCCTTGGGCAGCTGTCAACCGAGCCCTGCGATCCATGATGCTATGATGCCATGATGACTCATGGCGCGATCTCGTTTGTATCACCGTCGCAACCTACCCACAATAAAAAAAATAATAATAAATATGTGAATTAAATAAAACATCTCCATAAGAACAATAACCAAATCAAAACAATAATAAAATAATAGCACACTGGCATCAATGATGAGTGAGTTCTATTGTGACAACTTTTCCGGTGGCACAACGTGACGAACGCGACGGATTCGGAACGGAACGACAGACACGACAGGCCCCCACGCCATTGGCCGTCAGGCCCCACTCCACCTCGTATTATTCGTCATCGCAGAATAAGGCACTGAATAGGCAGGATCGTCGAGAATCCTGTATTATAACGGTAATCAATACGGCCGAGTCGAGCACGGGAGTGCGGCGCCAGCGAGGCAACAGCGAGGCAACAGCGAAAAAACAGCAGGTGGGGAGGTAATATTACAAGCCCGTGACGGCGCGGGCGGTGGAGGCATGCCGGCCAGTCCGGTGTTGCCAGGCCACTCAGCTGGCGGCCCAATACAAATGCCCCGTCGCCCGCCCTTCTGCCTTCTTTTCCTCTGCGCTCTTCTCGTTGGTTGTCGACTCCCCAATCCTTCCAGCGCGCACTTCTTACATTATTCACCCATTTCTCGCTGTCTATTCGCGCTTCTTGTCCTGTCTCTATCCACCCGCCGCCTCCAATCAGTGCACATTGCGCCAGCAGCGGCCTCTTTGATTGCTCTGCGGTCCTGTCCACTGCCCAGTGTCCAGTGTCCATCCAGTGTGCATCTTGTTACCACTGCTTTTTTTTTCTTTTTCCCTTTTTTTTTTAACCGCCGACAAATCATCGTCGCAGGTAAGTGGTAATTTTCTACCAATCCCCGCCCAGCACGCCCCTTGAATTTGGACTTGTTACACCACCCTCAGCCCATCATATGCGAGGCTGCCAGGTCTTTTTTATCTCATTTTATCTCATTTTATCTTATTTTTTTTTGGTGTTTTTTTTATTGTTTATTTTTTGTACGTTCATTGTATGTTTGTGTCTCTCTCTTCCCCTTATCTCACCTTCTGTTCTCTTTCTCTGTCTCTCTTCTTTGGCATCAGCTCCGTTTCCGGCCGGGTCTTGGCTCGCGGCTGTCGCAGCGTGACGAGGACAGCGGTTGGCCCCGGAACTGGCGGCGGCGTGGTTCAGCCGTCCAAACGGAGAACAATCTGAATCCCTGCGCGGCGAATCAGCCTGGAAAGCGCATTCTCCGCTCTTGCCCGCTTTTGTGACTTGCTGCAAGACGCGACGACTGCCTCGTTCCACGGCCGCGAGCCCTTGAGCCCAGCGCTGGTCTGGCGCTCAGCCTGGCTGGAGTCACGGGTGGTCTCTGCCTGTTTGCTTGTTTTACCTGTTTGCCTGTCTGTTCTCTCGTTATTTCCCATTGTTTTTCCCGCGGCTGACTAAGGCCTCGCGCCTGGCCTCATCGGGCAACTGCCTTATGTTAGCGCCGTCTCTGCTCTGTTTTGGCTGTGACGCGCCTGCCCTCTTTGCTCCCCCCCCCACCTGCCGCCCTCGACCTCGCCTGCCACACACCCTCCCACCGCCCACACACCCTGCTGCTTGTCTCCCTACGAGCTAGACCACTGCTAATGTCGCTTGCGTGCAGCTTAAATCGTGCAGCCTGTCCCGTCGCCTGAAAAAAAGGTCGACTATTGTTCTGCCCGTGACGCCAAGCGTGTTGTGTCGCCAAGCCTCGCTGCCTCGAGAGCCTTTTTTTGGCGCTTTACCCGTTTGGCCACCGCGCAATCCCCCCAAGCGCGTCGCCCGATAGTCTATCCTCGACTTTTTGTTGTTATTGACTTGCGCGCTGCTTGCACAAACACCACCGTCAATTGTTTGACGTCAGATCTGATCGCCTACCACGCGTTCGCCTGCAGTTACTTTCTGCCTCGCCTCACCATTCGGCGCGCTGACTTGGATCGACAAGGTATGCCCTTCGCCTGCATGAGAAAGCGCCCGCACTGCCAGCGCATACACACCTCACCCTAACCCATCCTGATCCCACCCTCACTGCCACCGCTCTCACTCTCACTCTATTCGCTCGGCCCCAGCTCTTCCCCATCGCTTGATTGCCAGAAAAGAATACTTTTGTTACTTGTCTGTAAACCCGGCTAACGCGCCCAGTACAGTAGTTCTTTGGCATCCTGCCCGTTAGCGCAAGCAGCAGCTCTACGCGAACCTTGATACCTAAGGCTCTCCAGACCTCCCCCCCCCCTCTTCGTCACTTCTGGGAATAGTGTGAGTAACCACGTTTGAGGCGCGAAACACCGCCTCGTTTGCCGTCATTCGCTGCTTTGCCATTGACATCCCATTTGCGCACACAGTAGTCCCCATTGCTTAGTACCTTTGTCGCCTGGCACGCTTCATACACAGCCAGCTACCTGCGCCACGAGAACAATCCTCGACAACACCCCCTCTGACAACGCATCGTCTCTGTGTGGTGTCGCGCAACCCTGTTCCGGCTGCATCAGAGCCCGACCACGTCTTCCTCTCGACCGTGATCTCACTCAGCTCGTCGAGCGCCTTTTATCTACCGAGAGGTATCGTCAATGTTTGTTCAAGGACCGTTGGATTGGCGAAACAATTAAGCTGTAGAGCATACACACGCGCAACCAAACAAAAAAGGTACGTGTTTTCCGTGCGAGCCACTCGCGCCCGACCGTCCCACACCCGAGGTCCAGTGACCGTCCGCTGCTGCAGTAGGTGCTGACGCGACTTCTTGGGGCTGCAGACTTCGTCGGGTAGACTAACGAATCAGATCGTCTACGCCGCCTAACGCTTCTAAGCAACCCCCCGTCTCTGTTCGCGCAACCTCGCACCCAGTGTCCTGGCAGAGCTGGGGACCACTGTCTCGAGCGTAACAGGTCGACTCAGTCTTTGTGTTATATTATCCGCCCTCGTCGCGCCGTCGTTATCTTCCCACTGATTGGGTTGTTGACTACGAGTCACATTTCCAACGACCAAACCATCCTATCGCGGCGCAGATCGCAGCCTGTGACGGAAAGCGCCAACGCGCCGTCACCATAACAAACCCACCAAACATGGAGTACTCAACTCAATATCAACAGCCTCATGGCCAACATCCACACGCCCCGTCGCACATGGCCGGCGCATATCAAAATGCGCAGAACCCCGGCACTGCTGTCGGTTCAATGGCGTCTCCCACCAACCCACAGGCGCACATGCCCCAGAACCATCAAGCCTCTCCCATCATGCCCCCCCAGGGCCACTATCAACAATCGCAAAATCCTCCCGGAGCCGTTCACCAGCAAATGAATTTCGCGCAGCCGTACGTCTCAACGACAATGCAGCCTCCTTATGGCATCTCGCCTACGCAAGCTGCCGCCATGGCTACCGCTGCTGCCTCGGGCCAGTTCTACCCCATGCACCAAGATCAAATGGCTGGACAGATGGCACAAGGGCCTCGAGGCTCGCCGCGCATGGCAGGTGTTCAGGTCAAGAACGAACGCAATCCTCGATCCCCTACTCAGGTGTCCGGCCAGATCGCGTCAATGCCATCACAAGTACAAATGCAGCCAAACCGCCGGATGAGCCAAGTCGGCAGCCCGCACATGCCTAACGCGCAGCCAGTCATGAACCATGTTGGTCGTCCTGGTGTTCCGCCAGCAATGCCCCCACCACCTCAACCCCAGGTTCAACAGGCACCACCGGCCACTGAACCTGTCCCCGGTGCTACACAAGAAGAGTCGCCTCTGTATGTGAACGCGAAGCAGTTCCACCGCATTCTGAAACGACGCGTCGCACGACAAAAATTGGAGGAACAATTGCGCCTGACATCCAAAGGCCGCAAGCCGTACCTGCATGAGTCTCGACACAACCACGCGATGAGACGGCCACGTGGGCCTGGCGGACGTTTTTTGACGGCGGACGAGGTGGCAGCGATGGAGAAGAACAAGGGAGATATTGCCGATGAAGACGTGGCTAAACCAGCCGGTGAGATCAACTCATCGGCACAGAAACGAAAGTCTGGCGTAGCTGACGATGGCAACGGCAACCCCTCAAAGAAGACTAAGACGAGCGCGAGCCCTGATGAAAGCGAAGACGTCGAAGAAGGCGAGCCTTCGGACGAAGAAGGTTGAGCACGTTCTCAATCTGTCTGTCGCCGCGGCTCCTGAATCTACCTACCTGAGCTCCAGTCTCGGTATCCGTTCGCCGGCAGCTTTAGCCGTTTGCTAATGGCTTTGTTTAACTACAGAATCATGAACGACTGGTTGATTTCTTTTTCGCCAAACTTCCTTTCTAGCAAGCGATGTGGAAATTATGTTGTTATTTTTCGCTTTTTCTTTATGTTTTTGTTTCTTCTATTTTTCCTTCTCTACTCTGTCTGATGTGGCTTCGGTTTGCTTTTCTCAACCCGTGGTTATTTATATGCGTCGATGACTTGCCTTTGATGCGCGGTGGTTTCTGGGAGGAATGGTGTTTTGATGTCTTTTCTTTTTCTTCCCTTTCCCATCGTACTTTTGCAATTGTCAAAATCTTTGATTCCCCTATGGTGGTTGTCTTTTCGACATGCCGCGTTGCAACTATCTGATATTGCTTTGCTGCAACCTCGGGTACGGACTGTTGCACCGCACCGTGTTCCCTAAGACTCTTGCCGATGGAGTCTGTTTTCTTTTCTTTTCTTCTTGTTTTCATGTCTGGATGGGAATTTGACGAGGCTGCTTGTTTGTTTGTATTTGGGTTCTGGGTTTGGCAATTAGAGGTGGCATCCTTCACTGGTATAACTAAACACCAACAGGACGGATTTGTATGTCAGCATCACGGGCCCGAGACATGGGTCGGGAGAAGTTTGGGTTTGTCCCCCATGGGAGAACTCAAATGTATTTGTTTGATATCATTTCTTCATGTTGAAAGTCTGCGGCATTTGACGTGAGTCTTTTTGAACTTGAGACGAGTTTGCAAATACCTTGCGATTTGGTTCTTTTCGCGTCTATGCTCGTTCTCGACCAACGGTTCATGACTCGCCATATATCCCCTTTATTTAACGAATCTCCTTTTCTTTTTTTCTTTTTTTTATTCCCCGAGTGTTTGAATTGAGACTTTTTTTATGGTTACAAAAAGAAGAACTTGTAATTTCATCGCCCTGTTTCCCGGGTTAGTGTGTGGACATTGCCATTAGGTACAGAAATATAGAATTGGACGATGGACTTGATCCATTAACATATTCGCAGGACGTCTTATTTCTCATTGTAACCCATTTTAGTCTAAGTCGTGCGGGTATGCTATTGTCGCAGTAAATGATATCATGATCCACCACCACAACAATAGCGACAACAATACGATCAAAATAGCAGCATGTACAGCAAGGACAACTATTATACGTACGATTAAAATAGCAGCATGTCAACTCCGCACGGGCTAGCCGGCTGTTCGGGCCTGACTATCCCTCTCCCGGCCTAGCGGCACCGGCGCTGCGTCGCTCTCCACCCCGTCAGTCAGCTCCAGCCACCAGCGCATCCTCCTTCCTCCTTCACCACCAGCTCTCTGGACCAGCTTGACAAGTTGGTATCTTCTCCAGAGCTCGCTGCACCTTGAACGCCACCTTTTCCAATTCATTGGGTGCCTCTGCATCGTCTATTATTCTCCTGGGCTTCTTGTAGGTTGCCTACCCTTTCCACGTCATTCGTCTCTGTTGCTTCCCCCTTCGCTCTCACATCATCACTTGCCACCTCCCTCTTGACTTTCGCAAGGTCTCTATCGCAAAAAAACATGGGACCGAAGTCTTAATTCGCTTTTATCTTTTCATTTGATGTACCCTCTTTTTCTCTCTTAACGATGCCTCCTTTTGTCTCTTTTGGCACTGGACGGGGGGCGACTCTGATGCTTTCCTCTGCATGGGGGCTATTGCACCTTGATCCTGCTCTGTCCGGAACTTCGGGTGTCCTTCTTTGATATATTTATACTCCGGGGGATAAGACGCTAGGTATTCTCCTTTCGGGGATATCCAATGACCTAGACATCCGCAATGTCTACACGCGCACACCTTCTAAACTATTTGTTTTTCTCTTAATATTCACTCCTTGCAAGGCACATTTTCGATCTACTGCAATATAATGCTCACAATGTCGAATATTAGCTCTTCTCTTTTGCATCTGCCTGACGGACGACCGAAACTGCGGCGCTCATATCGCGACGAGTTACATGGACTGCCGCTTCGAGGAGGTACATTATAACGTCTTTGTTATATTGGTATAAAAGCAGGTTCAAGGCCTGATTCTCGGAAAATGGACACCTATGATGGCCAACCGTCTCCTGGTAGAGGTCGTGAGAGCGACGTCTACCGCCGCCGGTCACCTGGTAAGATATTTGTCGCCGACCGAACCGAGTTGGTTATTTTTATTGACACATCCATTTTAAAAAGGCATTTCTGAAGACCGCCGCCGCAGTGGTGCCGGACGCGGCCGCTCGCGATCCCCTCCTATGATCGACCGATACGAACCCACTCGTGCTAGAGACGACTACCACGGTGCTGGCCGTGAATACACACCCCGAGATCGCGACGACCGGCGTCGCGCTCCTTCTCCTGCTGCCGCAAACATCGATCGTTATGTGCCGGGCCAAGACCATGGCAAGCGCATTATCCCGTCAAACCCGCTGCCAAATCCAATGACCCTTGATTTTCAGGTTGGCTTCACTTGGTTTGCGGAATGGTGGAGGGCAGAGCAGTCGATCAAGGAAGAAAGAGAGCGTGCAAAGCATGGGGGTCGTCATCCGTCAGACCGTGTCAAGGGCGAAAAAGAAGCACGCGAGGATCGCGACAAGGAGAGGGCGCTCATTCAAGAAGCTTATGATTCTTATAAAGCGGAATTGCAGGTGAAGATGTCGCGGACATTTGTGAAGCAGCATCAAGGCGAAGAGTGGTTCCGAGAGCGATATGTCCCTGAAGTAAGGAATCCACTGCGACGACGTTTGCTGGACTTTCGTCGTGGCACTTATGATCAATGGGAACGAGACATTGACTCTGGCGTCTTTGACGAATTTACTCTGGAGGGCATCTATAAAAGTGAGAGCGACGGGGCCGGCGGCGTGATTGAAAAGGAAGAAGGCGAGGCAACGGCAGTAGGCGAGACTCTCGGTGTACTCGATCTTCTACCTGCGCGCGGGGCCGAGCTTCGAGACGAATCCTTGGAACAGCCTGCTTTGTTGATCAAGACATTGGCTCCGAATGTCAGCCGGGGAAAAATCGAGGAATTCTGCAAAGAGCACCTCGGCGAGTCAAATGGCGGGTTCAAATGGCTAAGCTTGAGTGACCCCAACCCATCCAAAAAGTTTCACCGCATGGGATGGATCATGCTCCACCCGGCAGGAGAGGAACCTACTTTTGTCGACCGTGGTGATGGTCGCGATGAAGAAGGTGAAGAAATGGAGACTACGAATGGGACAGGCAATCCAACGACCTCCACGGCGGACAAGGCTTTGGAGGCTATCAATGACAAGACGATTCATGACCCAGTTCATGGAGACTTTGTCTGTCACGTTGGTGTCCATGTACCCCCATCTCAGCCTCGCAAGAAAGCTCTCTGGGACCTTTTCTCTTCTCCCGAGCGTATTGACCGCGACGCAGAACTGGCCCGTCGCCTTGTTGTCAAGCTTGACTCTGAAATGGGCGACGTTGATGCTTATGCCAAAATCGAGGCTCGTGTTTTCGATCTTCACTCGAGGGGTTTGTTGCAACCTGTGGCCAACCCTGGGAACGCGAAGAAAAGAAAGGAAGACTCGGATGATATGATTGAAGATGGAGAGCAAGCTGAAGAGGGAGAAGAAATGGAAGGAGTAGACGACGAAGTGGACGATGAAGATCTCATTATAAAGAAGAAAAAAGTGGATCTGATGGTCGAATATCTTCGACGCGTCTATAACTTTTGCTTTTTCTGTGTGTTTGAAAGCGACTCCGTTCACGAGCTTGTTCGAAAGTGTCCTGGTGGACATCTTCGTCGACCAAGGTCCGGTCTTAGCAGGCAGGCCAAAGAAGTTGCCAGGGCCAGTGCCATGGGGCTGCCTTTCCCAGTGAAGAAGAAGGAGACGGCGCCGACGATATTGGAAGAAGGCGAGGAAGAGTCTCCAGTGGAAGAAAAGCGACCACAGAAACTGTCAAAGTCGGAACAACAGTTGCAACGCGCTTTTAACTGGGTGAAAACCTTCGAAGATAAACTGCTTCAGATATTGGAACCGGAGAATGTCGATATCTCGAAACTGGGCGGGAAGCAAGTGGACGAGGCTGTGGAGGAGGAGTTGATAAAACACGTCAAGCAGGAAGATGAGTCCAAGTTCCGGTGCAAAGTTCCCGAATGCAACAAGCTGTTCAAGGCGGATCACTTCTGGCGTAAGCACGTTGAAAAAAGGCACGAGGACTGGTACGAGAATATCAAGAACGAGGTCGGTTTCAACCACATGATTGACTAGGATGGGGAACACACAAGCACTGACTTATTGTTTGTAGCTCGCGCTGGTCAACGAATACGTTTTGGACCCTGCACACATCGCACCCTCGCGATCCGATGCCAATAGCAACGGCCATTTCCCACTGGCTGGGAACCATATGACACCAGGCACGCCACGCGGATTCAACTTGGCAAACATGCCACCATACTTTAACGGCGGTAATGTTCCTGGCAACTTCCAGGGCATGCCCGGTGGCAATTTCGGCGGCTTCATGGGCGTCAACCAAGCCGGATTCAACGGCATCATGCCCGGCGATGGATCAGGCATGCATCACCACCAGCCAGGCGCCATGCGTCGCGGTGGCGGACGATACAACCACCGCTCAGGTCCCTATGATCGACGTGGCGGCAATCGCGGCGGCAGTAATAACTATGGACGTCTGAGCCCCATCCGAGGAGGTATATCGAATATGCTCGGCTCTGGCGGTCGGATGCAAGCCGGCGGTGGCGGAGGCGGCATCCCATATATCCCACACGGCCACCCTGCTGCCGCAGCTCTCTTACAAAATGGCCCTGGATTCCCTGATGGCGGAAGCGGACAACAGGCCATGGGTCCGAGGGAAGCAGTCCAAGGACGTAGTTTGAAGAGCTACGAAGACTTGGACGCTGTTGGAAACTCAGGAAGCGGAGAGTTGAATTATTGAGAGAGAAGAAAAAAAACAAAACAAGAATGAGGTTTCTTTTTCAACGCTCTCTATAAGTCCGTGATTTACTCTTAAAAAAGCTATTTATTATGGGTGAATCGATGTACTATACATTTAGTGGTTGTTTTTCTAACTACGGCGTTTCATTTCTATTCTCTCATGAGTGAATAAGAATAAGTTTGAATAGGATCAAAATGGAAACAATATCTGAAACATTTGAAGTCTCAACCATTTAATTGTCTCTATCATTAGGCATGTAGAATCAAACTTGAGTATCGGGATGAATTGAAGTCGGGATTTGGATTTATTTATTATACGGTATATCCACGGCGTAGATGAAACCATTAGTATTGCTAGAACCTTATGAGGAACAGTAAATAGTATATGTTTCCCCTGAAGCAAAGCAAATTCTTAGGTCACATTTTGATAACAATTTCATCTCTGGCATCTCTCCACTCAACGCCCTGCAATTTGCGAATCCGTCTTTCTGTTGCGAGAAAGAGGAGCATGTAGACATGCGGGGCAACCTCGCCCCAGGTGTATATCTTTAGATTAACGGATTTGGCCATGGGCGAGGCTGCTCTTTCTTGTTCTACCGATTCAATCAAGGAAGAGGAGCACTCTTCGACAAGACACCATATACCCCATCCTGCGCGTCCTTCAACAATGAAATCACGAAGGAAGCACCAGAACTGGGAGAAAAATGACAGACTCCAGATTTGCTGGGCTGGGTTGTTTGAAGGTTGCGGTGGAGTCTCCGATTCGTCTGTGTCATGTTTGATAGTGAGATTCTGAATAAACCAGTATCCTCGCTCAAGTGGGTGTAGAGCACGCGTTTGTTGAGATGGAGTGAATCGGGAGGTAACCTTCATGCGGTCGGCAAGAGCTTGAAGGGTTGGTGTGATATGAGTGCGGAATTGTTCGTTTGAGACTTCTGGATTGGGTCCACGGATCTCGAGTGGAATTTCGTCGAGGGAGATTGTCTCTCTTGTCTGTGGGAGAATTTGGCGCCTCTTTGGATGTTGTTGGTCGGATGAGAAGGAGGATGTGGTGTCGACGGGGGTTTCCACATTGGTGTGGCTGTGGCTATGGGAGTAATCTTTTTGATGGTCGTTATTTTTCACCTTCTTTCTTTTCCCAATGGAAGAGGATCGAGAGAGTTGTGCTGTAGATGCTCTTGTTGCCGGAAGACTCCTGGAGGGAGAACCCGGAGATGGCATAGATGAAAGCACCCGAGTCTCACTGGTATCTGGACTTGGGTCTCTGCTAGTCTCACCGATCTTAAACTGCTTCGACTGGCGAACTGTATCGGGTACGTAGGACCGGTCGACTTGTACATCATCGATTTCAGTTTGATCTATATAATGATCTTCCTCTGGCTGCGGTGTCCCTGGCTGTGAATCTGGAATCGTGTCCAAAGGAGTGCCCCAGGCCGATGATCCTGATGGTGTAGCTTGCGTGACCTGCGACGAAGCTGATTTATCGTTGTGCTCAACTGCAGAACTAGTACTGGTTTCCCTCTTTGATGATTGCGAATGTGTCTTCTCTATGGGGTCCTGGCGTCCAAGGGGAACAGGAGCTCGAAAGGAGAGCTCGCTCTCCTCTTCAGTTGACTGGTAGCGTATTGGCGTTGAAGGAACATGCGTCGCAGGTCCTGGAGGCTGTCGCGACAAAATTTGGGCGTGCACATCGCCGCGACTCGCAGGAGAACGTGGCCCCAAAAGACTGTTCAGTTCGTCGCCCGAATTAAAGGAGATATCGTCATCATTATTGATTTCTGGCAGAGGTGACGATTGACCAGCAGACGACGCCAGAGACGAAGTGAGGTCTTCTACTGTCACGTCGGGGTTCCAATCCTTTCCCTCGTCCGCGCCGCCATATACGCGAAGCCGCGAGACAGGCTCAAAGGCCAAGCAGGACTCGACGAGAGCGCGGTATCGCGCGTCATCCCGAGCTCCACTCGGCGCAGCGACGTGGACGAGAACTTCTGTGTCGAGCGTCATCTGCTCTGTGGCTGCGGCGATGTTCTCATGGTCGCTTGCGTTGCAGCGAACGAGTGCATTGCGGCTGATGAGGCAAGCGCGATGACGGCAACGGGCCACCTTCCTTCCGCGGGTGTTTCCATTGCTTCAAGCCTTCTTTCTCCGCCATTTGCCTTCACAACGGTTTTTTTATATCCTATTTTCACGGCATCAAATGTCAACAATAGCGTTGACGATCAGATCGTCTCTTCAATGCACTATTGAGTACTAATCACTAACTAGTATGCAGTAGTCTGAACTCGCTGTGCGTCATTTAGCGCCATGCATCCGCCGATTCCACCAACAGGGATAAGGGACGAAAACAACCTCAAAAATGATACATCGACGTTTTTGTCCGCGTCGACGACCATCTAATTAGGTCAGCTGGGGATTCAAGATTTCATTATTGACCGAGCGAAAGCTTCTACACGGCCATTTTCGGCACTGCTGTTACACCGTGTATATATTGTTCAACCGTCAATTAATCAATCTGTGCTACTTACCGAGACGAATGCCCGAGGTCGCCATATCGGAAGTCTGCGTCTGACTGTTCCCCGAGCAATTGTGTTTCTGTGACGCGAATGACTACAATCCCACCGCCTCCTTGGTGTATACCGCTGTGATCGGCGTACGTTGCGCCTTGCTTAAGAATATTTCCGTATTCAGTACTATTCGCCGAGAGACTAGAAGCCTCACTACTACTTTACCAACATATTTAGCAACACAAAAGCTATATCAAGGTTTGCAAGTTTTGCGTTTCAGATAGAGTGCGACTCTGCGAGAAAAGGCTCTCGATATGCCAATCACATTGAAACAGACACACCGCTGGCAATGTCTCTACCCGTTTAGTGATCCACTTGGTCGGTCTTTGCGGTAAGGATCATGCTACAGGCCCATTATGGATTGCACTCGAAATCGATGTGCTTTACACTGCAGCACAGAGGCTATCGCGGTCGATCTGGACTGAACGCTGACGTAAAAGCCCGTTCTCGAAATGGCGCCTGTGGAGATAAGGCAAGCATTCTGAGGACGCTCAGTGGCGCAGGTCGGTTCACCCCAGTCCGAGTAACGCCGGGTGATCCCACTCGCAACTGGACCTTTGCCAATTGCAGGCAGCGCTAGATTCAGGTTTCCGAGCGGCTGGTGGCTTCGAGACTTTCGACCCGGTTAGGATTCAGGCCTTGTGGGGATTTCCCACCCCGGGCGCATGTACCAAAGCCCGTAGCGACATTTTCGCTAAGTTGTCTGTCTGGCCCTGCAGCAGACTGATCAGACTGGACGCAACGCAACGTGTAGGCTGGTCATACTGGAATGCTATTGTCCCAGCGTGCGACGTATCGCTCTTCCGGAACTTGCATATTGGGACTGTGAGAGGCCGAGAGCGCGCAAGTGGACTGGCAACTAATTAGTTCCTCGTAACGCATCGCGTGTGTATAGGTTCACTGGCTCACTGGCCCAGAGGCTGAGTTCGGGCCCGCCAAGGACGCGCTTTTCTTTCCCGTTCAGGGTTCTTTTTGCGCTTCTTTCCATACCACGACAAATTGTTCTTCACCAGGAACAACCATACACCGCTGCCGGCACCCGAGATCGATCATTTATTCCATCGCTGATTTACTGCGAGTGAACGTGGGCAGAGGACGAGACCCGCTTGCCATCAAAAAGGTTTATTAGACTTCTCAACGGCTCTCCCTCCCCGACCCCGCCGGCCCAACTGCTCGAGACACCAGACGGCTGTCCCGGCCAATTCCCCTCATCACTGCCCGGAGTGTGCGACCTATCCTTCTATCGAAAGCGCTTCCTTGATTTTGTCTCTGGTCCGACTTAGTTTCCAACTGCGACGTGGAACCGCCTAGTCCGACAAGGCCAAATCCGCAATGTCTACGTCCAACTATCCCATCGATGCTTCTATGCGAAACGACACGCTGAGTGGTGACTCCGGTGAGTTGTGGCCCTGATATTGTTCCTCCTCCGATCATCTTGCTCTACCGATGGACTCTGCTGCGGTTGATTGGCATCTCTCTGGCCGGGAGTCTTTCTATTGGTTTTTCGATATTCACGGATGCTCGTTTTATCGCCACTTCAACAAACCACGCTAATCACAAAATTGTTCGTAGATGGCCTCACCGAATCAAACAAACTTAATATCGGTTTTCTCAAAATGCTAGGTGGTGGTAATGGCCCGAAAAAGACGACGAGAGGTGAGTTTGCTTGACACCGTCTTTCCTTTCGTCGCTAAATTGACGCCTTTCTCAGATGGACAACCCGCCAAGCGACGAGGACCGAAACCAGACGCCAAACCGGCCCTCACCCGGAGACAAGAGCTTAATCGCCAGGCACAGAGGTATAGTTCTTTCAGATTCTAAATAGTACCGGTTACTGACATATCCTGTCCCTGTAGAACCCATCGCGAGCGCAAAGAACAATACATCCGCACATTGGAGGCCGAATACTCTCGGTTACGGGAAACCCACGTCGTCGAGCTGAATAATACGCGGCAGCAAAACCAGCAACAGCATGAAGAGATACGGCTACTACGAACAGAGAACGACTTCCTCAAGCAAATTCTAGTGGCGCACAACATCCCATTCGAAGCAGAACTTAACCGAGCCAAAGCTTCTCTCGCAGTACGAAAACCATCATCATCTGCAACTGAGCCTTATACCACTGGCAGTACGACAGGCTCTCATTCAACAAATTACCCTTCTCAGCCTGTGTTCGTCACGACGCCTCCGTCCAGCCTTAGCTCCCCGTTGAGTCCGCCTAGCGCTGGGGAGCAGAATGGATCTCAATACACCTCGTTTCCCAACAACCGCTTTCACACCAGCCCAACCACTCACGGTGGTCTCGACTTTTCAAGCAAAGTTGACAATGTCGATGCGGTATCTCCTTACCCAGGAATTTTTGAAAAAGATCCCCAGCTAGGAATCGACTTTATCCTTACACTTGAGGCGCCGTGCCGAGATCACACCGAATACCTTTGCCGAGAGTCCCACAAGGATGTTGAGAACGAGTCTTTTTTTTCTGGCCATGCTCTGATGGCTTCTTGCCCACCGCCTAGTCACATAGAGAGTGTCCCCGAAGGCAATCAGTACCCCCATCAAACATATGACCTTCCAACTCCGGATCTGGAGAAACTTCTTAACCTCAGCAGGCAGCTTATTACCGACGGGCAGGTCACCCCCATCATGATTCTGCAGAGTCTGAAAAATCACAACCAATACCATACGCTCACGAAAGAAGACATAAAAACGATCATCGACACGCTAAATGCAAAGGTTAGATGCTATGGTTTTGGTGCCGTTGTTGAAGATTTTGAGTTGCGCGATTGCTTACAGGGCGTTATGGGAGCTAAACTGTACAGCGGTCGCCCTTTCCCGTCCCGAATTACTGAAGATCCTGTTATGTACGGATAGAGGTTTTTTTTTTTTCTTTCTTTCTTCATGGGTCTTTGTGTTGGGTATCTGTTATGGCGTTCCTTTATGTCTGTTTTATATCTTGATATCCTTTTTTCTTTCCACCAAAGCAGATATCTACTGGACTGAGCATAGTTCTGAGACGCCATCCTTTTTTGAAGGTGGCGACTTCGTTACTACAGGATTCTGCACCACCTTGTATGTATACAGTTTGCATGTGTTAAGTCACAGATTTTCACCTACCACGTTCTCGTTATTTTTTCCATGGCTACTTGGGCCCGATTATGGAATATCTTCTGTGATTTATGAGGAAATGGCGTCGAGGGGAAGACACCAGGCGACTGAGGAGTTTTCTAAACAATAAGCACTAAATACTCTACTTGCCCAACTGTTTGCAATGTTAATATTAAACTCATACGTGTATCAATTGATTGTACGACTTAAATGATCACACAAATCAAATGTCAATAGAACTTTTATTTTGATCTATAACAATATTGAATCGTCTCATTATACTAGAAATGAAAAAAAAAAGCCTGTAAATGAAAAGAAACAGCGCATATAACATAAAAAGAATATGTGTACGCGGCAAGTCAGACGAAGTGAAGAACACAAAAAGAGAAAAATATGGAAAATATATTTTTTACTCTTCTTCCTCCTCGATCTTTTCCTCGGGCTCCTCAACGGCGTTGTCGTCCTCCTCGAATGTGTTGGTGGGCACACTGTACAGGCGAATAACGGGCTTGTTGGGGTCCTTGACAAGAACGTACTTCTTGGTACTTGCCTCATCCTCCTCCTCCTCATCATCCTCAAGACTGCGAATGAGATCGACAATAGTGCGCACAATACCCCATCCGTTACCCAGGTTCAAGTTCATCTGGGTGGCAAAGTCACGAGGCTTGTAGCCCACAACGCCAAGCACGACGTGCGATGCAGAGGAGCGTGGGTTGGATCGAGACACAAATCCAAGTTTCATGTGGTCGGCCTTTGCCAGGATGGCCTGGGTGGTCCACCGGGCGAGCTTGCAGCTGTTGTTCTTCATCTCAGTGGCAACGACGGCTCCGCGCTGTGATGACAGCTTAGTACGCCAGTCAAGAGCACCACCGGAGCCCTGGGCTTTGTGGTCAAACTCATTAAGAGCCTTGATAACGATGTGCTGGTCTGGACCTGTGGTACCCTTGAGCACAGCGTCGACTTCAGTTCGAACAACAAGGTTAAGGGGCTCCTCGTCCTTTTCGAGGGACAAGTCAAAGCGGCGGTACTTGTAGGCCTTCGAGGCGAGAGGCTCGGTTTCTTCAGCCGCGTTGTAGAACGGGTTGGGGTTGGGGAATTCGACCTTGTCCTTGGAGGACTCCAGAACGGTCTGGAGAGCGAAGTTGTGGTTGATGACAGTGGCTTCCAGAGCAAGAGAGCCTGGGCTGTTGAGAGTTTCCTGCTTGCCGCCGGTTTCCGACACCTCGAGAGGAGCATCTGCAGCGTTCTCATTGACGGTGACTAGATCGATAGAGGCGCCGTCGCGCTTGTCGAAGTAAATCTTGTCGCCCTGTTTGATAATGACAATATCCCACGAGTAAACGCTGCGGGGAGCGCACATGAGCATGGACAAGATGTCGGCAGTAGCGAAGACAGTGGCTTCGTTCTTCTCGGACAGATCTTGAATAATGGGATCGGATGAGGTGGTTACGTTGTAGGCAGCACGGTCGAGAGACTGAAGCTTGCGCTCAGCACCCTTCACAGGAGCCTTGTCGTATGATCGGTCGTACGCATACAGGAAACCATAGTTCTCAATATCCTCACCATCGGGTGATTCGAGGTGGAGCTTGGACAGGCGGTTGAAGTCAACTTCCTCGAGGACAGCCCACTCCGGCCGAATGTTGACCGAGCTGTCGCGGTTGCGCTGTGGCTTGTCATAGTCCTTCCAGCCAAAGCGGCGTCCACGACCACCACGTCCACCGGAGCGTTGATCATAACCTCGATCTTGCCCACGGCCAGCACCAACTCTTTGGAAACCAGCTCGTCCACCACGTTGAAGTGCGCCGCGTTGGCCACGTCCTCGGAAAATGGTGCCGCCACCGCGTCCAAAGCCTCTCGGTTTAGCGGATGTGCGAGTGTTATCGACAACGGAGAAAGAAGATTCGTCTTCGGCGACTTGGATAGCGAAAAGGCTGGAAGAGCCAGCACCGTAAACTTGTTGGTCTGTTTTGCGTTAGCCGAAAAAAGTTCGCTTCCCGCGGAATAACCCAACTACTCACCACGGAAATTACGGTTGTAATTTTGACGACCACCACGCTGAGGATCTTTGCCTTCAGAAGTCCAATCAGCCATGCGGCCAAGTTTGTCACCCTTGGAGAAAGGCGCATATGGAACGCCATCGAGGGTGTTCTCGGTGGACGTGGGAGGGCCCCATTCCTCTCCGGATGGGAGGGTGGACACGATATCTGCGATGGAAATGGGAGCCATGGTGATGAAGTGTTCCGACTCAAGGCCTATGATGTACAAATGCCTTGTTGATCGTCCCAACAAAAAAAGGTCAAGAGTGCTCGATCAGCGGGGGCAATATTTTGGAGTTTTTGTCTAGTGGGACAAGTGCGGGCCACTCACCGCCCTTGTTCTGCCGCTGTTCTCCTCGCCAGTGCAGATTGACGGCGCTAGTGACTAAGGCTTGTCTTAGACTCGTAGGCACGCCGCCGAGCGGAGACGGGGAGACTCGGCGATTTGGACAGCAACCTCATTCAACATCAACCAGGTCTCCCTTGGCGTCGCCAGCAATCCCCTGGCGCTGTTTCTCTCCTGCACGGGGCAAGCAATTGCCAACTTCTACCGGTCAACTCCGACATGCGCCCATCAACTACCTAAGTTCAACGATGCTCAGATAGGCGCTAGACCCGGTCGATTATTTTCACTCCTCTCCAGAGGTCTTTGAGAGAATGAGCTACGCATATTCTGGCAGCAGCTCTGGGGCTTCCTCGAAGTCACCCTATTACAGCCAATACGATGAGTCGGACAGCATAGTTACTCGCGCCAGCTCTGCGGTGTACTCATACACCCGGGATTCAGTTCTGGAAACAATTGAAGATGTGAAATCCCGCTTTGGCTATGGACGAAGGCCCCGGAAACTAAAGCCTTTCTGGCAAGAAGTCAAGTCGAGTTTACGCGCGGCCTTTTGTGTGGCCAACCTGTTGGTTGTCATTTGGATGTTTACATTGTGGTGGGGCGAGCGGACGGTTTTCCAGGACAGGATATCGGAGTGCTATTGGGATTCATGGGAGAACTGGGTGGGTTAACTGTGCCTGTTCGGCCGGATACATAACTGACTGTCTGTAGCCGGAAAATGCCACACCTCACCACGTTGTGTTTATAGCCGATCCTCAACTCGTTGATCCTCACACTTACCCCGGTCGCCCGTGGCCCGTGTCGGCCTTGACGGTGAAATTCACAGACCAGTATATGAGAAGGGCGTTTTCTATGATCGAACAACAGCTTGTGCCTGATTCAATTCTGTTTTTGGGAGACCTATTCGATGGTGGTAGAGAGTGGTCTACTGCTACAAGTACGAGTCCGTTGAAAGAGTACAACAAATATGGCAATAAGTTTTGGATCAAGGAGTACGACCGTTTCGCAAAGATATTTTTTAAGCAGTGGAATCAGCCACCTGTCCATTCGCCTGGAGAGGCTCGAGGTCGAAAGCTCATCGCTAGCTTACCTGGAAACCATGATCTAGGATTTGGTACTGGAGTTCAGACGCCTGTCCGTCAACGTTTCCAAGCATACTTTGGCCGAGGTAATCGGGTAGATATTCTCGGTAACCACACATTCGTTTCCGTCGATACAGTATCATTATCGGCTATGGATCAACCCGATCCCAAAACGGGCAGCAGTGGAATTGGAGCAGGTGATGGGCATCTTCCAAACGAGGAGATTTGGAGTCCAACAGAAGATTATCTGAGAGAAGTCAAAGATATAAAAGCACGGCTAGAGACCGAAGAGCTTCGCTTCCAACGCAATCAAAGCGAGGGATTTCAATTCATTTCAGGAATCCAAGAAACTTCAAAGGATACTGTCCTCCATAAGACTGAGATCGAGTCTCAAGGTCTCCCAACGATATTGCTTACGCATGTACCTTTGTATCGCAAGCCAGCCACCCCTTGCGGTCCTTTGCGAGAACGCTATCCGCCATCATCTACAAACCCCATGCCGGAACAGGATGAGCGAAATGCCCTCTCAATCACTGGCGGTTACCAGTATCAAAATGTTCTTACTCCAACTGTTTCGAACGAAATAGTCTCGAAGATTGGCCCTGAAATTTCCCATGTATACTCCGGTGACGACCACGATTACTGTGAAATCGTACACCGGGAATTCAGTGGCTCTCCAAAGGAAATCACTGTCAAAAGTATTTCTTTGGCAATGGGAGTAAGGCATCCTGGTTTCGTTATGACTACATTATGGAACCCAGTCGACTTGGATACGGGGAAACAGCTCGATGGTGCTCCGGTAACCACCATTCAGAATCACCTTTGCCTTCTCCCCGACCAACTCTCGACCTTCATCCGCTACGGGTTGGTCTTCCTCTTCACCATTGCCGTTCTACTAGTGCGGGCCATGGTTATGGCATTTCTTTCCTTTGGGAAGTCTCCCGAGTACGAGCCCATCCTACCAATCATTGAGAATGAAACTGTACGGTCACGTTCGGGGAGTTCCCCGGTTCCCTTATCTCTCAGCGTTACAAGTGCTACCCGTGGAGGAGGCTCTCAGCTATCCAACCGCAATTCGGCGCGCGATCTTAATATTGACACGGCCAAAAACACTATCGATGAAGATGTGTATAACAGCACACAACGATATGAGGAAATGAAATACAATGGCGACGATGATAAATGGAAGTCCAAGGTTTCTCTCAATCGCCAGCCCGGTGGGCGTGGATGTGTCGGTCCAACATCCACCATGGGCGTGTTTTGGAAAGAGCTGAAGAACAGTTTTAAACATGTTGCCTTTTTTGTTTTCCCTTTTTACTTCTGGCTCATTTTGACATGGTAAAGGTATAGCACTTCTGCATATCTAGCGAGCATTGAGCGGGGCAGGTGTTGATAGGTTATGATTTTATTATTTTGAGTGTTATTAATGTAAACCTGTATTTAGTATAAATACTCCTAATCTTTTAAGGTAGCCCCAGTGAAATTATCGTACATACTTATATTAATGGTCTTACTGCGCATTATTATGGTCTACCATATGAATTAGTGATAGGAACATTTGAATGCATCGGGACATTTAATGTGCCACTTTCGACACCAATTCTTGCATATCCCTTGCTTGTAGGATGGGTCGGGATTTTTTTCCGTGTGAAACCATGTAATACGTATATGTCGATATGGTGAAAAGTACTCATAAGGAAAGTCTTTCAACCTTCTTAATCACACTTGTTGCTGTGTGATCCTTGTATTGTACAAAAATCCTTCAAGGCGATCTAGGTTACCGCGAGAGCTTTGAAATACAATCTTCCGAGGTAACATTCTAAAGTAGTACTAATGTGGTATAGTAACATTCCACGGCTTTAAAGTGCTAAACACCATCAAATAACATTGTTATACGTAAATAATAACCGACTCAGGTGGAGACTTGACTGGAATGCTGTTGGGGGAGTAACCTGCATTGAAATGTCCTTTTGAAACGGTAATTATGCAATCTACCATCAAACAATTACGGCATAATAGTGCCATGTAGCTTGCATTATACTCCTAATGCTAGTTGTTATGTCCAGATTATGTAGGCATTAGCACTGTATGCCATTGAGAAATGTTAACCCTAACCAAGATCGGACATGTGTCCCACGTGAATCCTGTTGAATTAGGTTTTGTTTACAAATCTCAACTTAGACCAATAACTTAAATAGTTATTCTATGCGTCTGCTATTTGTGTGTATAACCTGATTTCCAGTCTTCTTCAGTACAATACGAATTATGCAGTGACCAACGATATCACCCATCCCCTTTGATAGTCCCTCGTTTAATCTTCATATACACAAATCAATTGTTCACCACAGTTGTTTGTCGACATTGGGAAACTTCTCACCATGAAGGCATCTCTCCTGTTCTTGGCCTCGCTTTCGGTGGTCACAAAGTCGGCCGTTGGTTATGCGATTACTGGTGTATCTGGTGGCGTCAATTCTGACACTGGCGAAAGACCTGCTCGTCTTGATATGAGAGATCTGCAGTCGACTGGTCCAGCTTTCGATCTTTTCGTTCAAGCTCTCTCACAGTTCCAAAACGACGACCAGAGCGACTTGATTTCATACTATGAAGTCGCAGGTATGTTTCCTCTTCTCAAAGCATTGAGCTTAATAAATTGACAAACACAGGAATTCACGGCTACCCTTATCGATCGTGGGACGGTGTCGAGGGCAAGTACCAAACAGGATACTGTACACACGGCTCCGTGATATTCCCAACCTGGCACCGACCGTATCTCTCACTATTCGAACAGCGGATATGGTCTTATGCTCAAGACATTGCAAAGTCGTATCCTGATGATCAGCGACAGTCATATGTGGATGCTGCTAAAACTCTGCGAGTTCCGTACTGGGACTGGGCGGCCAATCCTAATCTACCGGAGAGCACGACGTATCAGAAGATATTAATCAATACGCCAACTGGCAAACAGACGCTTGACAATCCATTGTACTCGTATAAATTTCACCCATTGCCCCTTGGTACTGATATTCCGAGCAATGACCCTGTAAGTATTAGTTTGACTTCTTGATGTTTTCAATCAATTGCTAACTTGATTGGGGAACAGCTTGCGAAATACACGGAGACGGTTCGTTCTCCAGACCCCAGTACGGGCCAAAGTCGAATGAACAATGTCAACTCAGGCATGTCTTCTAACTCTGCATGGTCTGTTTTCTCTAGTCAATGTTTTTGATTTCGTCCAAAGCTGATAAATGATGCAATCAGGTTGAAATCAAGCACATACCAACTTATCTCTTCCGAGAAAAATTACACGGTCTTCTCCAATAACGTTTTGAAAGACAGAGAAGCCAACTACAATAACCTCGAAGCCATTCATGACGGGGTCCACGCGCTTGTCGGTGATGGTGGACACATGACATACTTCAGCATGGCGGCGTTTGATCCGATTTTCTGGATGCATCACGCGTAAGACAATCTTGCTAGCCAAAAGAAAGAATAATTTCCAGGGACTAATACTGCAAATAGTTCGATTGACCGCATCTTCGCTCTCTGGGAAGTCCTCAACCCGGACTCTTTCATCCAGCCGATGGGTGACACATACGGCACTTTTGTGCTGCAAGCCGGTGCCATCGAAGACGTGAACACGCCGCTGTATCCGTTCCACAGTTCTAATAATTCCAAAGATTTTTGGACATCGAAGACGAGCCGCTCAACCAAGGCCTTCGGGTATACCTATCCCGAAATCAAGGATTGGGGGGTCGACCAGGCTACTCTTCAGAATAATGTCCGTACGGCGGTTAATAATCTGTACAACGCGCCGGCCCGCAAAGTATCTATTACGAAGAGAGCCAACGGACCGACATCGCATGCTGTGTCGGGAATAATGACAGCAACAGACTTTGACAGTCTCGCTGTTAATAACTTGCCCAGACACTGGGCTATTAATATTGCTGTTGATAAGTACGTTTTAGGATTCCCCTATCTTTGCCCTCGTCATTAGCATTTCTGTCCGTATGCGGGAAGGCGTTTGGGAAAATTACTGATTTGGGAAATTTTTCGGCACATAACAGACACGCGCTTGACGGCAAGCCATTCCAAATCCATTTCTTCTACGGCCAGCCGGCCAGCGACGTCAAACCAAGCGATTACTTCCATGCCGACAACTTGATTGGGAGCTACCGAATCTTCACTGGTCCTAATATTACGATGTCCCGCAGCGAACGCTCGTCCTCGTCAGCTGCGGAGGACGAGGACCAGGATCTCTCTGTTGGACAAATATCTCTTTCCCCAGTTCTCGCACAAGCATACGCAAACGGCTTGCTTCCGGATGACACATTTGGACCAGAATACGTCGTGCCAACCCTGTCAGAAAAGCTGAATTGGCGCATCACCGACGCTGCTGGAGAAGAGATTCCAGTGCAAACGCTCACTGACAAGGGCAAGCTCCGTGTTGCTGTTGTGTCTCGTGACGTCGATCCGATCCTGGAAGGGGAAGAGCACTTGTTTCCTCGGTATGGCGAATGGAATCACTGGCAGGATGCGACAATGGGCAAGCTGGGAGCAGCGTAGTCTGGTTCGGTCATGCTGTGTTCAAATGAAGCTGCATGTCTCGGATACAACTGGAGGGTATTACTATTGTTCCTCATCATCTCATGGATAAAAATGCAAGAGCATATGTGAAATTAACATGGTGTGAGCGTTGGACTATCATCCACGTCATGGCTCCAAATATCTCTCCTTTTGAAATGTTGTATCAATTAGTTTTTTTTTTGAAAAGTAAATAGCTTTTTGAAAAGTAAATAACCTTCCCTAATTTACTTTGGCCTCATGAAATTTAATTCCGAGTTTCTTTTTACTTGCATTCGAGTTAATACTTTGCTATGTGTCATGAAAGGTCGCTCGTATCAAGTCGCAACGGAATAAAAACCCCACGAAGGCAGCATTACGAGTTGCAAACAGAGGGCAGTTCAATAGCCAGGGGCATTATGCCGCATGGGTACCCAACTGATATCCTGCAAACGAGACATGTGTAACTCATACCTCGTGCACTACGGACGAGTCTACCGCAGCCAGCATTGAAATATTGACACGTACACATGATCAATTGAAATCGTAAGTCTATCTGTCTTACCTCGTGAACTATTAGGGTAAAGAACCGTGGGGCTTTCTTTGTCTGCCAACAGATTGGGATTTCTCCTCGGAGCACCAATTTTTCTTTGTTCAATCACCAATAGTAACATTGAGACGCCGGTCGCCGGTAGTTGCGTTCCGCATCACGCCAGACTAGTAATCATTGTTGCAGCCCTAGAATTGTCTATCCGAGCCGATGTACTAGAGGGAAAAAAAATTGAGAGCCAGCCCGTTTATTAGCTGTGGCAAAATCTCGGCCATCACGCGACCGCCCGTACTAACTATAGTCTCTTCGCCAAGGCATTGATGAATCCGGATTCGCCACTCAACAGTATGCAGTGTGTCTGGCCACAGCAAATATTTCCGTCGTAGTGATGAGGGGAGAAAAAAAAGTAGTCAAGTCCCCCTGGGAACATATTCCATACCAGCCGCGAGGTCAAGAAAAGGTGATTGGGCGGCTCCTGGTTCCATAGGCTAAATACACTCTAGCACTTCTAGCTCATGTTTAGTGAACGACCGGCGCCTGCTGCGAACCCGTAAATAGCCATCAATAGCCATCAGCTCGATGCCTAGAAATCGTCCTTGGGTAACAAAAAAGGGCTCTATTCTTTCACTTTGCTTCACAGAGAGCCATGCACACTCAGGCAAGTCTATGCAAAAGTCAGTTTTGAAACTCCAAGATAGGGCTGTTCGGGTTCTTCCGCTCCAGTTAACCTCACAAATAAGTGGCTGAGGCGATCGGCGATTCCTCTATGTCCTCAGCCGGCGACTAATTAATGGCTACTGGACTAACAGCTACGGTACAGTAGTCTTTCCAATGGGGAACGGGGATTGTAACGTCTATTGTCTGCATTGGGAAAAAAACTGGTTAACCTAAAGTGTTGGCGCCTGATAGTCCCCAACAGAGTTCACGGTCTCAGAGTCTGCAACCAATGATGACTGAGTAAATGTATGGAAACAGTATGCGTCCAATTAGGGTTGAAGCGGCCTTCTGTCAAACCGACCATGATTGTCAGAGACAAGACCCCGAACCCCCGAGGCAAACGGTCCAGAACGCCGCAAGCACGATTTGCGATCGCTAAACACGGACAGGATGGAAGCTATCTCCTGGCCACACGGATAGGCGTACGGTACATTTCATTCCGTCGTGCCCCTCAGGTGTCGGTGGGGGTGTTGGGTTGGGAAGGGAAAACGACCACAAAAAGTAGAACTTATTCGACTAATTTGCAGTCGCGTCGAAAACATGCATGCATAAAGCACAAGCCCATTGGCGCGGATTTAGCATTTCTGAAACTAGCTCCAAAAAGATTCGGTTCTAGAATTTGTGTGGTCTCTTTGCGCTTAGCCTCCCTTGCCGCGTGGTTTGGGTTGTCTTTGCCTCGTTCAGACTCGGTCCATTCGATGAGACTGCGCCTAGTGTTGAACCCTAGTTAGTACGGAGTACTCGTGTCAATAACGCATTGGCAAAGAAACGGGGGTATACCGACCGGCCGGTAACGGTTTGGCGGCAAATTTTATAAGGAGCTTGCGCCTGTCCTAGTATCTACAATTTTTTTTCACTGATCCCAACCTCGAGAAAGTTGCGATATGGTGGAACCTAGCCTTTCCAGATCACTGGCGCCAGCGCCTCCGGGCTACCAGCGAAGGCACAGTGCAGACAACGTAAAACCAAGAAAGAACATCTCAACCGCGTGTACTGCTTGCAAGACACGCAAGTGGAAGGTCACTGAAAATACCCTATACGTGCGTCGATTAAAACATATTCACTAATGCAGGTGTAGTAAACAGTGTTCTGGAACAGTTCCATGTGGTAACTGTGTTCGAAGTAATACCGATTGTGTCATCGACGAATCCAACGACAATCGCCGCCGACTGGCTGTGAAACGCAAGGTCGCCCAGCTAGAAGACCATAAGAACTTGCTGGACCGACTACTCGATACGTTTCGTTACTCAACGAACGAGCATTTCCTACAGGTGTTAGAGCTCATCCGCTATAAGAAAGCCTCCTTAGAAGAGATCAAGGACTTTCTCCATCGCAATGTGTCCGACAGCGAGCTTGAAATCACTCCTGAGCTCATGGCAATCCATAGTGCGCTGGAAAAGAGGGCCCAGCTGAGATCAAAGCACCGAATCCTGGATGTCACATGGCTGTCACATATCCCAGTAGTGGAAGTGTCGGCCAAACCATGGACGAGGGTAACTGATGATGACGGCTTAGTATCGTATCTCATCTCACTTTGGTTGACTTGGAGTCACCCCTTCTGCAACTGGGTCGATCGCGAAATGTTCATTCGTGATATGAGATCCGGAAATGTCTACTCCAGGTTCTGCTCCCCATTCCTGGTGAACAGCATCTTAGCTGAAGCTTGTGTGAGTTCTCCGTATAGTACTCTTTACCAAAAACTGACAAGATAGTTCTATTCCGACTACCCTGAGGTTTTCAAAGATCCCAGTGACCCAAATTCCAAGGGCATGCATTTCTACGAGGAAGCAAAGAGGCTTCTCGAGATGGAAGAGGGGCGAATTAGCATCCCAACCGTTCAAGGACATGCCACATTACTGACCAGGTAACTACTTCTAGTCACAATAAATTTCTTCCTCGCTAACTAGGCAAAAACTTTTTTAGCACGGTGTTGATGGGGAAAGACCGTCTTGCCTTGTTATACCTCGGTCAGGCAGTGCCCATGGTAGCTGAACTGTCAGCCGCGTATCCACGAGACCGGCCCCATGTTGATGAAGAAGAGGCAAGGGTTGTTGACAATACACTATGGGGAGTGTATAATCTTATCTCGTTTGACTTCCTTTCACGTTTTATGGTTAAGGCAACTTGCGTTGGTTGAAACTGGTACTAAACCCTTTTTTCCCAGAATGTATTCGACTGCTTTCATGAAACCCCTTGACATAAAACTGCCCCTGAGACCCCGCTTGCCTTGTGAACACAAAGGTGATTCCATGATATGGGAAGCATACCCTCGTCGGACGGATAAAGAGCCATCTCACCTAGAATGCATCCTGAATAGCCTGACTGATCTGAACGAGCTCAACATCGAAGCTACTCGACGAATCCTGAAAGACGTTGCACGCAAACCTGTACCTCGTTACGAACTCGAGACAATCGTCGATTCTGTTTACCCTCGGCTACAAAGCTGGTTTGTGGACTTGCCTCGCTGTATCCAAGACGGGCAATCCTCGGTTCCACACATTCTCCTTCTGCAGTAAGCCTTCGCAAACTTGAATTGGTTTTTATACCATTGTTTCTAACGCTCTCACCCAGCATGTACTATCACACGACAATAATGGTGTTGTTTGGGCTCCTGAAAGGCCCATTGAAATCACCGGAGCGTGCACAGTTGATCTCGCCCGGGGCAGCAAAAGAGACATGCATTGATTCGGCGCTGGGTGTTGCCCATATGATCCGCATGCATCGTACAAAGTGGAGTATCGAGTACATCTCGGCAACGGCGATGCACTGGGTGGCCATCGCCCTTTTCACGCTGCTTGATAATCTCGAGGAGACGCGGAGCCGGGATGCATTTGTCGATCTCTGCTTCGTGGCTCGGGTGTTTTCGCGACGATGGCTCTTGGCCAAGGGGATCCTGCGCATGATTCAAATCACAGCAAAGCAAATGAATATCCAGCTACCGACGGAGACGGAAACGCTGCTCGACGATTTCTCGGCCAACGTGTGGGAAGCAGACAAGGACGGAAGACGCTTCAGCAGCGCATACCCCAACTTCATCTTGCTTGCCCAGCGCGTGTCTGCGGTTGGTGGTGCAATGGACGAACCGATAGACATGGACGAGTGGCTGGCCAAGTGGGATGGGGAGAAGACAAGCACGCCGGATGGGCGCCAGTTCGAGGTCATCGCGGGGCGGCTGCCTCCTGCCGCGTGACTCCCTCGTGACTTTCATGATTGACATACGACTCTTTTCGGTTATTTTATCTGTCTATATAGCATTCTCACACGACATGTTTGGTGCATCATCTACTTCTTCAATGTTTGCATTTCGGGTTTTTCCTCTCTCTTTTTTCTCCTTCAGCGCCCCTTAATACCAGTAACTTTACTTGATAATAATCTTTCTACATGGTGTTTTGGTCAATGGCAGCTCCTCGGTTCAATGCATGAGATATCGGTGGTTTTTTGATAGTATAGGTATCACTTCCTGATGGAGAACTATTAATATACATTAATCGATGCTATATCAATTGATACTAAGTTGGTCCCGTGTAGCTACGTGATATCTGGAAACGTCTCTACCCAACCTAGGCGCATACCTTGCAGGATATTCAAATGCTACTTCTAAATTAGTAATGGATAAGCCGTTAGCTTTTAGCTTCGACAACTAGATATTTTTTGCCCTATTTATGAGCCACCTACATAAAAGCGATGTGCGGGCTCAGCGTCACGCTGCTTGGCTCGGAGATGGCCACCGGAGCACGCAGAGTTAGAAACAGGGCTTTGAGGTTGGTCACTGAGCCACCCCCAGGGCTCCGTCGGCCGTGACATAGGTCTGTAGTTTCTTTTTCACCCGGCCTCCACTTTTTACAACGTTTGTTAGGGTTGATGTCGGACCGCATCTGAATAGTCACTAACTTGGTATGTGGGAAGTATCTCCTGTCGAGGCTGTGTTGGTTGATTGTCGCTGTCATTAAACCTGGGGTGATCATAACCTAGGCAGGCTATGTCAAGCCTTGCCGTGAAATACTTTGCAACGCTAGGCAGACTAATCTCTTTCACCCCTGAGAAGCAATGGGCTATTACTAGACAATGACGAGAACTGGAAATCGCAGTTGATGGCTTGTATATCTATCCTCGCAAAGTTGTCTGGTCTGCGAGGCGAGTCTAAATGAAAGCGCTAGGAAATTGCCGGTCCTACACATCGAGCATTTTTGGTATAGCGGTAGTTTACCCCATATTTTGTTGGTAATAGTCCACTCCATCCTCCGCGGGGTTACCGGGGTACCTCCGATCACGGGAACGGGCTCGAATGTCAAAATGCTGATGATCCGCGCGTTCTAATCGTCATTTGTCTTGATTTGTGCCACAATGCCCCAACGACAGAGTAGCAGCTGCGTTCCATGCCGCAAAGCACGAATTGGATGTGATGCTATTGGAAAGAGCCCAGATGCTTGCTCCAACTGTATTCGAAGGAAGCTCAATTGCACCACGACAGTAAGATGATTTTCCGGATTACAGTCTTATTGATATCTAAAGGTTTTTTTTAGCGGCAGCGCATTAGAGGAGCTCAGTCAAAGAATGACGCTACTGTGCGGAGTAACGCAGACATTTGTTTACAAGATGGGCTAGATCGCCGACAAAATGCTCGCTCTTTCCATACCTTGTTGTGGGATATTTTCATAACACTATTCGAGCCACAGTTAGGCATATGGATAGGGAATGACTGCTGTCCTTTCAAGCGCTTGCCCACGGTATGACCAACCTTCCTCCCAGTTCAAAATTTCGCTGACGTCTAGGCCCCGAAAACGCTCATAACCAGGTTAGTAATGACCTTGGATGAGGGTAATAGCCAATTCGGCCGGAACTTGGATACTGGTGGTGTGGCTTCTGTTACAGAGAACAACATCCTTATCAACAAATCCCTAAACCACGCGGTATACGCGTTTTCTGTGCGTTGGGTGATCACGAGACAACGGAATAATGGCTCCGAAAACTGCAACGACATTACACAAAAAGCCCAAGACAGGCTCTCGGGAGACCTGTGGCATCGCGCCCGAGAAAATATGTATCCTCTACTAGGGCGGCCGAGTTATCGATCTATTCTGGCCCTGTACCTGTTTGGGATCACACCCGTCACCCCACAGAATCCGGAATTCAGGTTCAGCGATGTGTGTTTGGAAATCTCATTAAAGCAACTGAAGGAGTTGAGGGTCCGTGAGCCAAATCAACCTTGGTATGATTGGCCTTGTCGTGGTTCGATTCAGCCGAATCTGGATGCTAGAAGCGCAGATTCCGTTTCACAGTACCATCATATGGCAAACACAGCATTTTGGTTTGGAACAGTCTGCGATGTTTCTCGGTGTCTACTATCTGGCAGAACAAGTGTTATTTTATTGGATAGTGCCATAACTCTACCAACCTGGGAGGTAGTGAGACAACAAGTGGATGAGTTCAAAGCGAACTATGGGAGCCTACATAGGTCCCAATTACCGTTACCAGATGAGATTGTCTTGAAGATCCTCTGTCATGGCTCTGCATCCAAGACGCTTTGCTGGTGGAGGGTTGTTGAAGTCAGGGACGCCATATCTCGTGGTGAGACTCACGTGTCTATCAAGGAAATTATTGGACACTGCTTGGAGGAAGTTGCGGGATTTGAGAATACCTTCCAGCCATTCCTTAACCTGTTTATGCGGGACTATTTGTTGTTGAAGAGGGAATTGCAAGTCGGGGTTTGTAAGCTAAGACTGCTTCCTCGAACGATACTGCAAATAAAAGCTGACATAGTGTACAGTTTTGCTCACGCTGCACTTTCACCTGGGTGTTTTTGCTTTCCTTGATCTCATCCGCGAGATTCCACATCTACGCGGAGTTTTAGTCAACTACACTGTTCTTCTCTTAAACTCCACGCGAGGGATAATCAACCTCATAAGTACAGTTCTCGGCCTCACAGAAGGTCAAGAGAACGGCACAATTCTGCTCATAGACCCGTATCCTGAGCACATCAGTAAAGGTCTCTGGTATGCGGGACGCGCGATTCTAGATCTCGGTCAAGAATGTGTAATATCTTCATTCGCTATGGAAGCCATGTTCAAAGTGGCTTTATCTGGACTGTCAATTCTTCAGAAGGTTTCATTTTCTGCGCGAGAAAGACTCAAAGCTTTACGTCAATTGTACACAGGCCTAGAAGTGACCAAGAACATGGGCAATTCCACGTCCCTGCGTGCCACTCCCTCCCCTGTTGCTATCACATCTCAAATGATTAGACCAGACAGCGCTGAAGGTTTGGCTGATGAAATCACTATCTATCCGAATCTGATCAATGACACCGTCACGCGACACGAGACGGCCTTAGGCATTGAGACGGCGTTGAGTATTGATAATATTTCATCTTTTTTGGCAATTGAGGAGCTTGGTTTGAATCAAATTGATGCATTTACTGAGAACTGGGATTTCATGGTGAGTATTTCTTTTCTTATTTTTTGGGCACATCTCTGCGGCCAATGCCGGTAGTTATTCTGACTGTTTTATAGGACTGTTTTGTTTAATTATAGGAGTTGATCGAAGACGGAATTATGTGTAGAGCAGGGATTGCAATCGTGATAGGTAATTTTCTATCTCATCAACTGCTCGAGCAAATAAATCCTTGTCAAATAAACAGACTGCCCTCAACATATAATCCACAAGTTCCATGGTCGTCAATTACGTCTTGTTTGCTGATAACGGTAGTGGGTAAAGCGTATCCAGAATAGAACAAAGTCTCAGTTATCAGATTATGAATACGTACATATACCTAGCAATCTAGCAAATGTTAGGGTTACATGCTTCTTGTATTGGAGGGGCGACATGGTCATTCATGCTTATGGGCGTTGCGTGCATCGTATTTTCCCGAGTGTACCTCAACGTAGCATTCATACAGTCCTTCTTTTTCTTCCAGGATAAACCGCCGCGGGCGCCTATACCAGACCATTCCATATCATCGACCGATCATGCATATGCTCTTTTTGCTATGCCGAGTGCTCTCCTCGCTCTTGATCACTCCGGTCCGAGGGTCTATCGGACTTGTGTTTAAAAAAGGACCATTTTCTAGCCTGAGGTCCTTTCCAAACTAAAATAAACAGAACAACAGACGCCACAATGGTAAAAATAGCTGCCATCCCAAAGGTCCAACCAATACCAACCTGATTGATCCAGGGCGTTGCAAAGAACGTTGTCGAAAGACCAAAACCGAGCCTGTAGACACTCATGATAGCCGAAGTCTCCGACACGTGGTCAGGAAAACACTCGCAGAGATAAGTCATCATAATTGGAACCACCGACATTCCCGCAGCAAAAATCAGTACCGAACCTAAAGCTAGGACAACCCAATGTAGGTGGTACTGTAAAGCTGATGCGAAGAGCCCTAGGCCTATCGGTAAGATGACTGCTGGAGCAGCGGTACAATAGAGACGGTATTCGTGTTTCCATATATTACCGTTTCGTCGGCATAGCCACAGCGGGAGACTATCGCTGACAAAGTGCCCGTAGATCTCGGCGATGAAAAGGCCAATCCACTGGCTGATTGTGACTGGGAAGGGTATTAGCAGCTTGGCAAATGCGTCTGTAAGCTCTGAATACTTACATGCTGCGGTCTGATTGGAGTTGAAACCGTAGCCTCCTTCACTGACTGGTGTCTCCACGAGGAGTATGTTTAATACATAAGACATTGTGGCGAATCCAAAATCCACTAACAAGACAAAACCACCAAGAATGCTAATTGGGCACAGACCAATAAGAATCTCGTCGCCAAAAGTCCGAAGCTGCAGCATTTTTTTTTTCTTTAATTAGGGCTGTTAGAGGCACTACGGGACAAATGAGAACACTCACACATTGTAAAATAGACACATGTTGGATGGCCGCTGACCCGTAAATGTAGGTTTTTATGCGACGCTTCAACAGGGGCTCAGACAGTGAAATGGGTTGAGCTGACTGGACATTTCGGTCGTACTCTGTGTTGTCGAGGAACAGCAGAATCAAGAATATCAGTAGACCATTCATCCCCACCGTCCACCAGAACTGAATCGGCCAGGGGTGTTTTGCCACAATGAAACCACCGAATGTGGGCCCGGCTACCACACCCAGCAAATATGGGATGTGAAGGATGTGAAGGCACTTGCCACGTTGGTTCAGGAAGAAAATCTGAAGAACAGTCGCGCTACCCAGGATGAGAGGAGGGGACGCAAAGATTCCTCCAAATAAACGGGAGACAATAAAAGCATTGTAACTGCTTCGGGAGGTCATCAGTGCAGACCATATCGCCGTCACAAGGACGCCAACTGTGGACCACAGAAGGCAGAAGCAGGATCCAAATTTCCGGCCAAGCGGGACAACTATGAGAGCACCGGCAATGAGACCAGCGAGAGCGGCTGAGATCTGCGGTTGGGGGTCAGAAATACGCGAGTCAGCGCGTGATGGTGGACTACGCACCGAGTATGAGACTTGTACCGGCGTTTTCCCGTATACAGGAGCCTGAAGGACATATCCTTGAAGGTTTGCCATTGCGGACGCCTGGCTAGAGAACGCCGCGAGGCTCCAGATTGAAAGGGTGACGTATTTTTTGGATTCCGGCCAATTCTGTATTGCATTAGAGCGGTAGCCAAACCACTAAAATGAGGAAGCTTGAATACCAAGGGGTCATGGGGGTCGTCTGAGGGTTCGGGAACGAGGATTGTTCCTTGCGAGGGGGGAGGCGGCCTGGAATCAAAATGCTCGACGCTTGCATCGGTCTCCTTGAACGAGCTCGCTGCCATGGTGATAAGGTGCTCTATTGCGGATAATGGTACCACTGATTGTTACGTCGAGTGCTTCATGACCAGTTATGACTTGTCTTGCGCACCGATTTATAGGCTCGGTGGTGTTTATCTAGCTAGGGCTTCAGGGATCGGGAATCGGCAACTGGTGCTCCGTGCGGATCTGGCCCGCTCACGTGCTCGGAGGTAGCCTGCGAAGGGCTCACATGAGCACGAGGGGTACGCATGCTAAGAAGAACCAAATTGGATAACTATGAAAAACCATTACAATAATATAGGGCATGACATACAAGGCAGTGTCGCGGTACTTGTCCGACACTAGTGACCCAATTCTATCTGTCGGTTGCAAAATATACTGCACTCTTTTTTAAGATAATTTGATTTATATATAAATTATCATCTACTATGTATTCTATATTTCAAATTTTATTAAACGTTATAGAAAAAAGAGTGAGGTATTATTGATTAAAGTTGAAATTGTAAAATATACTGCACTTTTGGTACTTTTTTCGCAAAAATGTTGCGCCCACAATTTTTTCTTATAGCTTTATTAATTTTGTATAATTTCTTTATTATTTACATAGAGATGTATTCTTATATAAATTTTCAATGTCTTATTCCTAAAGATAAATACGACAGAAAGCGTTGAAATTTGTTGTCAAAAATGCCGAGGGTGCAGTATATTTTGCAGCCGACAGATTGGATTAGCCATCCTAGTTTCCGCTGGGCGGCAACCCTCCCACCCCCTGCCCGAGGTCTTCCTTGTACTCGGCCTCACAGTCCAGCAACACAAACACCATCCTCGCCCACTCCGTGGAAGAGGTGTTTCTCCACTGGTGAACTGTAGCCCGTTGCACGGCAATGTCGCCCCGACGCATCTTGGAGACTCCACTGTCTAGCACCATCTCGATTTCTCCCTCCAAGACAATTCCGTAGTCAAGACTTTTCGTACGATGCATCGAACAGGCATAACCCGGCGCAAAGTCCACGCACCGCAGTACTGAGCCATTTTGATTGACCAGTCCCAAACCCTTAGCCATGGTCTGCTTGTGGGATTCAAGGTCGGCGTCGTTGGTCAAAATTGCTGGGGAAGAAGACGTAGTGTATGCGACACTAAAGCCCATCTTGTTGTCATCGTGGCTAGTCCATTTGAAGGCGGAGGATTCGCGGACCTCAGACTTGCCATCTTGGTCATGACCAGTCACGAATCTGGTGGGCTGTGGGAGATTGGAGATTGCAGGCAACAATTGGGAAGACATGGTAGAAGAAATTTTATGTAACAAAAAAAGGTGATTTCCAGAGCATGCTGATCGAGGGTCACCGGGAGCTCTTCTTTTATAGTACACTTTCCTGGTTTTTACTCAGGTTTGCACAACCTTTTTTTTTTTTTTTAACTTTTGTTCATCCGATTCACTGTAGTCTGTTGGTTATTAGTTTGTCATGAATTACTACTATGGAGATTTCAATGTTGGTCCGATCACGGGATCGGGCATTCTACTCCCCCTACTATGTATATAATCCTCAGTCTATCAGCGGAGATTCTTTCTCGCGGTGGTGCGAAAATGACAACTCCATTCACAATTGAGAACCTTCCCTACGGAGTGATCTCGACCACTTCCAATCCCAAGCCCAGATGTGCAACTGCATTCGAAACCAACGCGGTTGAACTATACGCCCTCGAAGAAGATGGCTTCTTTCAGGGTATCCCCGGATTCGAGGGCAGCTGTATTTTTGGACAGGTAATACCAGGATAAAGGTGGAGAGTGTAAATTACTGACGAACAATATAGAGCCACTTGAATGCTTTCGCTGTCCTGTCCAGACAAAGTCATATGGAAGTCAGGCAACGCCTGATACGCCTCCTCTCTACGGACTCTAGTGCCAGTCACAACAAGTATCTAACTCCATTGGAAGTGGTAACCAACCATCTGCCCATGAACACGTACAATTTTTCCGACTTTTACTGTTCACTTGAGCATGCAGAGAATGTATGTGCCTATGCTATTAGCACGTAAGGTACAATATCTTTCTAATGATTCTCAGTGTGCAGCAGTCATGAAGGTGAATATGCAGCCCAACTGGTTTACGGTACCGTCAGTATATTGCGGCAGAACTTCCAGTCTGAGGGTTTCTGGCACACCAGTCACTAGGCCGTGTGGGGTTATCCAGGAGGAAACATCCTCGACCCCCGTCTACACAGCTACTCGAAAGTTGGACTTTGAACTCGAGATGGGTGTCATCATTTCCAAGCCACTCCCTCCTGGCCAACGGATGAGCACCGAACTAGCCAAAGATCATATTTTTGGCTTTGTTATTTTGAATGATTGGTCTTCCCGAGATATTCAGTCATTCGAGATGCCGCCGCTAGGCCCTTTTCACAGTAAAGGCTTTATGACAAGTATCTCTCCTTGGATTGTGACGCTGGAAGCACTGGAATGTTCTCAGACTGCTCGAGCAATTCCGCAGAACCCACCTCCACCACCACACTTGGCATGGAACGGGCAGGCATGTTGTGCGACGTTTGACATTGACCTGTCTGTCCGGATTATCCGTAAGAGCTCTTTTCATCTATTGATCTGTGAATTTCTCATTGATGTTCGCTTTCTGCTTGCCAGGAAAGGGAAAACCTTACCATGTCACCTCGACCAACCTCAAAGAATTACACTGGACACCGTATCAACAACTTACTCATCTAGTCAGCGCCGGCGAGGCTCTAGCAATTGGTGACATTTTCGGAACAGGTACCATTTCGAGTAATGTGAGTTCGCTTTCAGCCCCATATTTATTAACCATAATCCATCGTGCCTACTAATATGGCAAAGCGCGTCAATGACGAAAATGAGAAAACCGGCCTCGCCTGTCTGGTTGAGAGACTGGAACCGCAGAACCAGCTTTCGACCATGAAACAAGACAAGTTTATTTTCTTGGAGGACGATGACGAGGTAATCATGGAAGCCTGGTTCATCAGTCCTGATGGGGAAAGACGCGGTGGGTTTGGAACTTGTCGAGGAACTATCAGATCTGCAAATTTAGAAATATAGAGACAATTGATGAATGACTTGTTATAACCCAGCATGTTATTCTGGTAAGCTTGAGATAGATATTATACATGATCGATTTTAAATAAGATGTTAGCAGACTGTTTGCATACGCCTAAGCCTAAAGAGTAGGCCACTTAATACACATACATTAGTAAATTACCTGTGAGGTTTCAGAGATTCACTTGATCTCAGTATAGTGATGTATATGTATTCACGCCACCGTACGAAAATCCAGAAAATCAATGATCGTCATTCTCACGGTCTTTAAGTACGCCAGGGACGGCCCAGCCCTCAGAGAGCCGGGCACTTAAAGAGGCACTGCAGACAGAGATGATTGCCACTAATCTGACGCCATCCTGTAATTCAATCTGCCGATATTTCTAATCGATTGTTGGTGTTGCGGGCTTGAGTTACGGTTTATCGTGTATGTTGCTATGCTACATGATCCTGCACACGGTCAAATAAAAAGACTCAGTGACATCCACCATGCGTTGAGCCCTCCACTCTACGTTGGCCATGGTTGACCGTTCGTCACGTCACGGAAAGAAAGCGCGGCGCCGTCAATAAGCTACAACGGTAGAGAAAGTTTTTAGTAGAAGGAATCCGCGATCTTGGTACGGGACCGGAGAGTGTCTACCTTTTCGATAGCCCCCATCTTTCTACCCTAGGAGCCATTTACTTTCTGATGAGGAGCCAAATACATGGATGTGTGGTGTATGATCTGTGCCCTGCCCGGCAACCAGAAATCTGCGAAAGCAACGCGATGGTGACCCTCGATTACTCCTGGGATCGTGTCGAAAATATAAAAACGTACCCAGTTGGATCCGACCGTATACAGGAGCGGATCGTGTACATCCCAGTCCCGCTGTGGACACCTCGCATGACCGAAAAATGGCCGGGCGAGAAGTCCCCCAAGATCTCATCCAGCAGAGGTAGTTGCACATCGCTTTCACGTATATGGTACATATGTACATGAATGTGCGCTAAAGCGCCGGACCTTGGTGCATTTTAATAACGGATGTCCCTGACACGTTACCACTATTAATTATTATTACTTTCAGCCACTATCACCCTGGCTTTATCAGCGCTGACCTGGACCAATAAGTCCCCTGTCAATCTGAACCCTTGTTTGTTGGCTGATAATAGTGCGCTAAACTGCATCCAGCTTAGGTTTGTTGCTACGAATGTGACCTCTCCCACCTTTTAATAATTACCCTCCCCCCCCGTGTTGATGTTTCTTTGCTGGTAGCACCTCTCTGTTTTATACATGTATGTGCCCTCTATGTCTTCTCGACGTGACAATGAGGTCGATAGCGGAAATTGCGCCGTTGACGAATCAACGGCTCTCCTCGGAGAACAGCATTCTAACCAACAGGAAGAGCGAGACCAAGGGCAATATGTTTCCAATGAGGAAACTCGCTCCAGCACTACATCAACCATTACTCGGAGATCGATAGGTGTCCTTGCTCTGGTTTGCGCACTCCTGTTATTGATCGATATCTCCGGGTTCCTCGGATTGGCACCGCAGACGCAGATCTTTGAAGACATCATTTGTCAGAATTACTATGCCGGTATTGACAAGCAATCTAATCAGAGTTATGTCGCGATCTCGGACGATGAGCGTTGCAAAATCGAACCTGTTCAAAGCGAATTGGCCATCATACTCGGCTATAAGGAGACCCTAGATCAATTACCAGGCATATTCTTTGGGGTCGCCTACGGTCTTCTTGCTGACAGTATCGGACGGAGACCAGTCCTACTTTGCGGTATGCTTGGGTTAGCATTGAGTGGATTATGGATAAAAATAGTCTGCTGGTTTCCTCAGACAATCCCCATCAAGATGATATATTTGTCTTCCCCAATTCTTATTTTCGGCGGTGGAGCACAAGTTGCTTCATCCATGTTATACGTCATGCTCGCAGACTCCTATCCCGAGGAAGAAAGGTATGTTTCGTATAAAATATCCTTGTATAATTTCTCGTGGATGGCTAATTTTTGGCATAGAGTTACCTCTTTCTTTTATTTTTCCTCGGTTGCTCTTGTTGCAGAGATTGTAGCCACACCTATAAGCGGGCTTACAATGACTAAGAACCCCTGGGTGCCATTTTTGGCCAGTTCAGGAGTGGAATTATTGGCAGTCATTGTGGCTCTGCTTTTTGCTCCAGAGACATACCATTCTGTCAACAATCCGTCGCTCACGATACCCCGTCCTTCCACGGATAACAGTGAATCAGCCCCGGCGAAAGAACCGTCCTTTGCGTGGTTGTGGGCGAACAGATTATGGGGTAGCTTGAAGAAGACAAGGGAATTGACTAACTTTGTTTGGAGAAACTTGAATATCACTCTTGTTCTTCTGGTCTTTTTGGCGGCTACCTTGAGTCGACAAGCTATGGCACTTTTGCTACAGTATGCTACAAAAAGATATCATTGGACATATGGTAAAGTATGATCTCTTTCCAAAGTCAACCTTTCAACTTCCAACAATATCCTGATCTGACGTGAACAAAAGGCTACTATTCTCCTGTCCATTCGGGCCACCGTCAACCTCGCGGGTGTTCTTGTAATTCTCCCACTCGTTTCACGAATGCTTCTGAAAAAAGTGAACCTTAATGGACCATGCAAAGATCTGTGGCTATCACGTGGAACTTCATTTTTACTCACCATAGGAACACTTCTGATCTTTCTAGCTCCTACGCCGGCCCTTTTGATCTTTGGTATCGTCATAGTTGCTCTGGGTTCACCACTCCACCTGACGGCGCGAGGATTGATTACGTCCCTTGTTCTCCCAAACCAAATTGGCATTCTGTATACTTCTCTAGCTGTAGTACAGTCTATAGGAGCTTTGATTGCGGGCCCATTACTTGCAACCACGTTCCGCATGGGTATGGGCCTGGGTGATGCATGGCTGGGACTTCCATTCTTGGCGGCATCAGTGTTGTATTTCTTGGGCTTTTTTTGTATTTGCAGTGTCAGACTTTCCCAAGAATCTCCCATTCTACCAGCTCAATGCGAGGACAGGGAAAATATGGGATGATTGGTAAATGAATTGTGTGTTGAATATAGGGTTGAAAAGACCATGTTATTTCACTTGTGATATTATGCTGTGTTACATTCGCTATTTCCATAGTTTGAAGTCACAATTGACAGTCGAGAGTATGTTTAAGAGTAGATATAAGGGACTGTCCAAAATACTGGAAGAAAAATGAATAGTCGACAAAACATATCACCTGGAGACATGTACTATTGTGATATCCGGTGTACTTAGAACTGGTCTTGCCTAGCTACAAAGGCAAAATTCAAGGAGATATCCATCAGATATGTAGTGATCAATGTATCTTTCTACCTAGAATTGATCTTTGAAAGTTAATCGGGTTACATATGTAATTATAACCCCCCCCTCCAGGCTATCTTTATTTAGAATGATGGTAGCCATGTAGTTATGCTGCCTGTAGTAAAGGCGCTGTGTTTGTTTCTGCGGTTTTGGAAGATGGTCCGCAATGATAGAATAAAAAACAAGAAGATTTCTTCATTTGCATTTCCTATGATGACTTCAAACATTCTTGAACAGCTGTGCTCACTTCATGCACCTTGTCGTAAGAAATTCCCGAGGAGTCTGAACATCTCGCAAAGAAACCATATGCAAATCCTAGGTGCTTGAGAAGCTCCAACTTATCCGGCCACATCAATACAGATGTTGCAACGATGCATAATGCTACGCATTGCATCTGCACAACATGGCTACCCTCTGATTAGCATGCCGTAGTTCCCATTCAGAAAGCCGAAAGGAAAATGACTAGTCTCACCAATTAGGCAGATATGATATTACCTGAAGTGAATTTCCAATTTCTAAGATTGAGCACGCTGATATGACCAAAGTTCTCTGACAATCCTGAAGAAAGTCATTGTTTGGAGGATTTGGTGGGCTGCTGATGAAAGCTCTACAGCAAGTATGGAGCAATAATTCATGATATTGCAGCATAATTGCCGACTCGTTTATTTTTCTCTCAAATGGCATACCAGTCAAGGTGGTATCTGCGCCCACAACTCCAACAATTGTGGTTTTTCGCCAGTTGCAAGCCAAGCTTTTAAGTTGGGCGACATTTCCTTGAAGTTCTGTGAGGGATAGCCGAGCTCCTTTGCCACTATAGATTTTTTTGACCAAATGGGAGCATATCTTTGCGAAATGGCAATTGTGGACAAATCTAGAAGATATGAAACTACTCTCATCCGTTGTTAACGGTGAATGATCAATCATGTCATCGTCAATCATCTGAATAATGAAAGCTGCGTGTCAGATCGTGGAGGTAATCGCAATTATAGCATATATTCCAACTCACAGAAAATCGACCTAAACGAATACAATGTGGCTTTTCAATAATATAAAGCAACCAGAATGCTCCTCTTATCCGAAGCTCCTCGTCAACATTTCGACCTAATTTACTGATGGCTTGTCTATTGTTTAGTCTGAGAGATTGTGCACTCGCAACACAGGACGTAAGAAGCGAGGGACTTAACGTCGGTCTGTGTTCGGCGGAAAATGCTAACTAGGGACGTTTAAATTGAAGCACTAAAGCTGTTCAACATGAAACTTACCAATACAAGGAGAGCCTCCATAAGTAAAATCAGTAAGAGGGATATGGTAGAAGCTAATGCGCGTGCAGCGGTGAGAACTTTACCTGGAAGCCTAAAATTGATTCTTCTCTGCCAAACTCCTTCTGTTTGGCACATGCTACATCGAAAAAATGTTCCGACTCATCTTGTACAGTTATAGAAGATGCTGGATTAATATCGTACCAATATGTACAACATCCCGCAGCAAGCACCCCATATATAAGGAAGGTTTTCACGGGATCGTTAGTTCCTTCCACAAACACTTCATGGAAAAGTGACCAAGTAAGGCCTTCTTCAAGTATATGGACACCCCTTAAAATTTATTAGCTGATATACCCTTAATGTAGGTTGAGTTATTAGTCTGAAATGGGCTCCCACATGTATGGTTTGTTTAAATAACCTACAAAGCTGAGTGTCAATAAAGGTACTAGACATGAAAACAAATCTGAAAATAACCTACATCTTAGATACGTCTTCAATGTATCAATATTTTGCTTGGGGTCCCAGATCTGCTGCTTATCAAGGAGGACGATCTTAGAGCAACTTGCTTTAGATTCCGCCGACAACAGTGCCTCAAGAGCAACCTCTAAACTTCGCGAGACCCTGTTCTGTATTTTGTAGTACCGTATGATATTTCGAGCAACATTAATCAACCCAAAATCTAGACCAGCATTTCCATCTAAATATCCCAGTCAGCGGTGCAGAAGCATACCAGCATTTGTTCCTTTCAATGTAGCATACTGTGATATAAGTCTTTCATAAATTGATCTTGGGTCTTAGGTTTCGACATTTCTGCTTCTTTGATATTTTCCTCTATGATGCTCCAATTGATCGCCCCTAAGTCAACTGGTTGAGACAACTCGCCTTTATTCTGATCAAAACTATTAACGGCCATGTCATGGAGTTGGCCAGATGATACATTCAGTTTGTGGGTATGTGACAATCCGGGTGATACTGTGGAAAAGAAATCTAGAAACCCATTCGCATCATGAATGGATATTGGAGATATAACTGGTGAAAGCATAGGAAATCCCATAGGGCTAGAAGGTCGAGATTCAATAGACCGAGTTTCAACAGGTGCAGCTGTTGTGTTTTCGGGCATATTATCGTGAACAAAATCGCTTGTTCTATCACTCATGGCTATAAAAAACCGAAAATTAAATTAGAATCATAATAGTGGTTCTCTTTGACCGATGGCTTCCTACATTGTTGTCTTCGTTTTCGGCGTGATGGATATGAACAAAACGCACCAGTATCCTGAATGCCTGAGTAACAAAACTTTGAGACTTATTATTCTTAGAACGAATTACTTACTAGGCATCTTTGACAAGTTGGTTTACCACCGTCGCCTTTTTCAAGTCAGTGTAAGATGTAGTTACGCCGCTCGACCAATGTTGCGTACATTTGCTTTTACGAGTTTGACAAGACCCACAAGCCCCTGGGCGGCGCTTGAGAATTTTATTATCCAAAGAGGATTGCATTTCCATTTTTGAAGTACACTCAAGAAAATGAATAACCGGAAAGACTTTGGCCCATTTGGTTATAATGGGTTCATGTTGTTTATTTGTATCTTTATTCAGCGAAGCAGAAAATACTAGATAAGCTTACGCATAAGCTTACACCTACGATAAGAAATTGTTTCATTCCTAGGTCGCATATCACTCAAAATTTTGAACATTTAACTTCATAATACAAAATGCCCAACGAAGATATACTTGAGAAAAGCGTGATAAGTAGGAAGAATGATATTGTTTCACATTCAAATGTTGTAATATTACCAGTTGACAACCCATAAACTTTAGCGAAGGGGACGGCCATCTTTTGCGTATATATATGTATAACCCGAAAATGCTTATGCTTATCTTAAATGCTTACGAAGGTGCTTACGCTTATGGCTTATGCTTACAACAAGTTGAGGCGCTTACTGGAATTTTTACCGAGGTGCATATGAAAATACCCTCTCCTCAGCCGTGTTGCCTTTCTTTTATCAAAAATCAAGATTTTTCTTAGCAGTAGCTTAGCCTTTCCATACTCTTACTTTTTATTAATTAGCTTATTTATTAACTCGGTCCAGATTCTGCGATCTCTGCCTAGTCTGCCAAAAGTTTGTATGTATGCTCCGAGATGAGTATCTCATTACGAGTAATCTGCTTAAATCCACAGTAATGATGCCTTCTACGTCAAGATTGAAGTTCCTGAAACTTTGAGTTTAACAACACGTCAGAGAAATGAACATCATATTCCATTGCTAAAAAGTACCAAATGAATGAATGTTCTGTGCCTATTCTGCTTTCTTCCATGTCATATTTGTCGTGTTAAATGAAACAGCATCCACACATGAACTGAATAAAGTTGTTCGCAGCTGAGCTTCCAAATGAGAATTGCGAGATAGTGCGTGCGTCTTATTAAAAGCCGGGATAGATATGTCAACTGATACCACTTGGCGTTCCCCGCTGTAATTTGTAAGGCTCAGTAACTTAGTGCTTGTCAGTGTAGATATACTCTGGAGACTCAGTAGCCCGACGCTTGTCGGTGTAGATATACTCGGGAGACTCGACGGCTTCACGTTTGTCGGTGTAGATATACTCGGGAGACTCGACAGCTTCACGTTTGTCGGTGTAGATATACTCAGGAGCTTCGGAAGCTCCACGTTTATCGGTATAAATGTACTCTGGAGCTTCGGTGGCCCGACGTTTGTCGGTGTAGATATACTCAGGAGACTCAGCAGCTTCACGTTTATCGGTGTAAATGTACTCTGGAGACTCAGTGGCCCGACGCTTATCGGTATAGATGTATTCAGGGGACTCAGTTGCTAAATGATGAATTGATTAGGAACGCCTTAATCTATTTCAAATAGAGAGCACATACAAGCAACGGGGAAAGCGAAGACAGTCAAAGTATGCAAAAGCACACTAGCAATGATTGACGCGCGCATTTTTGATTCTTATATTTGATGAATCCGCCGGCAAGCCAAAATAGAAAATGATCTTGTCCAAATACTTTTATTTTTGCAGCCGATCGAGTGTCCGGTACAGTTACTTTTACACAGACAAACAGTGCATTTGAACAGTTATATACCCCCTAACCAGCTAAAAGTTCTATTATTCACTTGATGCTTGTACGTATCGGTAAAATTCTGGCGGCTAAAGAAAAATAAATCTTCGATACTTTCCTCGCCTTATTACCGTACCTCCCTCCCAGTAGAAGTTAATATTACCGTAATTCTAGCAGCTCTGCCACGAAAATTGTTTGTAGAATTAGGCTATTCAAAGGAAATCGGTCATTTCTGTAAATTATTCATCATTTATTTCATGATTTTGGAAAATGGACGCTTACCATACTCTGCATGGTGGTTTTCATGGTGGTGGTAATATCGGTTACCGGTTATTAACTGAATTACCGGTGCCATATACATGCATGAAGGAGCGCCCATCAAGGTGCAATTCGGTATTGACATGAATCTATCAGGTAATATTTTTGGTACCTTGTGTGATATGCAACCCAACAATTGATCATGTCTGGCCAAAAATTTGACTTTGAAGATAGTGCGAGTGACGATTCATTGCTTCGAAATGAAATATACTTCACGAATGAGCAACGCCCACGAAGGTATTGTGGTCGGGGGGCTCTTAATTTATTTTGGAATGTATTGAAATTTATGTGGTACCTGCAGGTTATGTTAACGACCAGTTTTTCGCTGTATTTCATCTATTGTACATTCAGAAGCGACGAAAATAGAGACTTGGGATTATGTCGACATCAACTGGATATTGGCGAAGATGTGATGGGGATAGTACCTCAATGTATGTATTTGAACTTTTCATGCACCAGAAAAACAAAACTAAAATCTAAGTAGTCCCAGTAATTCCTATTAAATTTTGGAATTCGTCAGAGTTTTCATATATACAAGCGACAAGCCCAGAGGATGACTTTGCCGTCCAGCAAGCCTGGCTATCTTTGCACCCAAGTATGTTGAAGCCACTCTTATAAAACTAGGAGTCTTTTTGAATTGAAGCTTTGGGATCTAGCCGGATCATCGCACATAAAGGTAGACCCGGGGAACCGCAACATCCCGACTCCGTTACGGGACGAGAGCTCGGGAGACTACTACCTTGGTATCGCAGTATTTCATCAACTACACTGTCTGGTAAGTCTAGAACCAACCACTATGTCGAAACTTTCATTTCATTGAGGATTAAATTGGTGAATGTAGCACGCAATTGCGAAGAGTTTAACGCTCCTTTCTCGAAATGAGCCAATGGAGGAGACTGACAGCCACATCCAACACTGTATCGAGTACTTGCGAGTTACACTGATGTGTTATGCGGATACAACACTCGAAGGAGGAGAGTTTGTGGATACACTTCACAGAGCGGAGGGAATGGGGACAGTGCACATGTGTAAGAATTGGGACGAGCTTCTTAATTGGGCAAACGGGCACACCCTCTAGAAATTTAAATAACTATCAACAAAAACCAGTATCACAAGATGGAATTCTTGAGTACGTTTTGATCCAGTACAACTACGCCGTACAGGGCACCGATGAATTGAGTATATTGAGACTCCAACAAGTCACGACTATTTAATGACGTATGATACATTCAACATCTTTCCCGAAATGAACTTCGTTGACAACACCCATCTCCTTTCCCTCCAATATCTTGATACAGTGGCTTGTGTGCTTATGATCCAAAAACTTCTTGGGGAAACAGTGAGCTGAGCTCGCAAGTGACGATGTCATGGCACGCATTGTGTACGCACAATGATACACGTGATACTCGGGATCACTGTACACCTTGGAGCCGAATTCCCAATATTTTTGCAGGGATGATTGGGAAATCATTTTGGTTCTTTCTTCATCTAGATACCATTCAAACTTGGGAAGCTTCGCAAATTCTGAGCGCAGGTCATCATTGGAACAAACCCTGGGTATCCAACCCGGCTGAAAAATGTCGAATACACAGTCGTGAGCAAGTTTAGATTCAAGCGAGGGTTCATTTCCACAATTCAGAAATTCATCTTCTTCTATATTATGGCCATGGCCATGGACAATTCCATTGCTTGCCCCATATGGACTAACATCAGTTTTGAGTATGGAGGACCGCGGCCGAGGGGCAAGAGAAGTTGAAATTTGTAAGCCGAGAAATATGTTTACGCCGACAATAATAGTAGCAAGTACTGAGTACCGGATTATTGTTTGCAATCGACGTGGCTTTTGTTGAGAAATACTCTGGTTGAGAGTGTGATATGACTCCATTTGAGACAACTTCGATATTCAAGGCTGTATCGGGAAATAACCTAGTAAGTTATATCTTCTAGCTATCGACAGAAGAGTAATACAGCTCATATACAAGTTACTTTTTGTTTAACCGACGTATTACTAATTACCATCAATAGGCTAATTTGAAACATTACCGTTATGTGGCTCATATCCCCAATCAGGAATGGTATCATCAATTGATGACGGGTAATGGTTTGGATTTAATCAGTCAAATTAAAAATTAAATTTCTATGATTATTATTTTTTCAATGATTTTCGCTGAGAATTCACGGCTTCTTTCCTTCACTAGACCCAGTCCGTACATTGTGTAACATCATGCTCTACAACTATCGGCATTTAATGAAGGTTTGAAAACAACCAGAACACCGGAGTCTACTTTAGCTAAGCTTTTTATTATCTAGTGGCCAAAATATCAAGCTTTGGATAGCGCGGATAGCGAGGAGGGGTATGACCATCGTGGTTCAGATAGGACTCTCGCGACCACGGTGCACCACTTGTTCTCTTTCGGTCTCGGAACGGCTCTTGCTCTTTTCATGATATATTTAATCATTCCATGCCATCTCCCATCTTCCATACAAGATATTTCCCAACCTAACAGGCCTCTCCGTGGTTGTGGATCTACACCATCAGAGGCGCGCGCGGCAGGGTGTATCTTCGATATGCTCACCACAGCATGGACCCCGCCTGAATGTGTTGATCTAGAACTTACAAAAGAGTTTCTAGAACTAGAAGACTGGAAATATTATAAAGATAAAGGAGGGATTGAAGAAGTTAGTCCGGCAGAACTGATCACGGGCGATTGGAATGGATACCTTTGGACGACGACAAGGTATCACCAAATTCATTGTATGTACGTCTGGATGAGAATTCATTATGCTACAATGGGTGGACCTGCAGTTGATACAATGATTGGAAGCAAAATTCATACCACACATTGTCAAGAGATGATGATGAAAAATGATAGTGAGCGTATTTCAGGTCGTCAAGAGGTTTTCTACCGCGAATGTTGACATCATGCTCGAACGCACTTCAGAAAGTACTGCTATTTTTTAAACTTCTCGAGAAATTAAATCTAAGTTGTATTATTAAAAACTTAGAATGGAATATTGCTCGAGTGTGAAATAATTTTCTCTTGGTCGTCAATTCTCCCCTTCTCATAGGTTGAATGTAAGTTAGGCTATTCGTGGATCCGGGCGGGTCGACCCGTTCCGCACGAACGAACCCCTCGACGCTAACCCCGCTCCTCAGACACTAATTCGCTGGCAAGACTAATTAAAGGTTTATCAGTCTTGCAACAACATCAAAATCAAGCAAAATCGATGGAAAATGTCCTCTCTATCTCCGTTAATGAGCAATGATCCCGAAATAGAGTATGAGTCTGAGGAAAAAAACATCGCGCTTGGTTCTACTGTCAAGCAAGACGCTCAAGCAAAAGGCACACTTCAGTTTCTCGTCATAACTTCCGGTCTTGCCGGGTAAGTAAACTGAAAGATCATCCTTGATCTACCGACAACTAAAATGTACAAGCTTGCAAATAGCATTCTCTGTTCAGTTTGGAGAAGGAACGGTATGTCCACTACGAAATTGATCATCACAAGTTCTGCTTATTCCGATATTAAATCCAGAATTTTCTCTTGTCACTGGGAATTACTCCTACCGTCATAAGTCTAATATGGCTTTCACCGCCTCTTTGCGGTGCTATTTTGCAGCCTTTATTCGGCATTTGGAGTGACACATGTTGCTCCCGTTGGGGAAGACGAAAACCATTCATCGCGATAGGCGGGATTGGGCTCGTTATTTCAATGCTTGGAATCTCGTGGGTCCCTGCTTTAGGACAGCTTCTCGATAGCTCCTGCTCAGCCTCGAGACCAACGTGCTCAACGTCTCAAACATTAGGCATTTTTTACGTGATATTACTCAATATATCTACACAGGCTGTTCAGGTTGGAATCCGGGCTATGATGGTGGACCAGTGTCACAGCCAACAACAGCCTATTATAAACGCATGGGCTACCCGACTCATGACTGCTGCTAATAGTTATTCTTACTTGCTGTCTTATGTGGATTTACCGAAGACATTTCCAATAATTGGCGGCTCTCAACTAAATGCTCTCACCCTTTTAGACTCATTCATGGTTATCGTGTTTTTGAGCATCACCTGCCTCTGTACACATGATGAGCCTTCTCGGATACAAGAAGGGACTTTTATGTGGAGATTTTCCCGAGTTGTTTCCAAGATAAAGAAGCTTCCTCTTCTTCTGTCTTCCGAGATCTTGAGAATCCAAGTTGTACAATTCTTTTCTTGGCTTGCATGGTTTCCTTTCATGCTCTATATTAGCAGGTATGTTTGTCTTCCATGTGACTATAACAAGCTAATTTTTTCCCACAGTTTCATAAGCACTACTCGTACGTTCAAGCATCCTATTCGATGTTTTCGTCACAGATTTAACAATTTAGTAGATTTATATGAGCTTGGCGTGTTTCATGAGGATATCAACTCCAAACCCGGAGCAATGGGCCCCCTTGGGCTTCTGTCGCAATCAGTTTTTTCCTTAATTGCAGTGTGGATATTACCTCACATTATTGAAAAGTTCCTATCGAATGATGATGGTATTGAAGAGATCTCGAGCAAAAAAAGATATTTTGGTCAGAGAACGATAAGATCTTGGTTATCATATCGAAATATTTGGTTGATCTCCTTGCTACTGGCTTCGGTTGCTATCTTTGGCATTCTCATCACCGATTCAAGCACAACCATGGTTTATATCATGGGTATAACAGGTATATCTTGGGGAATAATGAATTGGATCCCATCCGTTCTTATCAACCAAGAGATTCTTCGACATCAAGAATGTGCAGAGGGAGTTCCACAGGGCGAAAACAGCGCTGCAACTATTATAGGGGTCAGTAATGTGTCAATAACTCTCCCACAGATTTTCGCAATGCTTGGAGGTACCATTATATTTTCCCTGGTGAAGGACGAAGAGAATGGAGTACCAATGAATGGGATAAGATGGGTTTTGGTTGGTAGCTATATAGTGATGCTGATAGCGACATTTTCTGTACTTCGAGTGAAGGGAACACGAAGGAACTAATTATAGCCATGCTTATGTATGTTCACTGCAAGAATAAACTACTGTTTTATAAATATAGCTCTGCTGATAGTCTGGGTCTTTGAATGTAATGATCGGGGCCGCTCTGGCGGTGATTCCATTTCCACATCTATAAAAATTTTGAATCTATTCGGAGCACAACCCGAGCATCAATCTCCTTAGGTATTAGTGTCGTTCTACGAACTTGAAATATCAATTGATACTTTTTTTATTGCCTATTTCTAATATACTTTCAACGTTCGATACGAACGTTGGAAAATCTGAAGTGAAATTTGGTTTAAACTCTGCTATCCACTGTTGAAAGACATAGTTCCTTATCCTCCAGGCTGTTAGGGGCCCGCGAGAACTCTGCAAGGCTGAGGAAGGCGTTAATAGCGATAACAAAGAGTAGCGTGTTCGGTGTTCATAACATCAGCCACAACTTTATTTTCTGTGAGCCCCATTGAAACCAATTTCTCTTGTAAAGATAGTGGGGAATCATCATATAATCCACGATATAATGACAACCGTGATGTGTCTTCTTGTTGCCACATCCACCATATTCTATCAAGTTGTACATGGTGGAGATAGAAGACGGGGTCTGCCAAGGGAAAACTTTAGCATTCTGTAGAATAACTTTATCGTAGTCATACACACCATTCGGGGCTGTAAAAAAATGGAAATCACCATTGACACCATCAGGTATTCCATTGTGTGAACCAGTCTCCAACCCAAGCAAAAAATCACCATAACGCTTATTCTGCAAAATTTTCGATACCGCTTCTGGCCTGAGACGATAACCGGAGAACCTCCCAGTTCCATTATCACTGGCAAAGGAGCGTGCCAGACAATGTGGCATAAATTCTCCAGCTCGGTAGCTAACTTGAAATCCTGCAAAAGGTCCATCTTCGACACAATCCTCATTAACAGGATTACCGCTACCACCAAACCCTAAATTGCTGTCCCAAATAATAGAATTTGCTGGGTCCTCCCAATCTTGTGTCCAGTCCCAATACCTAATATTCGTGTTACTCGGAACTTCTCTCTGATGATTAGAAGGAACTTACGGAAGATACTCAGTGTATCCGCATGTATTCCTTAGGGCGTTTTCAAACGCATGCAAAAAGTAGCGATGAAAAGGAAGAAAAAGGGGAGTTTTATGGACTTTTTTTAAACTGTTAGTTAAAAATTCTGTATAATTATTAGTCCATAAAACGTACTATATCTTCCCTGTTCGCTATGTACCCAAGCAAAGTCGTCATATATTGAAGCGGCTTGATTATCCTCAATTTGAGAGGGGTGTGAGTGCAGACATTTGACCGCACTGATAAATTTCAATTTGTCTCCTGAACTGATTTGTCGCCATTCTCGACGCAAGACAGTCCGACTACAGGCTGCAGAACCCTCAGTTTGGAAAATCCAAGTCACGATCGCAATCAGGACACTCAGGGTTACACCGATAAAGACCCCAAATAAACATTTCCTGGGTTTATTTTGAGACCTATTACTTGAATATCAGTAAATTTGTTTATTATCGCTTCGGGAAGTCTGCTTGCCTCGTTACTATAGCTTCCTCGTCACTATCATAGTCACCCTTGGAAACTAGCCGATAAGCTTTAGACTTGGAAAAAGCGAACATTATTTACGCTCCAGCTGGGCCTCTTTTGATCAATCATCGGACTATTCTACTCTTTCTTTCTTTCTTTCTTTTTCTTTTTTTTTCTGTATCTTTTTACCAATCCTTATCGCGTGCTATGAGTCAGTGCATAAGAATGACAAAAAATTTCCGTCGGTAATTCTGTCGGCTCTTCGTGAGCAATAGCCTAATACATCGGCTAGCAGGTAACACAATTAGTTTCCACAAAACAAAAACAAGAAAAGTCAAAGTAGAAGGTAAATTTGAACTTCAGACAAGGGTAATTGGAGCTTCTATCCTTCTCTACCGCATCTTGTACTGTTTCATCATCTACGTCTCTTATGATTTTTTTGTTTCAGTTAGTATTGAAGACACCGTCATTACCTAGAAGCATACCTTAGGAAAGAAACAATGGTATTTCTAAAGGGCATATCATCTTTGACAATGATTCTTGCTGTTTCAAGTTCAATGATCCTTCCATTACACCCAAAAGCATTCTCTATGTGTTGGTCAGGTTTGCAGCCAGGAGAGGGAAAAAGGACCAGTAAGTATTCAGTGTCTTTATTTCCTTTTCTTTTTTTTTCCTAATGATAAGTGGGAGAAAAAAAATTAAAAAAGAAGTGAAAAACAAACGGAGCACTAAATAAGCATAATATAGTGTACCTTACTGGCACTGCCCGAAACGAATCCATTCACTCTGGCACCTTTGAGGCTACCTTAAGACATGAAGGATTCCCAATTATTACGAAACATTTTCCTCTAAACGAGAATGCAACCGTGACTGCCAATTTCGAGGCGTGGAAAAGGTACTCTATTTGTCTTTCGCAGGATATCGATTCTTGGAGTGATGTGGATTTTAGTATGACATAAATCTTTGTGGAAATACCTACATATGTATGATATCTATACACATATTTATATCATCGCCTAGGCCCTCAGTTGACTGAAATGAAAATATGTACATAGCTTTGAATAGAAAAATACCGTTCTTTGCTTTTATCAGGGGGTATAGGCCTTGCTACCGGGGTAGTTAATTTGAGGTAGTTTGTTTCTCGTTCAAGATCGCATTTATGAAAAGCTACGCCTATGAAAATTCCAAATTAGTTACTGTCACTAGATTACATACATTGGATCTTTTTTCCTTTGATATTACTTCGGCTTCAAAGTTGTTCAACGGAATTTTCAATTTATATGGATGTATCTCATCATAGATATTATACTATTTTCGACATGTGATGGCCGAATAGGCAAAATTGCTAATTATATGTAGATTTTCAATAGACTCATTTACCCATTACAAATATGAGTACAATAAAAAATAGGAATACCTACTTCGTTTTAACACAACCTAAGATGTATCAAGGATGACTATCAAAGAAACCCTGCATCACGGGCATGATTTTTCGCACTGTCAGAAATCTCTTCGAAAGAAACTTTCCTTGCTTCTACCCACTCATAGATTGTATCAAAATTGCGACAAGAATGCATAACAGTACCATTAGCCACCGGCTTTCCCATGAGGCCAGGCTCGAAATCCCACGTCAGGATATTCGTATCTCCATGGCACATAATTGACTGTCGTAGTACGTCAACGCAATGAACTGAATAAACGTAGATGATGTCAGTCATGAAATATACGTCAGTATGTCTGTTAGAATTTGCATACGAATATGTAAAGATCCAGAAGCGTCTGGACATTGCGGATAAGCGTCGCGATACGCGCATTGACGAAGCATATTCTAAAAAACGATCGCACTTAGCATCTGCACTTGACACGGTTGCTAATAAAATATGGGCATACGAACCAGACAGTGCAGCTGGTGAAACATCTCGATGGAGGCTAAATAGCCCGAGCCATCGTACATTTGGTAACTTGTCCGCCCGAGCTCTTTCAAGTCTTGCTCATCGATTTTCACGATCCCCACTGCGTAATTAAAAAAAAAAGGTAAGAATTATTAACAGGAAAAAGAATCTTGGAGAAAAGGGAGAGAAACTGACCACTGGTTAGTTTGTTCCAGGCTTCCTCCGTAGCAGGATTCGGGGGGTTTTTGTAAACGTTTCCAACATCAACGTCAGTCTGAAATAATTTGTCCTCAAATTTAATGACCTTGTTCAGTGAACTTGGCTCTTTTTTATAAGTAACCCATTAGTTCTGATTCACTAACTGACTCCACCTATTTCGTAGTACTTACTATACGTCCGATCCCCGTCGCATTGTAGCTTCGAATTCAATACCGTCAAAGTTGTGAACAGGATTGCAGCATTAATTATCCAGGAAATTACATGAAGAATGGCCTTTCTAGATGTTGGCGAATTGAATGACTTGGGCCGTAGCTTTTCACTGAATTCTTCTTCCAACAACCTGTCGGTGTCATTGCATATAGACGACCTTGAAGGAGAAGAATTTTCTGTTGAGATTTTCCTTTGGTCCATCTTTACTTACTGCATGATGAGTGTATCAAAAGCTGAAAGAACGAATAAGGTCTGTATAGAATTCTTTAAAAAAAAGTACTTGTAAAAATGGTTGATCTCACAGAGGTGGAGAGGCCGGTTTGTCACATATGCAAGGCAAGAAGATATAACCGGATGGCGCTGTCGGGTTAGTTTTACCGCTTTATAGGCTGTAGACGTAAGCATTTCATTTCCCCTGAGAATATTAAATGGTTTAACCGATTTACGAACTTAACAAACAAAAAGATCGAGAAAAAAAAAAAAAAAAAAGAGCGAAATTTCAAACGAGAGTTATCGAAGATACGGAATCGATTCTGCTTCTGATTATCGATGTCCATGGTCAACTGGTGACTGTGTATTCAACAAACGTATATGCCGAATGGAAAGATGAGAAAAGTAAACAGTTAATGAATTATGAGAAACTTATAGCTACAAACATCTGGTCGATCCAATTCATTGTCGAAATATCATGTAGGCTATAAGCATCAGTGCAGTTTCGCAGCATCATGCAACCCCCGAAATTCGGAGTCCGTCTTCAACAAGGCCTGAGGATCACCGCATTTAACCAGCCCCCCATGTTTCATAACTGCAACTCTATCATAGTGGTCAATAAAACGCAGGCGATGAACAACTGCGACAACGGTCTTTGCTGAAAATTCTGTATCGATGATCTCTTGCATAATCGTTTCCGTTTCGTAATCAACACTATCAATTGCAATTAGAAGCTTGAAAAAGGGAAACCGTGAATGAGATGGAATTCTCACCTGCTAGTAGCCTCATCTAAAATGAGAATAGGACTTTGTGTATTCAAGGCTCTGGCTAGAGCAAATAGTTGCCTTTCACCCACAGACCAGTCGGATGCGGTAAAAGCCATGTCCAGCCCCCCATTAGCCTCGACTCGAGTCCACAAACCAACTTTCTTGATGGAAGATTCGATGAATTCGTCTGATGAACTACTTTGAGGATCAATATTGAACTTCAGACTACCAGGTATGAAGAATGGTTCCTGTGGGATTACACTCAGTCGGTTACGAATTTCGTTTCGGTCGAGGGATGCTAAATCGACTTGGTCAATGAATATTTGCCCACTTTGTAAATCGATCATTTGAAGAAGTGAAAGCATCAATGACGTCTTCCCACTTCCAGATCGGCCAACGATGGCAATTTTCTCTCCGGACTTGATGGCTAGAGACAGTCGTTTCAAGACTGGGGCTGTGTCTGGGCTATGTTTACAGTGATATCAGTACGATATACCCATCTTGGAAACTCTGGATCTCTTTTTAGATAGTTACACTCACCTATAACTAGCTGTGACATCCTCAAAACGTATAGCTCCTTCTAATGGCCATTCGTGCCGAGGAGGAGCCGGATCACACATGGGGCGCTCTTCAGAAGGGGTGTCTGCTGCAAAACGTTGAATACGTGCAACAGCCCCAATGGAAATCTCTGTAAGTGTCCAAGTCTGAATTGTATTAGTCAGATATTCATTGAACATGAGAACAAGAGTCAAGGCGACACCGGCAGCACCAGGGCTAATCTGGTCCCTCAAGGCAGTCGCTGTGGCCACTATGATAACCGCCATTGCCATGACAATCAAATCTAGAATCAGTTTCAACCATTGCTGGATACAATATAGCATGTATAGTGGTTTCTGGGAGTGGTTGAGCAGCTCTTCGCACCAGCTTTGAAATTGGGTCTGCCAGTTCATCGTGCGAATGATGGATATACCGGCGACAGTTTCCATGAATTGAGAATAAAGAGGTGCTTTGGCGTCGATATCTAGAAGCCGAACTTGGCGTGAAGTGCGCAGGTAATACAGCTGGACAGCCCATAATATGACGGCAAGAAATGGAATAGATATCGCAAGATATTTCCCCATCACGCAGATTATAATGAGTATGACAATGCACATAGCAGCTCCTATATATTTATTTTCTTCAACCACTGAATGAAGGTAAAATGGGCAATGGTTCGTACCTTCTGTGAAGTTGGTTGCATATATAGGCAATTGCATGTCGATCAAATTGATATCCTGGCTGAATCTATTAGATAAGGATTAGCTTAACCTTTTTCTTATTTTCTTCTCTCTTTTTTTTGCTCTTTTTTTGCCCAAAAATCTTTATTATGGTCACATTCGGGTAGCACATACCTATTAACCAACGAGCCTTTGTCCGCTTTCTGAAAAAAGCTAATAGGAGCACTGGATTATATAATGTTAGGCCAAGTTTTACTCGTTTGGAATGCAAATATCCTATTAACAAGAAGAAAGATACATACCTGAGAGTTGTTTTCAAAAGTTCAGTATGCAGTCCACGTGCAGTATTCGTGATTATCACAACTAGAATCAACCTAGTCTCCAGTTAGTATTAAGACTTTTCAATCAACGTAATACAGAGAAGGCGAGCTACCAGCAGGATATTATGAGACCCAGAAATGTGCATGCGAAGAGAAGGCTATATATGCCAAGATACATCACTGTGCGACTGTTCGGGTGTCTTTCATTCTCGCTTGACCAATTTTGCAGCCATACCGCTTCAACGGACGTCAGCTGAAAAGTGGAATTTATCCCAAGATAGTGCAAGAAAACTCACTTGCATACTGTGCAGTAAACGCTTGAATGGCTAAGACACCAAAGAAAGCTGTAGAGATGTATGGTCCAGCTTGTTTAATGTAGTACTTGTATACATCCCAGGTCCCATTCTGTCGTAGGAGCTCGAAACTACCATCTTCCAATATCTCATTTGCTCTATTGTTGACTTTAGATTCTTCTTTGTCGATTTTTTGATCAGAAATTGTTTCTTTGGGGGACGAAACTGGCTTTTCCTCATGGACAGATGTTGAAGTTTCGATCAACTCCATATTGCGTGCAAGTATGTCTGTGTATGATCCATTATCAACTACCTTTCCGTCATTCAACACTATTATCTTATCTGCGTATGGGAGAAGGTTTACTATCACCTGTTAGTATAATTTAGTGCAAACAGAAATGAAAACGTACGATTGTGTGTTGTTAGTATCACAGAGGTTTTAGACTTCCGAAAATAGCCCTCTTGACTAAAGAGACTGTCTATAACACAATTAATAGCCTTAGCATCCAATCCGCTGAAGACATCATCCAGGATCACAATTGGAAGTCTTGAATAGACTGCACGAGCCAGTGCCTAATATACACAGAAAATTGGATGTTGTTAGTGTCTCAGAAGCTTTTTGATGTTCCAATTAGCTATGTGACTTACCACTCGTTGTTTCTGTCCCCCGCTCAGAGAGTTACCATCACTTCCAGTTTTGTACTGATCCCCGGCTTCAAAGTTCTCCAAGTCCCCTTGAAGTGCACATGAGGAGATAGTAAAATCATACCATTTCTGGTCAAAATCCGTCCCGCCCGTAATGTTATGGCGAATTGTGCTATTTATAAGCCAAGGAGTTTGAGGACAATACGCAGCACATGATAATATGTTATTAATCCCACCTTGTCTGATAGTTGTTTCTCCAATCATACTTTCGAGAAGGAGCGACTTGCCAGATCCAACTGGTCCAACAATCATTGTGATTTTTTTGGCATGGATAGCGAGATCCAAGCCTTCCAGAACAACATCCGAATCCTTTGACCACGATAGGCTTGTGTTTTTGAATTCAACCAATTGATCAACCGAGCTCCTTAAATCCATCGAGGACATCTCGGTTGCTTCATAGGATGCATCACCATGGTCGTCGAGACTTGTAGCGGAATCACTATCTTGGGATACAAGATTATCCTTTTGACAAAACTCTTGAATCCGCTCAACGCAACCAGATGCTTGTCTTATATTTGGAATAGATTGAACAAATGTTAGCAGTGGAGTGGTGACTAGCGATATTAAAGAGAAGGATGCAAAGGCTTGTGCTGTAAGTAACGTTTGGTTCTTGCCAACTATAGCAATGATTCCGTATGTTAAGAACATTGCATAGGGGGCAAGATACTGGGGTGCATTGGCTGAAGATTAATTAGCACTAATTTCTCACTTTCCTTGGTTTAAAAAAAATGTAGATATTGAGACTTACATAACCCGGCAACAATCACCAGCAGCTTCCGGAATCGCGACGATTCACTCAATTCCAATTCCCGCAATTCGTTGATTACTTTGAATAATATGTCTTTGAGACCGAGCATTTGGGCTGCCTTCATATTGCTTAGAATAGTAGATGTCACGGCAAGCCTTTTCTGAATCTGTTCAATCCAAGCCTTTTGAGCGACTGCCATTCGAGCAGAGACAGGGCCAGTGAGATAGACGCAAGCTGTAATAAAATTAGTGGCGAATACTACACACATACTTCTTGGTTGGCCGACTTACCTAGAGAGATGCCAGTGGGCACTACACAGGCTACATAAATTTGACGCTCAAGAAGCCATATCGCCACACCCGCTTGGACAATCGACGCCCAGGACTCATGCATATTTCTAACAGCTGTCATTATTCTTTCCATATCAGTTCCCATGAGAGTAAGAGCTTTTGCATCTTTGAGATCATCAGCTTTGAGAAGCGTGGTTTTCTCGTATATCATGGAAATAAGCCCGGCACGAGTCATAGTTGCAAGACGATTTATTCTTTGATAATATACAGCCGTGGATATCTGTCGAAATTAGTAAATGGTCTTGCTATTGATCAGCCCAGTACTTGAAGTTCACTCACCGCCATTCCAAAATACACAATCACATAAGCTCCAACGAGTCCCTGGCCATACTTTCCAGTTACTGCAGTGACTTCTGACCCTATCCAGTTTATAGTTGCGGCAATCAAGAATGGTTGACATAGTGTGAATGCGATGAGAGCGATTCGTGGTACAATCGCAGAGAGAATTGGCCATTTGTAGGCACGAAATAGTGCCTTGATGAGTCGGCATGGCGCTTTAGACTCCGTCCAGGCCCTACGTAGTTTTTGGCTCGCGGCGTTTCCCTGTAGGTCGTAGTCTAATTGTGGTAGGTCGCTGACGCTAATTACCGTCGAGTATCCCGTACGAAATAGAGGCAAGATCCAAGCAAAGAAGCTCCGAGCCCAGAATCCGCAAACCTGCTCAGACGATACTTTGAGGTATATAGGACGTAAAATTCTGGTTTTCGTGGCAGATTCAAGAAGTACTAGGCCGATGGTCACAATGAATATTGCTGTCCACAATCCCTGGCATACGCCCACCGATGAGATGATCCATAACGAACGTAGTCGAGGAATCTCTAGAATAGTCAGAATGGAGAAGTATACTACAAGAGTATCGGACGGCTTGAATGAACGTTGGTCCTCGAGATATGATAAGACAGCCGCAGTGAAAGTCGCAATGATGTTGAGTACTCCGGATGTTATAGATAATTTGGTATGGATGGAAGGCGCTTGAGACAGGAATGCCGTAAAAAGTACTTGTAGGGTGAACTGAAGTGCGAGAAAGCTCTTGAGATTGTTCGCGGTTAGCGATTCCTAATTGCTTAATTTATTCAACGCCTAGGTGCCAGCTTACCAGTTTAACGACCGCCAATTTTTGTGATGTCACTTTAACCGTAGAACTCTGCAAAAAGCGTAGTCTTGGTCCGATGAGAAGTATAAAGACCGCAGGCGGAAGAGTACCAAAGAATGCATCCTCGAAGAGCAAAGTAAAATCAAAGTCGCGACAGCTGACGGCTACACGTGGGCCAAACTGATCGTCAGCATTTCGTGCGCAGAGTGTATTTGATGACATGATCAATCGTTTTCATCGTCGTGTAATCGAAACTATAGTATTGGCACCATTGCAAAAGGTGTGTCTCTGCGTGACAAGCTCGATTGTTCTCGGTATTATTGCAGTAGTGCAACTCGAGACTCAAGGCGGCGACGAGATAAAGAAACATTGAAAGATAAGTGCTGCATTACATAATTATCGACCAGTAACGTATAAGGAAGCCCACTAAGCGGTCCTTTTTTAATACAGCGGTAAAAATGTGACCATAATACACCTTGTCGAGTCGGGGCTGACTTGACCTGTACAAACCCAATTATCAATCCATATTTGCATTACCATTTAGGAGTTGCCTTGTGGGGGATTTCAAATCTTCAATATAGGAGACATTGCCGTCGGTGAAAAACTTGAAGAGTTGACAGTTATTAAGCTTCGCATTGAGATGTGGCGTAAATTACTTGCTCTTGTATGCGACTTACCCCAGTAAGATACTTAGCCTAGTTGCTTTTAGCCTTGAGACCAACGGTTAGAAATGTGTCATGCGCTGCCACGTCCGCTGGCAATACTTGATGTTCATTATTGGTGGCGTAAGGTTAGGGCTTATCGACAAAAACTAGGTCCATTGCCGTTCTTCTTCTTTCTTGATTCATGTTTAGCATTCTCGTTCATAACGGCTAATGCCGGAGTTTTTAAATGCCCGCCCCTATCAGCTTTGACACTTGAAGAAAGCCTTCACATTATTGTACCTTAGGGCTTGATCTAGATTTATTACCGGGTCATGTCGGTTAACCCGCAAATCCGGAGTTAACCCAATCCGGCAAGGCATATCACGTTTCGGACAATATTCGGACAATATCCAGGCTTCTTTCTTTGTTCTATACATTGGTCTTAGCAGAAGCTAAGAATTAAATGCCAAATAAGTCTCAAATTGCTTGTCTTAAATGAGTCGAACTTTGGGGCAATAGAGTCCCCATAGGAATGGTGAATATAATTGGATATTATATTGGCTGTCACCGCTTTCCTGCACGTTTACTCATCGAAAAAATGATTTTGTTTGGAATCAAGTGGTTCCTTGACCCATTGAAGTTGCGCGACCTAATGGTGGCTTATTCCCCTCGTCTGAGACATGGCCTTGTAGTTAATATCACTGGTCCGCTGTTTCTTATCGCCTGAACTAGACTAGAGGAGGGGCTTAGCTCGCCGGGGGTAAGAATTTAATGACTGAGTGTTCAGAATCGATTCGAGAAAAGCCTTGGCAATTTTTCAAATTAATGCACGCTTTAGTAAGACTTTATCACTACTGTTACAAGCTTTCTTAATACGACGGACTTACTAGAATGGTTAGGGTTAACACTTAAGAGGGTTTGTTAATATTGAAGAGGACCAGCATTCCTTAACGTAAATTAAAGTCTTTACGTAAATCAACTGATGCATGTATGTGTTTAAAAAGAAAGTGCTGTGGTAATAGTCCTACCCCCAGCACTCCACGCCCAGGCGCTAAATGTCTATCCCCGGACAGCTGAACGCTTAGCGGAAGCCCCGAACGACGCCTCTTTCCCCCCCCGCCTTGTTATCCCAAGTAAAGCACCTAGACTTCTAGAATGCGGTCAGAATTTAACTATTGGCGTCTTGCCAAATATGTGCAAGGCCATAACTTGAAAGCTCAAATCAAAAATCAGCCCGCCGTTGGTTTCTCCGCTACCCGTCTCACCATCTGGGCGATATTGAAAAGAAAAATGTCTTCATTGGATACTTTGTCTACGATTCCCCTAATTTAGTCACTTTAGTTGATTGCACGTGGTCTCTAAATGCTGACCGAGACCGACAAGCGTTATCATTCTTATTTTCCGCCACCAAGAAGGTTTACAATGTTTACCACATGTAGGTGTGATCATGTTGGGATGACAATTACGCTACAGAATCCGTGAACAACGCATTAGCGCGACAATCCTTAGAAGGATAGTTTAGCATGGCGCCCTATATACTGACTGAGATGTTGAATAGCGGCGGCTTATATGTTGATCCATCTAAATTCTTCAATGTTCTCGACACACTTCTACTATACATTGCTATTTGAACACAAATTATGACTGGTACTAGAGGACCACTGCATTATGCAGAAAGAAGGAAGATTCAAAACCGTGTAGCTCAGCGGAAATTTCGTGGGTGAATGGATATGGATTTTGGGAACTCTTGCTGATTGGATTTTGTTTGTTATAGGCGAGAAAAAAAGGGCACGAAAACAATCGACTTCTTCCTACTCTCAGGAGGAGACCACCAGCCATGAAAAAATCCAAAACACCTCTCTAGACCCCTTACTTTCCGTGGCGGGATATCAATCCCCAGAGGATGGGGACACGGATTTAATGCTAGGGAATTATCTGGAGACTTCGCTCGCATTTCCTTGTAACATTTCAAGTGTGCCAGAGCAAAAGCCTCAGAAGAGCACATCCTTGCAGGACATTGCTTTCCCCATTACCGGAATTATGAAAGAGGAATCCTGCCCATATGTGCGAGTCGACGAAGCAAGAACGAGCCCCAGCTTTCAGGTTAGTAGTTATACTAGACACCATCATTATTTTCCAAATAAAATTAACAGATCCTGAAGACCCATCCAACAACCCAAGGGGAATGTAGTACAATGTTTGGTCATCATGCTGCGCCTTTTCAGGACGGGAAAAACAACCGTCAAAGACCATTTCAAGTTGAAACAATAAGCAATGAAGAATTCATTAAAGAATCTGAATACGTACAGTTACCATGCCCTCTTAGTGTGTGCACAGCTAATGATGATGACTTAGGGCCACTTCGATGGGTTTGAGCAAGCCCATAAGATCATACAGTATCAAAGAATACAGTTGTGTGACCAGGCGGGGCAGCTAATCGAAAAAGCCATATCAGTGTACGATATCGGCATATCTCTTGGGGTTCTAGTATCAAATTCACAGCTTCGCGATCTTCTGACAAGAACCCTAAACGGGTTTTCTTCCATGCGGAATCTCGAAGCACACAGTTTAGACGAGGATGCATTGAAAGACAATGAGTAAACATCATGCAATATTTCCTGATTTTGTATAAGGCATTCTCGGTCTTTTATGCAGCTTAGGGTTGGACAATCAAATAATATAAATTGTTAGGCTAATAACCATCGCAGGTTTGATGTTATAAGAATTCAATGTCTCCAAGTTGAGAAGTAATTGGTTTATCTGATAAAGCTCGCTTAGATCTAAATTGCGCTCCATATGCCACGAGGTGGATCTCTACCGAAAGTATTCATCGTACTTCATTACGTGAATAACCCTAACCCTACATATGTAACCCTTCAAAATGTTGGCAAAAAATCGTTGACTAACAAAAATAAAATTTGCAAGAAGTGTAATCATTACCCCTTATCCCCTACCGAACCACTGCTAATTATGTATTCCCGCGATAACAGAAATGTAACATTGCGACATCGCCGCTAAGACACGACTAACGGCTTTAGGGCCCTGGACTGAGGCTATTCAGGCGTTGAGCCCCAAATGCGGCACGGTTCAATTTTGAGGACGAGCTTGGCATAGTCCTTATCTGAGGACCGAGACTCGGCCCACGCCGCGCCCACTAACTAATCGACTAACTCGCCCAAATTCATTATTTCACCGACTGAGGATCCCCAGGCGCGAAAATGTCTTGTGTCTACTTTCCAGTCCAGCCAGACGGCGACTGTCAACATGATGCCTCTCCGCCATTTGGTTGCCATCGTGGCCGCGGTGGCATCATCGTCTGTCCATGCGGCTGCCACTGTGCGCGAGCTCGGCCGGACAGTTACACTGGGAAGCGCCAACTATTATCTGCCAGGGGAGCCTGAGGTCAGTATCATTCACGGGCCAATTGACCAGGATATTCACTGACCGGGGCCTTTTTTTTTCATTCGAGCAGATCGTTATCCCAACCTCGAATCACCCGTTCAGGAAGCCAGACAACAATGCGGCGTCTCTCCTCCCCGTCACGCATGCGGTGCTGAAAGCAGACCTCTCCGTCCAGCAGGTCTTAGAGAATTACGGCCAAGCCGATGATGTGTGGACGTCTGACTTTGAATCATGTGAGATTGTCTGACTGCAATGCAAATCAGCAACTGCTGACAATGGTCTGCCAGTCGTTCTGGTCAGCGGTGCCACATCCAAAAAGCCCCTCGCAGGAAACACCATTCCGCTCAGCAAGTCGTCACCTCTGTCTAAGGTAGAATCTCTCCCACCAGGACCGTATTTTGCCCAAGTCTCAGACTCGTATGTCTCTTTCTTCCGCGCGTATCGAGTCTATGCCGACCCTGCCCGCGCCTTCTACTACGGAGTCCTGCAACAATCCGATCATACGTTCGAGGTCCTATCGTCAACATCCCCTCTGACCAATGGAGGAGCAACAATCGCTGTCCCAAGCCGACTATACTATCCGGCACCAACGAAGCAGAAGCCTCTTTCAGGTGTCCGAGTCGGGGTGAAGGACCTCTACGATTTGAAAGGACTCAAGACCGGGGCCGGAAATCGCGCATACTTTAATTTCACCCCAGTCGCTGATCAAACGGCCGAGAGTATCCGGCATTTGATCAGCCTGGGTGCCGTAGTTGTCGGCAAAACACGCACCAGTCAGTTTGCGAACGGTGAAACCCCAACCGCCGACTGGGTTGATTATCATGACCCTTTCAATGCGCGTGGCGACGGCTATCAAGACCCTTCATCGTCATCAGCTGGGGCTGCGGCGGCGGAATCTAACTACGACTGGATTGACATGAACGTCGGTTCTGATACGGGCGGGTCGATTCGTGCCCCGGCTGCGGTCAATGGTGTTTTTGGCAATCGGCCAACCCAGGACATTATGTCGCTAGATGGCGTCGTGGCAATGAGCTCGTATATGGATACTCCTGCCTTCGTTGCACGATCAGCTGCCGATTTTGCCTCATGGGGCAAAGCTTGGTATAGCGCCGGCAATGTCTCCCTGAAGTCATACACCGGGTTCCCGCACAAACTCATCTATCCTATTGATACCCCGGGAATCAATACCGCTGCGTACCCATCCCCCGGTTTCTTCCCAGCGAGCAATGTACACGCTCAGGCTCTCTACAACACCTTTACGCAACAACTAGAGCAGATTCTCAATACGACCAAGACTATATTTGACTTTTACGCTGAATATAAGAGTCACACTGGTGCCTATCCCTTGGACTCGCTTGGTGCTGTGTGGGGCCTGATAACCAGCTTTGAACAGCTGAACAACGTTGTTTTGCCATTCATCTCAGGCTACAAAGAAGCGAATGGCGGTGATCACCCATATCTGGACCCGCAAGTCGCACTGAACATGGACTTGGCCCGGAACACCACCAATGCGACATTTGCTGACGCTGTTGCCAACAAAACCACGTTTAAGAACTGGATCGAAGAGTCGATTCTGATTCCACGCCCTGATGCGGCAGAATGCTCATCCGCATTGCTGATTCATCCAATCTGGCCTGGTGAGCCGAGCTACAGGGACAACTACCCAACGGAAAGCCCAGAGGAAGCCGGCGTGTCGTTTGTGTGGAACCAGTACGGTATCAGTCAGTTAGCTGGTGTCCCTGAGGTGGTGATTCCGCTTGGCCAGGTCAACTACACCAGCAGGGTCACTCAGACGACGAAACAGCTGCCAGTCGCGGTGAGTATAAATGCTGCGGCTGGCTGTGACTTGATGCTGTACAACCTGGTCGAGGTTCTTGCTAACAAGAGTATCATTCCCAGCAAAGTGTTGACTGGGCAAAGTATTCTCTGATTGGCCATGCATAGATGTATATATGAATATGTAATTACTAGACTTGTGCGTATATTATAGATATAAATATTGTTAATACTTGCTAACTCCTGGTCCTTGTCCATGTCAATAAAAGAATTGTCAATAATAAGAGAAAATCATGCGTACAGTCGATTGGTTGTTGCTTTGGAATTTGAGCTATTCCTCTTGCGGCAATATATGGGTCCCAATTTTGTGAACAGGCTACTATGATTGGCTTAAACCTGGCCGTTTGCGGGTGTGGAGCCGCAGGTGTCGATACCCCCTAGTTGTTCTATGCAGAGAGTAAAAAACAGTTCTGTCCTTGACGAATCTCAATTGTTTGGTCTTTTTCTAGAACGCTTAAACCCAAGCACATTCCACAGGTCCCTGTCCCCCGCAATCGGCAAAACATGAGGTCATCGCCGATAAGCTCGATGTTTTCAATCGCCCCATCCCGATCTGGTGAGACCCTACGCAAGGAGAGCCAAAAAAATACAATAACATGACCTGATTACCTAACGGGCTTTGTCTGTTCTGGGTTGCTGTGGCCGGCTGTGGCTGCTCCTTCCTTGTGTATTGCTCTTTCCGTATGCGGACACAACATGGTGTTCGACGCTTTTAATAGTGGCCACGCCCTTCCCTCACGATGTCCTCCTCTACACATCTCTTGTTTTATCTACTAAACCTTCGTTCTCAAATAAGGTATCTTGTTACCATCTCACTGATACAATCGTTACACTACTTGCTTCACTATGCGCCTGCAGCTTAACAAGCCAGATGATGCTGCTGGGTCGGCTGCGCCAGCCATCATCATTGGCCTATTTGTCGCCTTCGGTGGCGTCCTCTTTGGGTACAGTTTTTGAGATACCTAGTGACAGAATTAAAGACTTCTAACAGCTCCCAGGTACGACACAGGAACTATCAGCGGTATCCTTGCTATGAAGTACTGGCGCAACCTCTTTTCTACCGGATATATAAACCCTGTCGATCACCAGCCTGATGTTACTTCAGAACAGTCGTCAATGATTGTGTCATTATTGTCCGCCGGGACTTTCTTTGGAGCATTAGCTGCAGCTCCGGCGGCTGACTACTTTGGTCGGCGTATTGCGATGATCATTTATGCCGTCGTCTTTTGTTTTGGGGTCGTGTTGCAAGTTGCAGCAACGGCAATTCCGCTTTTTGTTGCAGGACGGGTTTTCGCTGGCTTTGGAGTGGGCTTGCTGTCAGCTACAAGTGAGTGACTCCGGATTTTGAGATCTCTACAATGCAAATTCCAACTAACTGTTGTAGTTCCGTTATACCAGTCCGAGACAGCCCCAAAGTGGATTCGCGGAACAATCGTCGGGTCATATCAGCTTGCAATCACGATTGGCCTGCTCCTCGCAGCCATTGTTAATAATGCCACCAAAAACCGTGATGACACCGGCTCGTACCGTATTCCAGTCGCTGTCCAGTTTGCTTGGGCGCTGATTCTGATCATCGGAATGCTCGTTCTGCCGGAAACACCTCGATTCCTGATTAAGAAAAACAGGATGGAAGAAGCAACCAAGGCGTTGGCTCGTCTTCGCAGAATTCCCGTTGATGATCCGGCCTTGACTGCAGAACTGATCGAAATCCGGGCTAATCACGAGTACGAGTTATCCCTGGGGAAGGCTTCTGTTATCGAGATCGTACGTGGCTCATTGGGCAAACGTCTCGCCACTGGCTGTGCGGTGCAAGCACTACAGCAGCTTTCGGGTGTCAACTTTATTTGTAAGAATACATGCTGTTATTCCAGGGAATGATGACTATGATGGCTAACGATTATAGTCTACTACGGAACGTCTTTCTTCCAGAACTCGGGTATCCAGAATTCCTTTGTAATTACTTTGATTACAAGCATTGTTAATGTGTTGTCGACTCTTCCCGGTCTATATATGGTTGAGAAATGGGGTCGTCGTCCACTCCTTTTCTTCGGAGCTGTTGGCATGTGCGTGAGCCAACTGATTGTTGCCATCGTCGGCACGGCCACTTCTTCACTAGTGGCCAACAAGGTGCTCATTGCATTTGTTTGCATCTACATATTTTTCTTTGCTAGCTCTTGGGGCCCCGTGTCGTGGGTTGTGACGGGCGAGCTATACCCTTTGAAGGCACGAGCCAAATGCCTATCAATTACCACTGCAACCAACTGGCTACTCAACTGGGCCATTGCTTATGCAACACCATACATGGTCAACAGTGGTGCTGGGAATGCAAATCTGGGTTCCAAGGTTTTCTTCATTTGGGGTGGCTTTTGTGGCATATGCTGCGTCTTTGTATACTTTTGCGTTTATGAGACCAAGGGTCTCAGTCTGGAACAAGTGGACGAGTTATACGCTAAGGTTCCAGTGGCCTGGAAATCGGCCGGCTTTGTGCCGTCGGTCAACTACTTGGACGTCCAAGATGTGATGACAGAGAGTAGCTCGTCGGCGACCCTAGCTGATCTTGAGATTGGGGCCCAGGAAAAGCGCGACGAGTTCGCCGACCATGTAGAGCGAGCAGGTGTCTAAAGTTTTTGTCTGTTTATCACTCTGTACATGTTGTGGTGTAGATATTCACTCGTTGAACTTTGTTTATTTGTCTGCATTTATTATTATGGCGTTGTTACTTGCTGTTCTAGCGATTCAATCCATGACATTCAATATTACAACATCCTATTCAGCATTGATACACCTGTCTTGCGCACAAAGACACCCTGTCCCAACGACATCGGAACCTCTAAAATTCCCCCATTTGGAAGGTGAATTAGAGAAGAGGGGTAAATGTCGAATAGTCTAGTGACGATCGTTTCATGCATGCCGGAACCACCACCGAGCAGATACACGTATTACGCACATCGAGCCTGTCGGAACGAGCCGCGCTGTATCGGGCTTTCTAGAAGCGATCAATAATTGTTGATGTCTCCATGTTCCTGTTTTGCTTGCAGCTTGGTGGGGCAATAGAGTACACAGCGGACAGCCAATAGAAAGCCCCGCTTTGGCCACGGTGGCCAAGGTATTTTGCAAATTGACCAATAATACAATGTGTAATAGACCCACTGCGGAAACTCTATTTTTGTATAGTTTGGGCGAATCACGGAGGAGACAAAGTAATCGACTCGTCGAGGCACGTGTTGCGATGCGCGCGCTGGCAGTGGATGCATCGAAAATGACATGAGCTGAGTGTTCATTTCTTTTTGTCTGGTGCTAGCTGGTAGTAATATACTAACTTGATCGGCCCGCCTTCCTTCCCAATGCAGCGCAATCGGAGCTTGCACGTGGTGTTGCTTCCGGGCAGAGCTTGGAGCTATAAAAGGAAAGCTCGGTGCGACCTGAAAGCAAATTGTTGTTGGACAAAGCAGCGCAACTAGAAAAGAAAAGCCAAAGAACCCTTTTTTCGAAATGAAGTCGAACATTGCTGCTGCAACTGCAGTTGCTGGCCTTTTGGCCTCTTCTGCGCTGGCCTCGCCTGCACCCGCGCAGTCAAGCTGGAGCGCGGACCAGGACAAGATCAACACAAGAACCGATGCGCCGTTTGGCTACAAGGCTGGCTCGGCCAAGTCGATTTCTAACATGAAGAGCAAAGTCAAGAACGTGGTTTGGATCCTGCTCGAGAACCGCTCGTTTGACAACATCCTCGGCGGCATCAAGCACAAGGGCCTCGACAACCCGATCAACAACGGTCCGTACTGCATTCCACAGAATGTCAGTGAGCCCAGCGGCAAGCAGTGGTGCACTGGCAGCAAGGATTTTGACTCGGTTGCGAATGATCCTGACCACTCGGTTACTGGAAACAACTTTGAGTTCTTTGGCCAGTATGCACCGGATAACGCCCATGTGGCCAGCGGAAAGATCAAGACGACCAACCGCGGTTTCGTCGATAAGCAGCTTATCAAATATCCTTCCATCGCTCCTGAGATTGCTGCCAAGCAGGTCTTGAACTACTACAGCGAGGATGAAGTGCCCGTCATGAAGAACCTCGTTGAGGAGTTTATCACCTTCAACTACTGGTTCTCCTGCGTCCCCGGCGTATGTTTTTTCTAGTCCTTCATCTTCATTCATACGGCTAACCTCCTCAGCCCACCAACCCGAACCGTCTCTGTGCCATCGCCGGAACCTCAGACGGCCACGGCAACAACGACAACGACTTTGACACCTCGGCCATTGACATCAACAGCATTTTCGAAGTCGCCTCGAGCAAGAACATCTCGTGGCTCAACTACGATGGCACCAACGGCGCATTCCTGCCAGACAGTCTGTTCTTCAACTGGACCGCCACCAACGCAGCCGACAGCGTCGTGCCAATTGAAAACTTCTTCCAGGACGCATACCTGGGTCAGCTTCCCCAGCTCTCGTACTTGAACCCGTCTTGCTGCGGCGCAAACACCAATTCCATGCACCCCAACGGAAACGTCTCGTACGGCGAGATCTTTGTCAAGCAAATCTACGAAGCCCTGCGCAATGGGCCCCAGTGGGAGGATTCGCTTCTGCTGTTGACCTACGACGAGACTGGTGGTTTCTTTGACCATGTGCCTGCGCCGGCCGCCGTGCGTCCGGATAACAAGACGTATACCGAGACTGCGGCGGATGGGTCTGAGTATACTCTGCTGTTTGACAGAATGGGTGGTCGTATGCCGACGTTTTTGATCTCGCCGTATACTCCCGAGGGCCATGTTGAGAATTATGGTGTTAATCCGGCGACTGGAAAGAGTGAGCCGTATAGCGCTACCTCTGTACTCAAGACGTTGGGATATCTTTGGGATCTTGAGGATTTGTCTCCACGTGTGTCCAACTCGCCTTCGTTTGACCACTTGATCGGCCCGGTTCCGCGCTGGAAGGCCAACCAGCTGGCTGTTCCCAAGACTTTTTAGTTTTGAAATATGGTGATGGTGAAGAAAACGGTCATTCGATCGGGTGAAAAGTCTGTGTTAAGTACATGTAGTAAAATAAATGCCTGGCCCATTGTGTAATTTGATTCATGAATAAATCAACTATGACAGCTCTCCAACTCCACGCGTGTATTCATATACACTTCACCAATAGATATAGCTATGCCAAAAACCAATATACATCTAAGGACACCGAGATTAGACATACAAATTAATAAATGGAAGACGTACTTACTATGATCGTAACATCCTCATACACATGCTTCAAGTAGATGACTCTGGTTTACGTCCCCATTCCACATGTCTAGACATGTTAACTGAAGTCCAATTAATACTGCGAGGACGACCTACGTAGAAAACTAACAGTGTATTTTGGGGGTTTTGAATTCGTTCCGCACATCCACCAAAAACACGACTTCTTCTGCTGTCCAGTTGAGACCTCGGGTGAAGAGAGCCATGATAATGCCAGATAGTGAATAGCCGTTATTTGCAACACCCAGCGATCTATATCTATTTTAGTAGTGTTGAGGGAGGAAAAAGAAACAAAAACATACCCAATTCTTTCAATTTCGAATCTCTGGGCCAGTGGTTCGCGGCCACGGGTATTGCGTTTCAACCACATGGACGAAACCTGCGTCGATCATTTACTGTTTATAATAGGAGCCACTGTTGGCATATCTGCCGAGATTGTTCGCTGAGAGCAACATGAGATCGCTCCATTTCCTCAACGCCGAGTCTTCGGGGAAAGAGTTGTCATCTGAGCGACAGGGTAACGAGATGTCTACTAATTCCATGTAACTGCCGGATGTCAAATTTCTAAACAGACGCCTTAGTTTTCTTGACTTTCTCCTGCGAAGAAAATAGACATACGCAAGAGCCTGGTCGTATACCTACAAAGACGGCTGGTTTGCGCCAAGGCCTACCCCTAAAACAGTAGACCCAGGATGGGAATCGGCTGTTCATATTACTAGTAGGCATAAAGATACTTGTGACAGCAATTTCAGACAAATATATACCAAATCCATGGCCCAGAGGAACTGTGGGGCGAAGATGCAGACCTCTTCTGCCCATAGCGATGGCTTGACAGCCCCCCTTATCAGTTGAAAGAAATGGAACAGAACTTGAAGCTCATTTTTCAAGTTTCCTATGACCGATATAAATGCCTCGGGCGGGATGGTGCTCAGATGGAACTGAACAAGGTTTTTGTCGAGGTATGTTTAATATGTTTGACTTCTCTTTACTAGAATCGATCTAGAACTGATAGATGAGCAGCTTTTTCGGAGATATGATCTTTCAATTGTGAACCCTGCGAAGCCGTGGAATTCACGGTGCGCTGGTATTTTTATGCAGTCAGAAATGCACCTGACAGTTTCGCGACGCGAGCAGTCTTGAAAAGCCATATAGCTGACCAGGAAATTCTCGAAACATTGAACGACAAGCCGTTTTGCTTTCTAGTTTTGTTCTTGTCTGTCGTTTAGCGAGGAGGCAATACCTCTAATACCCCGTATGTTGTTGTTGTTGTTGATGATTTTTTTTGGACTATTTTATATGCTGTGAATTGAGTTTGATGGAATACCACTCGATGGCTTTTTTGAAGCGATATAATACTGGGCACGGTTACAGAAGGCAGATGACCCTTTGAAAATCATCTGAAGCTTTGGGGTTAGGGATAGGGTTGAATGTGAGCTCAATTGGTTCAATACAAAATGTACATGTAATAAAGATGACAAACTGACGATCAGGACGCAGTGAACATACTATTTTGATGGTTTGGCCCTACAACAACTAGCTCATGTCAGCCTCCAGATGTCAAGACCCAGTCAATATGTCAAACGGTATACTCCATATACAATGTATTTATGTACTCCATAATGTTTAACCCAAAGACTGTAAAATTAAATTATCTATTTAGCTCTAGACATAAACCACGCGAATATTTTTTAAATAGCAATTCTGCTGGCCTGCCAGATATTTACGTAAACTTGGAATCTCTCCGGTGATCTGCACCGATTGATCGTACGTACTATGTTTCAGACCCCACGAGTCACCAATTTACCTTTATGGAGTAGCTTCAAATTTGATCGGCTGACGCGACAAGCAAGGTTCTTTTCCTCTGTCAGTTGTTTTAAAAAATTCAGTTCAATACAAAGTCCTGGTATAGCACTTGAAGATGGCACATCACTCTGGCAACATGAACTATAAGGGTATGTCATTGTTACTAGCAGCAGCGACAGCACACGCTCAAGATACTTCACTATACATTCCTTACTACGGAACGACTGCGAATGGATTCACTGCGCCACCGCGAGGATGGAACAGCTACGGTCTGCAGGCACTCGAAGGCGGATTCAAACCGACCCAGGACAGCATCCAAGCACAATGCCAGAATCTGAATGTCTCAGCCGGATACACTCTGTGCAGTATTGATTCGGGATGGTCTGCCAATGGAGGAGACCCTTATGGCCGTCTCGTTCCAGACACTTCTGCATTTCCAAATCTTACTGCGCTAGCTGACGAGTTGCATTCGAATGGACGACAATTGGGTGTTTATATTCTACCGGGGGCTTTATCGAGCGACGCGAATGTCACTGTCGAAGGAACAGATATTCAACTCGGGTCGTTGTTTGATTCCTCTCAGCCGAGTTACAATTTGCGACAGACTTTCGATTTTAGCAAGGACGGTGTTCAGCAGTGGCACGATTCGGTTATTAATAACTTTGCGGCCATGTATGTTCTCCCTACTGTTACCCCTACATCAATAGTGTCATGTTAACATATTCAACAGGGGAATCGATTATATCAAACTCGATTTCATGACTCCCGGTAGTCCCGAGGCCGGCGAGGATCTGCCTGCCAACAACTCGTTGGTAGCCGTTGCCTACCATAACGCCATTCAAGACTCAGGCGCACAGATTCGACTGGATCTGTCGTGGGCTCTCGACCGCAATTCTGCGACAGACTGGTATATTTGGCGAAACAACGCCGACGGATTGCGATTGGACCAGGATATTAACAACTCCGGAGAGTCGACCCTTGTATCCTTTGGGACAGTGCAGCGCGCTATTGAGAACTACCGAATTTACATCAATCAACAAGTGGAAGACTCCACTAGACAAGGAATCCCTATCATGATCCGCCCGGACATGGACAATATGTATACCGGTAACAGCCAGGATCTGGGGGGACTGGCTGATGTTGAACGTTATACCGTTGCCATCCACTGGGTTGGAGCTGGTGCAAATCTCATTACAGGGTCTAACTTGACCCAGATTGATACGTTGGGTCAGGAACTCCTGTACGACTCGGAATTGATGTCTATCGCCAACTTCACCTCTCAGTACCCAATGCAGCCAAAGAACCCACTGGGAGCAGATAGCCCGGGTGCACAGGCAGCTGAACAGCTTCAAGCATGGATTGCAGGCCCAGACTCGAATAATGAGAACGCCGTAGTCGTTCTCGCGAACTACGGTCCAGACCAGGGCAACGGCGGCTTCGGGTCCAGTGATGATGGGACTCAGATGGTTAATGTCACTCTGTCACTCTTGGGCATCGCAGATGGTCAGCCTAATGGGGCTGCCGGATGGATTGTGCGTCGAGTCCTAGGAGGAGGAGGAGCTGGAGGTCCAGACCATAGTGACTTGGGCGTCGCCACTTCATTTCTGGCATCAAATCTAGGGCCAGGAGAGAGCGTGTTGTACTATCTGACCGCGATATCATAATATAGTGCTAGATGTTAGAACAAGAGCGTAAATAGCTATCCTCGTGCCTGAGATATCGATGTTGTTTTTTCCAGTAACCGGCCCCTTTGCGGAGAGATAGGATATCGAGTGGGTCTTTTTTAAGTCTCCAATTGGCCGCTATGACCACCGCCCCCTAATCTCCGCTAAAATACGTCAACGGAGATCACGTGCACAGTTGGTCCTGGGCACTCACGTGAAATTCGAATATAATAAATTAATAATAATAGTAATAAGCACTATCTCGGGCGCTAAAATCAACCTTTCCCTGTGTCGTATTCGCTGCTTAATAATAACCAACTTGTCTATCTACGAGAAAATTCGATTAATCAGCTACTAACGTTCATTCTATGCCCTCCGTCGTATTCATTTAACATCTATTGCTTCGCTGAATTTTACTTTAACCAGCTACTAATTTGCATTCTATGCCCTCCGTCGTATTCATTTAACGTCTATTGCTTCGCAGAATTTTACGATTATAAATTCCCGGTGGTGAAATAATTCCTGTTATGAGCAAAGCAATGTTTGAAGGCAAAGACATCTCACGCAAAATGTATAAATAAAGCAACATATCTGCCTTTGTGAAACCTGGAATCAAGTAAACATTCAGAAACAATCTCTCTAATATCATATTCCTCATTTTAAAACTGCTTTCCAAAGTTTGCCAATTTGCTGGATCTTCTGCTCGATACAGATCAATCACCACGATGAGTTTCCCTGAGCCTGTCTCATTCACGAAAACATGGCACTCCAAGCCATACCCCTTTATTGACCCATCTCGCCCTGAGCTCTCTGCTGCCGGCAAGAACGTAGTCATCACCGGCGGTGGCAGTGGAATCGGGAATGCTATTGCAGTCGCATTCGCCAAAGCAGGCGCCCAGTCTGTTTCGATAATAGGAAGAAGCGCCGACAAGCTCAAGAGCGGTGCGGAGAATATTCAGGGTGCAATTCCGCCAACTAGAGACACCAAAGTCATCTCTGAGGTTGCCGACCTCCTTGTTAAAAGCCAGGTTGACTCCGCTCTCCAATCGATCGCTGCAAGGGTCGGCAAAATCGACGTCTTCGTGTCGAATGCCGGTGTACTGCAGCAGCCGGGCCCGATTACTCCCTACGACGTGGATTTGTTTCTGTCTGGCGTGAGTGATGGAATCCGCAGTGCGTTCAATGCCTTCCAGGCATTTCTTCCGGTTGCCGGTTCTGATGCCGTCGTGCTTAATACCTCTTCCTGTGTGGCGACTATAGCCCCAGTACTTGGTATTCCAGCGTACGCGGTCAGTAAAGCGGCCACTCTGAAAGCGATGGAGTACTTTGCTGCGGAGAACCCGCACGTACATGTGGTAAATATACAGCCAGGATGGGTTGCATCAGACCTCAATGGACATCAGGCGGAGGCTCCGGATTCTCGTAAGTCTCAGTCTTAGCTTTTGTTGTAATTTCGTTCATTTGCTGATGATATTATCAAAAATACAGCGGACCTCCCGGGCCAGTTCTATCTATGGCTGGCTTCTGATGAAGCCAAATTCCTCAAAAACAAGTACGTGTGGGTGAACTGGGATGCGGAGGAGTTGGTAAAGAGGGCCGCCGAGATCCAGGGATCGAAGCTGCTGAATTGGATTGTGGAGGGTGTTCCGATGTGATTTACGTTACCAAGAGTACTTGGAGGCCATGACTCAGCTGAGTTTCGCTTATTGCGACTATATTACTATCTTCCACCAATAGAAGAGTTAGATACAGAGACCATGTGCGGCGAATGTAAAATCGCTAAATAATACCATAAATAGATCTTGGCATTTGGGAACTGGATCTCCGCTGAAATTTGTAATACATCCTGGTTACTTCCTTATGCGAGCACCGGATGATACTGAAGGCACTGGCGAAAGAGAGAAACTAGAAGCCATGCCGGCCAAAGACCTTTCAAAGAACGTTAGGCTGCGACGAGCTCACACAAAATCGCGGCAAGGATGTCGCAACTGCAAGCTTCGGCGCGTCAAGGTAGGCAAGCTCGAGCATTCTTGCGAACCATGCTCATGCGCATAATCATAGTGTGACGAGATAAAGCCGGAATGCCAAAAATGCAAGACTTTTGGAGTGCACTGTTCCTATTTATCTCTTGTTGCTCCCGACTTGCGCATGTCACTGGAGATCGAAGTGCCGCCACCAGTCAGCAGGGATGCAACGATGATTTTGGAGCTGGACAATACTGCCTGTAGACAACTCAAGTGGTTTGAATGGGGAGGAACGGGGACCAGCATTTTCAATGTCCCCCAGAGTGAAATACTCAGACTGGCCTTGCAGCGCCCGTACTTGATGCATACAATCCTTGCCGTATCGGCCCTACACCAGCGCCATCAACGCCTGTCAACCCCCGGACCCCAGAGTAAATTCGAGGCATACCATGCTTCGGTAGGAGCTAGACTCTTCTATCAACGCCTCTCTCAGCGCATTCAACCAGATGAACGAGACTCGGTATGGATCGCAGCGACACTCCTTGGTATCATTGCCTTTGCCTCACCCTCTACCTGTAAATCCTCACAGTCCTGGCCGCTGCATTTGGACAGATTGGACCTGGAGTGGGTGCGCATGACTAGGAGTAAAACAGTGGTGTGGAATCTTGCCAACCCGCTAAGAGAGGGTGGCTTGTTCCGAAATATGGCCCCAGAGTACGCGGAAATGTTTCAGGCAGATCCAAACAGTCAGTTTCTAGATATACCGACGTCTCTGGTCGAATTGTGCGGCCTCGAGCCCGATTCTACCACGGAAAATAACCCGTACTATATCGCGCTGCAGACATTAAGTCCTCTTCTAAGCCAGCCAGTAAAATCCCTGTCGAGGTCAAAGGCTCTCGCATTCACCAGTCAAATGACACCATCTTTCGAGCGCCTTTTACGGGAAAAAGACCCAGTTGCCTTGCTGTTGCTGGCATTGTGGTATGATATCGTGAGACAAGTTATTTGGTGGAGTCAACCAAGGGCACGCGTCGAGCATCTGTCAATTTCGTTGTATTTGAAACAAAATTGTCCGAATAATGTGAAAATCCAGCAATTTTTGCGGTGAAAGGATAAGGATAAGAGGTATTCCTTGCTATTTTGTTCTCTCTCAGGTTTACATCTACTATTAGTATCAACTATTAATTATTTAGCCATTATAGTTAATGAGAAACATTAAGAGCAGGGATAAATCGAACACTACTCACAGTAGCACTGAACTATAGGTGAAAAGTTAGAGCCAGATTAAAAAGAAAATATAGACGTCTCAATTGTTGGGACGGCTAACAGACCCTAGAAGTGCTTAGTGAGTAGCCTTAGGGCCCTGTTTCAGGTTCCGTGTGCTCTTAGAGCGCTCCTGAAGCCGCCACGAACCTTCCTAGAGCCAGACAAAGCATAAAGTAGAGTGATGCTGAGCCCACCAGCGTCGAACATCGCTTTTATGTAGGTCCGAGTTGTGACAAGAACTTTTCTAAACTTCGGCGCTTATCAAAATGCAGAAGACATCAGCTTCTTCTTCTTCTTCTTTTTTTAATTATCATTCAATAAAGGGACACGGTTGTCTGGCAAAGTTGGAACGTTTCATTGCTAGTCGACTTGGGTAGTCCAAAAAATGTTTATTATATTCTGAACTGTAGAACCTCAGATAACTCTTTTATCGAACCCTTTGATCCGATTTTTAACATAACTTGGGTAAACAAAGTACTTCGTCATTGCTCTGATAATGACCCCGTCGTGGTGGGCGAGTGTGAGGTGCAGGGAGGTGCGCGTGGAACCACTGTCTCTGCAGATGCGGGAACAAGCCAACCACTCATACAAAAGACATAGAAAGAAGCTAATAACCGAATCTTGAAGCACAAAATAATACCATTCTTTCTAATATAACCTGCCTGTTCTAACTGAATAAACTAAGGTGTAGCGTCACATACAGGACTCGCAGGTCGGAGATGGAAGTACCGGTGTTCCGGCCAATGCGGTGGTTTCCACCACCACATTACTTAAAATTATATAATTAAATTAATATACTAAAAAAATATCTATATAAAGTAATAAATTATTTATATAAATTAGAATCATATATTTTATAGAATTAATTAATTTAATATATTTCTCTACACCTAATTTACACTAATTCTGCCAAATTATTAAGCAGTGCCAAGATCCCGCAGTTTGTCCGATAAGATTAGTCTTCACATGCTTCCCTGTTTTGTTGCATCTCAACATTTGAAGGCCGTCTCTGTGTCGGTCTTTCCTGGTACAGGTGTTTTGTATTTCTTGCTCTCTTGTTTGTTGTGGGATTTTTCTCTCTCTCGTGTTGTTTCCTTCAGCGATTATCCAGAAATGGCGTCATAGTTCATCCGTGCCTCCAGCTATGTCTTCAGGTTCGACGACACATGCACCACTCTCAGGCCGAATGCGGCCTTCTGTGGCCATCCAATACGCCGAGCAGTCTCAGAAACTTTCTCTAGGTCCACAGGGACAAAAGAGCAAACAAGAAAATGGAGCAATTGCTGCACGCTTCGTCACTCCGCGCGATGCGGTCATCGAGACAGAACACGGAGATCGTCTTCCTGCGGTTCCATCAGAGGAAGCCGAGAGACTCAATTGGCTTCGAGATGAGGCCGTGGAAGGGGATCCTCATCCCGAGCTAGAAGCTTCCGAATCACGGTACTCTCGCCAGGAGGAAATCCCAATGGAAAGAAGACCGGAGTCGATTCCATTGCAGAAATACGGGAGAAGGCAGGCTGGCGTTCTCGATATTGCAAATCCTCCCGCGTATACACATCCTTTATTCCCTCCGTTACCGCTATATGGGCCTCCGTCGTTACTGCGCAATTTACAATGTCAGACTTTCCGTGTCGTCTCGTTCTGTCTCTCGCTCTCCTTTCTCGGTGTTATTGTGATAGGCTCGTGTTTTAGTGGAATTGGAATTACCATCAAAAATATTTGGCTACGGGTACACGGTATTAATTCGAATACAAGTCGACCATTTTACAAAGAAGAAATAGCAAAAAAGAAGGCGAGGCGGAAGGCGGCAATCAGATGGAAACGCATGCAACGGAATTTGAGTGATAAGAGAGAAACCGCTGAGTCAGAGTTAGAATACAGTGAGGATGTCGAGGATTTGCCGCAAGATGCAGAATTTCCACCTTTGGAAGGAGGGAACGACCCGATCGTGTGCGATATTGGCTACTACGCGAGAAGAGTTGGACTGGATTCCGAGATGTTCCATGTCCAGACTGAAGACGGATTCATCCTTGAGCTCTGGCACATTTACAATCCTCATGAATACACACCTCTTTCTGAAGGCGAACGCGGACCTCGAGAACCTGACGTATTCTACGATCGAAATACCAAAGATCATCCAACTTCAAATCGTCGCTATCCTGTTTTGCTTATTCACGGGTTGCTCCAAAGCGCAGGTGCTTATTGCACCAATGATGACGACAGTCTGGCGTTTTATTTGTGCAAAGCCGGATATGATGTCTGGCTGGGGAATAACAGATGCGGGTTCAGACCGAAACACAACAATCTAACTTACAATGACCCCCGAATGTGGTGCTGGAATATTCGCCACATGGGTGCTCTGGATCTCCCGGCTTTTGTCTCTCGAATTCTTTATGAAACCAGATTCGAGACCGTAGGTCTGATCTGCCACAGCCAAGGTACCACCGAGGCAATGGTTGCCCTCGCAAGAGACCAGCGGCCAGAGCTGGGTGATCGCATATCTGTATTCTGTGCCCTTGCCCCAGCTGCCTATGCAGGGCCATTGCTTAAGAAAACGTACTTTCGTTTCGTGAGGAAGATATCTCCATCTGTTTTTCGACTTTTCTTCGGCATTCATGCTTTCATCCCGTTTATGATGGCCGTACACAAAATCATGCCACCAAAAATTTACGGCGCTCTGGGCTATCGGGTTTTTGCCTTTCTCTTCGATTGGACAGATCGGCGCTGGGACAGTGATCTGCGTAACCGTATGTTCCAATTCTCGCCCGTCTATGTTAGTGCCGAAAGCATGCGCTGGTGGCTCGGTTGTGATGGGTTCGCAGTGCAAAAATGTATTTTGACCACTAAAGAACAAGGCATGCTTGAAGACGCTGAAGACCGCGCTTATGAAAACGGTACCATTTTAAGTACCTACAATGATAACGAAAGTCGTGGTCGCAATGCCTGGTATGGACCAAGAACACCGCCATTCGCACTTTGGATTGCCGGGTCCGATGACCTGGTTGATGGGGCGAGACTGTTGCGCAGATTGCAGAACGGGCGTGAGCCTTATGTGAATTTGTTGCACCATAAGATAATTGAGGGGTACGAGCATTTAGATGTCATCTGGGCGATGGATATGATTGAGCAGGTCGGCCGCGAGGTCGCACAAGTAGTGTGGCGGACGGTTCCGCAGAATGCTAAAGTTACATGTCGGGCTCCGAGGATTTAAAATATATTTGGAGAGATTTGTTCATGTATATATGTATATGTTTTGCTGGTCGAATACATGAAGGACCAGCATTATGATAGATCGATTGCAATATACAGCATTTGGAAATATCTGAAGTAACAGTAAAGTTAAAATGGTATTAATATTACTATTCACATTCGAATTGCTATAAATTGCGTTACTACATATCTTAAACACGTCATAAATCCTCTTCAAAACGACCTAACCTCGGAGGCCTCGTCCCCTCTAGTTCAATGGGAGGCCCTGTTTGCCGTACCGGCGTATTCCCAAGCTCTAATAAAGCTGTTGAAGCTAACTCTCCTGCAACCTGGGGCTGTAGTTCACGTGTGTTTGACGGTGTTGTGGCCGTCAATTCTGCCTTTTGATCTTTACTCCGGTAATAACCATTTTCAACACGTCGTTGACGAGGGCGTATGTATAATAAGAACACAGCAGCAATAATAATGAGAATGCCTCCAATTGCTACCCCAACCCCAATGCCAACTTTAGCCCCCGTAGAGAGTGACGACTTAGACGAAGCCGAATGACTAGTGGTCGAATCTGCAGCCGCTGTTGTCTCCGCACCTGTTGTTACAGAAGAAAATGAAGTCGCAGTAGTTGTAAATATAGTTGACGTAGACGGAGCGGAAGTAGCCGTAGCGATAAAATCATGCACTTGCCATCGGATAGATACCCCATATGCGTCAAAGTTATTGGGCGCGCTGGTCACCACTGTCGATAGCGGAACGGAGCCGGAGGTATTCGTTGTGATTGTATAGTCGATTTTGCTTGGATTGATTACGCTGCATAACTCGACCGAGTACCACGGCCACGGGGCCTTGGTCCGTAATTGACAACTGTATCCACTATAAATGCATAGTGGTTAGCTGCATGAACTCATAAATGGTCACCACAGGAAAGGTAAACTGAGAAGAGCATATACCTGGGACAGCATGTAGCTCTATATTCCGTAATTGAGTCATCCACCGTAGTCAAACTCCTACCACAGCCTTCTGTATAGCCCGAAGGACATAGACCGGGCGAGAAATAGCTGGCCGGGCCCCATCCTGATGGAAAACACGCGGAGGCGCTTGATGAGGGTCCAAGATGGGTCCACGAACAAAAGCCGCCGGGACAGCTTTCTCCGCTTGGTTCTTTAGTGCTCAGCAAGGAAAGATCTGCAAGACACCAAGGAGATGGTGTGAATGTTGTGGTCAGCGCCGGAGGTGCTGTGGTAGTTGTCGCGATTCCAGAGGCTGCAATCGCACCCAGGGAAGTGGGAGCAGTCATCTCCATGGCCGTTTGAGGCTATGATTCCCCTCTGTCTGTTATCATGCGGGTCACATACATTGTCCGCTAGTAGTCGTCAGCAACCATCCTGATTGAACAGCTCCAGCTGGAGTATCTTGTGTGTTTCACACTTCGGATGAAGTGATAAAAAGTTCGAAGTAAGCAGCATGGAGCGCCGAGGGCATCGGACTCATCTGCTACGCCCCCACCCCCAAATGCGACTGTCCAGTGTCGGCCAATAATACTTACTAAGGCTTTGCTATTGCTTCAGCTAAATCCCCATACACGAGGTGTGGGTCCAATAAAAGCGATTTTGTTGGCCAAGCTTGTTTTATTCTCCACTGTACATCCGCCGCCTTACTATATTCAGCTTAGCCTCTTGTTCCTTTTAATCGTATATCCTTCTCGGCCGCAACATGAATAACAGCAATTCCGGATAGCTACGTGAAGGCAGTGAACTGTATTGGAGCGATTTGGAAGTGACCTTTGTTATTCGTCTGGCCTGAATCAGCTTCTACCAATTGCTGCTATGACGAATTTTCAGTTTGTGAGAACGTCGTGCATGCCGGTCACCTAGGAGTATGGAAATTGGATATTTGATGTGGAAACTAGCAGTCAAAAGAAATACAATTCAGAAAAGCATGCATACCCAGCGAAGGTGAGGAGCTAAACTGCGAATTATGCAACAAAACAGTGTCCCAATCCTCCAATAAATGAGAATCTATTTGCCATTGGTTCCACCAGTTGACAGGTGCAGAACTTGGAATCCTTGGTGCGGTAGCCGCAGGTAATATACATAACGGTTGTCGTTGACGACTTCACCAGAACTGTAATTGCCACATTGTTGGGTAACCTGGCCGTCGGTGTCTATTCGCTCGCTGTCGTAGCAAGTGTTAGAGCTAGCAGACAGGTTGCAAACTGATCATTTTAGAATCGGCGCGCTAACCCAGTAAATGTTGACAAAGTGGATAATGAGATCATGGAAATCAAGAAAATTAGATTGAGACTACTATGGAAATATGAAGCTATCCGCTCTGAGAGCGGCTTTATAGGTGTTGACCCAAAAGTTCTCCAGGACGACCATCTTCCGGTGTTTAAAAAGGGCCACTTTGGTACCTATGATTCGAAAGCGGATAGAGAGCGAATGTCTTTATCCCAGAAATTCAACGAAGACAAAATCATTCTTCTTTCGATTTTGCCAGAGTTTTGCATGGTTGATACATTTCAAATCATGATGCCTACTGAGGACGCAATCACTCAAGGCCTTGCTGAATTTGCCAAGACCAAAACGGTTACTCTATGGCTTTGCTTCGCCTCCCAGATCTTCCTCGACGTTCATCATATCATGCGACACAACACCCTTGGTGCATTTGGAGACCTTCGAATGTCTGGACTTCGTATCCAGAAGACTATCGATGAGTACCTGCAACTGTCTAAAACACACCCTCAGTCCAAATGGTGGCCAAAAGAAGGTGACAAGAACATTCGAAATATTAGGTCTACCGTGCAATCATGGATTATACAAGATGTGTTCCACGATATTCAAGTCCACTCTAAACTCGATACCCGAAAAGCATGCTCTCTTCTCTCAGCACGCTATACTCTGCGGGTTGACCCTGTTCAACCTCAATAGCCGAATGCAGGTTGTTGGCCAGCAGCTCGTTAACAAATGGTACGACGTCCAACAACTGGCCTTTTTGCACAACCTCGTCATAAATTGTCCAATGCACAAAGATCTGAGATGGCCTGGTACGGATGCTTTCATCAAGATCCATGGCGAGTCTCATATTTTCGTTGGTTCGCGGCCAAAGAACACCAATGAATCACTGAACAGGCTTGAGTTAGCCACAGGTATCTCATCCGCTACCAGATTTGCCCGCGATTCTCGGAGCAAAAACAAAATTCATACCCCTAATAGCAAGAATGCCCGCTTGCTCAAGCCTACCAATACAGTTGCGAACTTGTTTTTCGCCCAATACGCTGACGGTCCTGAAAAGGATACCGGCATTGTAAACATTGACAGAATTCTGGACGAGCTTTCACAGAAATCGAAGCTTGAATCATCCAGCAAGGAGCTTCAGAAAACCAATCCGGAACTCATCATTACCCGAAAGTGGTCTTATACTCACAACATTGACACACTGCAGCTTCTCGCCTTTCTGAAGACTAAGCTATTCGAAGAAGAGCCTATTATCTTGTACAACTACTTCGGCATGCACAAACGCTCCATCGAGTTACTCAGGCTGATCCGAGACAAAGAGCACCATAAGTTTGTCCAATATTTCACGTCAGCGTACATGCCTGATGAGTCTTTCATAGTGGGCATCGTCCTCCTCATCCATCACATTGCCCAAGGTTCGGCTCAAGGTGCACGTGAAATCGGACTTGCACCTGGTGACGAAACTAAGATACTGAGCCGGATTGTCATGAGTGCTGGCGACGTCATGCAGGAATACTTGAAGAAGAATGGAGATATAGGGTGCAAAGAGCTGAGAGTATTCTGCAAAAACAAGAAACCAATTCAAGATGATGTTGCTTACGATGGGGGAAAATCGAACGACCTGGTGTGCTATTGGCTGGGTCTTAAGGACGTTCTGGGTCCCGGGGGTATTGCCTCGCTCATGACCGGGATCCCAATGGCTTAGGCTTATGAAACTATTGCCGCCTTGATGCTGAGATTTACCCGGGTGTGCGAAAACTCCGCTTCACTTTACACAAGTGATGGTCCGTAAAATCATCTTATAACAATTCAGAATTTCCATGTTCAAGGCCAACAACTATCGCACCTCCCGATTTCAACCAAATATCCTTTAAATATTCTGGTGTGCTCCCATCTCATTGTTACTAAGAGAGAAGGATAGGTCACTGTGGAACCTGAAAGCTAGAATATTTAGTAGTCTACGCCACAAACTTTCCTTTTAATTGTCGTTTTAATCCGTTGGCTCGTCTATTTAGCCTAGTAGTTTATGTTGAACTCCAACGCAGTAGAAATTTGGTCTCGCGGGCAACAAAGTTGACCCCGAAAATACCTGAGACTGCAAATATAAAGACGTACATTATCATGCCGCCTACCATTTACGGTATCGGTAGTGGCTTCTTCAATCACACTTCTATTCAGACCGATGCCATCATGCGTGCTGCGAAGCGCCAGGGGTTCACAATTGTCATCGGCGAAGGCAAGGGACAGTGGGATCACGTTCACGTCGAGGACTTGGTTGAATTATACGAACTTGTACTTTCTCGAATCTTAAAAGGAGACGAAGTTTCGTCCAACAAACCAACAAAAAAGGATTTTATTTCAGTGAGACAGGCAATCACACGTGGCGCGAGGTGTCGGAGAGAATTGCAAAGACGGATAAAGAGGCTGGTTTCCTGCCTTCGGATGAAGTAAGAGAAGAAACGTTAGAAAGTTCCGCAAAGGCAATTGAAAAAACACTCGACGTTGCTTAGCTAGAGTTTGCTTCTCACTCACCGACGAGGCCCAACTTGTCCCGAGAGATTAGATAGGTTCCTAAGAAAACAAGGAAGGATTTCGAGAACAGCTTCTTGGAGGAGTGGAAGATAATTGTGAGCAAGAACTAGTTATTAGGAGCTTCAATACCCCATACGTGGTTCTGGGCTTGGTAGAATTCGTACAATACTAACAACATTAAAAGATAGATGATTAAAATATTTGGCGAGGTGCATCTTTTACTTCCCTGGTCAGTTCACACTGTTACCAGTTTACTAATCAGTATGACTTTGGTCACTTTTTGAGCCAATCAAGACATTTATCAGCAGAGAATCGGAGTCCACGAGGCAAGGCTTAGAACCCTAGCACATGTTTCATCCACAGCCGCATGTTCCTAGCCCACCGCCACCGTATTCTTGGCAAGTTTGTCAAACTAAAAGAATGATTTCAAAGCGCAGCCTTATTCAAATTTCGCCCGATGCTAATTTCCTCAGCCGTGAAAGCGTGCTCTGTATTAGGAGTGACTCGGATCCCTAGACACCTTCATTTGGCCGGGGCCGACTTTGGGCAACTATAGTTGAGGCTCTAATGGTGCGTGACTCCATTATTTGACTTGTGTAGCCACGAAGTTTGTACTACCGTCCATACTTTTTTTAGTCATTGGGTAACCTCTTAGGTGTTGACCGACTGAAATGGTACAAAGGCTTACATTTTGGTTTTGTGCTCGGGAACCCAGCAATTTCAAAGAATTCTAGCCATTCGAGTCTTTCCATAAATTACTATATTGGAGGCGTGTGACCATAACGCGCCCTTCCATGATATTTTAGAGCCGTGCGTAGACCCAATAAGACTAAATAAGCCATCTAGCACACTATTTCCAAGTCAGCGGCCATTTACTCAGTTCATGAAGCCGAAACAATCCCTGTCAGTTGCTACGGCTAGGCGCATGACAAAAGTTTGCAAACTGACGCGTCTCTAGACGAATGACAAATGAAGATTTTAGCCCCATTCCTTTAGAGCCTCGTAGTCGCCACATGCATTAAGGGTGAATGCGTTTAGAGCGATGCTGCTCTAATAAATACTTGTCGTCTAGAACCATGGAGGCTACATCGGCGGCGAGAGCAGTCTTTTGAGCCATTATTATCGATATCATCACGAAGGACCTCCATATCAAAATGACTCACTGGGTATGTCCCGATTCGTACGCCGTGTGCAGCTCATATGACACTTTGACGTTGCGAAACGTCTTTACAACTGTTGCTGTTTCTCTAAACTTCCTGATTACAATAATTGGCTCGTTTTATCTGAAGCGGTCAGCGCAGCGTATTTTACTTCAAAAGAAAAATGGGAAGAATGAGACAGTCCCGGTCAAGGATCTAGTTTCCTGGCTTTCTCTAGGAACTGTGGCAAGTTATATCTGGCGAGTACGAAAATTTCCTGCGGGGATCGTTGGTACTCTGATGGTCTGGACAGGTATATTCAGTCTTGCACACCAATACTTCACAAATTCCTTCATTACCAGCCAATCAATTCTTGGAGATTGCGCTTTCGAATACGGTGTTGTAACCACGTACAACGAGGGCGAGACCGAAGTTCCAGCTTCAGATTGGGCGCCCGCGCGTCTCGTATACGAGGCTTATTTGGCAGTTCAAAGAAACGGTGGAGTAAGCGGGATATACGATAAAATAGATCACAACACTGCTCAATTTTGGCCACAAAGTTCGGATTTGCTTGGTTACTGGAACTGCACTCAGGGGACAGACGAGTTAATTGAGTCGGAGAATTGGGACAGTTGGGATACTATCGACACGTGGATTGAGAATAATACCTCCTTGTACCCCGGCTGGATGCATAGTGGAGCATCATATACTGACGGCAGTGGCCTAAGCGATTTCATCGCTTGGTCAGCATCGGACTTTGATTCAACTACGGCGGCAGAAGAGGAGGAAGAGACACAGAATATGTGGGATGTGCGCGCAGTCATTGCCACTCAACACGAGGTTGGACAGTCCACAACAGCATCAACGTTTCAATGCAATATGATTAATTCGCAGTCGAGCTGGGTTCCGCCGGTAATGCCATCGGGATACACCCTTGGAAATTGGAGTGACATGGCATATGGGATTCTTGGAGATGCTGACCAAGCTGACTTTGGGAGTCAACTGCAATGGATCCTGAATGGCATGACTATGATTGCCGGAAGTGGTAATAGTGCAGAACGTACCCTACCTTCCGGCGCAAACTTTAGTTGCATTGTGGGCATAAGCAAGATTGGAATTGAAATATTCGTCTTACTTGCGTCCCTCGTGCTTGTCCTTGTATGCTTGATCGCAATGGACTTGTACTCACTACTCCGTTATTGGAGGGACCCGCAACATGCCCGAGTTCGAGATATTCCTTTGGACTATATCTCATGGCAACTTGCAACAGTTCGGTCGGCAGACGACAACGCGAATGTGTCCGAAAAGGATCTAGGGCGATTTGCGTTTCAATGGATAGAGGACAAGGATGTTTTGGAATTTCAGGAGGTCACTCCAGGGGTAAGCTCCCTTTCGTTGGCTGCTTTTTTTCTTTTGTCCCCATTTTGCTAACCAAATAATACCACAGGATCGCAATCTCCTGCCACTGCTTGAGGTCCAAAGTGACGCCATCGCCGCTAGTAATCGATAGGCAGAGCGGGACTTTGTGGATGGGTGTCTACAGGGAGAAGTGATGTACAACAATGTATCTATTTTTGTGTATAGACCGAATTTGAGAGAAGATCCTCGACGAGCCACGCCCAAGACCACGTAATTGAATTGGCGAAGTGCCGAGGGAGCAAATGGAGTCTTCATTGGCTCGTTCCCGAAATAGAACAAAAGGCAGGCTATTCCAGATCAGGACACTCCAACCGTGGAACGGAGTGGGGAAAAGAGGGGGCGGATGAGCCGGCACATGAAGCTAAGCTTTTGCGTTCGCTGAGGGAAAAAGCTTCGCTTGCTTAATCACGCGTTGTCGGCCTGTGTTGGACCGCCAACAACGCCACATATGATCATTTGACTTGGCTATAGAGTCGGGATTCCGCGTCTGTAGAATGCAATCCCAGCCAATAAAGAAAACTTGAGACACTCTCGTTTTATGATTCTAATACTAGCATTATCATGGAACTAGACGTTTGCACTGAAAACCAGGCATTTACCAATTACTTGATCAGTCACCGCAATTTTTTGCTTTTTTTAGCTGCCCAGATTATCATATCTCCGATGGTGATGCTACGTACATGAGCGCGGCAAGATGGCGCCTCCGATTGGTTTGTTTGAGGATGCAGCATATTTTTCTCTTGTATACAGTTATGTGCCCATTCATGTTTCTATAAATATCCTGTAGCCGATTGCATTCACGTAACGAGTTTCCAGGATAAGAGTCCAAATCTAGTTGCATGAATATTTAGAAAGAAAGAAACGTAAGAAAGAAAGGAAAACTTCAAGTCTATGTGTATAATCTAACCCATTGGGGACTAACTGATGCACACCGTCTCCTCCGGGTAGCCTCGCGCCTTCGATATTCCTTCCGGGTCTCCTCATGCGGGGAATTTTCTTTTTCTGCGAATATCAAATATGACTGGAGGAAACTGTCAACTCGTACTTTTTGCGTGGGTCCCAATTTAAAAGTGTCCGTTATAGACAGGGCCGGAGTCCCAGGGATATAACCACATGCCGCGTAATCTCGATGTTTTACATATTAAAAAGTCAGATACCCCAGGAAAGACGTTCATGTAGTCCGTACGTAGTTACATGCTATTAAATGAGTTATACTTTGGATTTATAATACTTTACCAGCCAGGCACGATGAGAAGCTATTCTACCAACATATGCGTATGATGGGTCTTCATCATTGGTTACAAGGGCCGTTTCTCGGACTTGTACGTTCGTAGTTAGTAGATTCTAGTCGGGTATATCCCATGCACAACACATTAGGGTGGGCGGGACTTCCTTCTCCTCACATGGGGAATAAGTAGGGCGAAGATGTTACCATGTTTGTTTAGACCGGATGGCGGATCAACCGGCATATGTAACCTGTTTGTCTAGTTCCTTTGAATACTTTTACCGCTACCTATCCATGATAGATAAAAACATGTGTGTTTAAAAATAAATGATCTTCGGCTACTATGGCGCTTACATCTACATAACCGAGATGATAGAAAACAACATCTTGGCCAATCAATCATAGATAGCCGCCATTCATGTACAAAGATCAAATCTCGTCACCTCTAGTTCTATATCTATATATTGTATTCATCAATCAACATTACCGCTCAATGCACCCACCAAGTTTGCACGGACCTGTTATAACAGAGGTCTATCGACGTGGATACCAACAAATCGAACACGATTCGATAAGTAGATGGGCTAACAGGGATATTAGCCTTTAGTAGCACGGTGAATTAATTTCGAGTCTCGACGGTTTCTATAGCTCAGTACTTCCTATTTGAGGGTCGTGAGGGGTTACTCCGCACTTGTGATGATGTTGCAATTATGAATATAACACTATGTTGACAAAGTGCATGCCATGGTTGGTGTTTAGTTTTGGGGATTGTTCGAGGGGTATTCCTTTTTGGGCCGAGCTATTTATCTCTTCTGTATGATTGTAGAAGGAAAACGTGGTAACTAAGGAAGATCTAAAAGTATAAATTGTGAGGAAAATCCACTTTGGGATTGAATATTTCATATGTTGGTGTGTGCAGTACAAGGTCAAGAGTCTTTCTAAACCTGTTCTGGTACTTTGGGGCACAGAATCTTTGGTCACATTATGTTCAAGAAAACTTTCTACCTTTCGGCTACCCTCGCAGCCATTGGCAATATCGCCACAGCCGCCCCGGCAGCAATAGCTTCTTCTAATCCCCTACGAGGAGGCTCAGGGCTCATCGGATACTCACCAAGCAACACCATATCCAATGAGAATACTGAGACCATTTCATACCAGCTCGCTCCCAGTCAGACACAAGACGCCGACATCGGGGCATACCTTGACTTCTCCACCGTCGATAACCCACAACCGATCCGTGGGTCTCTAGGTGGAACAGATCCTGGACCTCGTCCGTATTTACCTTTTTCGGTCTATTTTGTACCTTTGGCTCATTAAAACTTCAGGCAATTTGAACTACGACAGAACCAACCCGGATAAGTTGGCTCCTCCGGGAACAGATTCGGGTGCCACCATTAACGCACAGTGGCCACTGGGTAAGTTAATCATTTTTCGGGCGGTATTATTAGAGCACAGGGCTAATATTTGAATAGGCTTGAGTCACACAAAGTTTGTTCATATTACCAAGAGACTTCCAGTTCTAAAATAACATGTGAAACGTAGATTAGGAAAGAGTGGTGCCGGATGGTCTCGCCAGGAGAACAATGATGTCATGCCAGCAGCTAGTCAGATGGCTGGTGTAGATATGAGACTTGAAGCTGGCGGATATCGAGAATTGCATTGGCATGTGGCTAGCGAGTGGTCTATTGTTTTGAATGGATCGTGTCGAATTCAGGTAAGTACTCGACTTGCATATATCAATCGACGGTTTTCTTTTATTAACCAATTATCCTGTATAGGCTGTCAACGAAGATGGCCAAACGTTCATTGATGACGTTGGAAAAGGCGATGTTTGGTTCTTTCCAGCGTATGAATACGCGTTTTTTGGACTACAATGTTCGGTGCTGACTTTATTTAGTGGAATCCCCCATAGCATCCAGGCATTGGACAATGGTGTCGAGTTCATGCTTGTCTTTGACGATGGATCTTTCTCCGAAGACAACACATTTCTTGCGTCGGAGATATTTGCCCACAATCCAGTAAGTCAACTGTCTCACATATTGATATTCAATTCTGGGCACTAACCATTCTTCCCATTCCTTTTAGAAAGAAGTTCTGTCCAAGGATCTCGGCGTGCCAGTCTCGGCTTTCCAAGACCTTCCTACCCCGAATCTCTTCATCTTTCCCGGAACACCAGCTCCCAAAGATATCCAGGATCAAAATGTGACTGGTTCCGCAGGCAGTATCCCAAAGGCTGAAAGCTATTCTTACCACTTCTCCGAGCAGCCTGCAGAAGAGCTCGAAGGTGGAAGTGTCAAAATTGTCGACCCATTGTCGTTCCCTATTGCCAAAGAATTTTCTGCAGCTCTGGTTACTGTCAAGCCTGGCGGTCTACGCGAGATTCACTGGCACCCAAACAGTGATGAGTGGACATTTTTTATTCAAGGTCAAGGCCGTGCGACAGTTTTCACGCCGCCCAGTGATGCGACTACTTTTGACTTTATGAGTGGTGATGTTGGATACTTTCCACAGTCTAACAGTCATTACATTGAGAACACTGGAAGCGAAGAGCTTATTTTCCTTGAAGTTCTTCAGGCAGATCACTTTTCTGGTGAGTCTTTTTTGCTCCTTGATTCAAAATCAGAAACTAACTTTGACGCCTGGAAAGATGTCTCCCTCGCCCAGTGGGTTGGCTCAACTTCGAAACAAATTATTCAAGATACGCTGAATCTTTCAAATGAGACTCTGAGCAAACTGTCCACTGAGAAGAAGACAGTTGTTTTGTAGTTTGTCTTTTTGACTGTGCTGTATCAGATACGATGCTCGTCACATTTCTCCTGCGCTTGCCTTGGTTTAATTCTCGGTTTCCGGACTAGTTTTGTTCAATTGGAATCCTTTCATTTCACATTCATATAATATGGCCAGGTTATCCGAGATTACCCCTGCTCAGGCTAGGTTAGGGCGAACCTACCGAGGGCCAAACGATATGGGTGTGTCATTCTTAATGTTCGATATTCTCGGTGATTGCATAGTTTTATTGATAGGAATCATATTCAATCCACTCACATGACTATTCAATTTTTAACTCGAGAATTTCTCGGTTCCTTTTTTCACCCAATAACATAGGAAACCAAGAAGTTCTGTCAGAAATGGATAGGAGTCAAAAAAAAGTACCGCAGACATCTGGTAATGATGCCTGGGAAGCAGGTTGTTGCCTCATGGCCAGTCATCGACTAAACCAAATCGGGAAAAATCAAAGAGTCGTTGACAACAGAGAAACGTATCCCCCCCTCCTCTTTTCTCACATCCTTTTTCACACAAAAACTTCCCTTTCTCTCTTAAAAATTTTACTCTAAACGAACTTTCCCTACAGCAATCTGCTTAACTCTGGATGCGCTCACTCTGCTCTCCTACGTCATCCACAATGAGCCACTCTGTGGTGTTTGCATTCGCAAATGACCCAGGGTGTCTTATGCCCATCGACTGCACCGTCGGCGGTGAGACTTGGATGGTGGTGAGAGAGAGAGAGTAGCGAATCTTTTGGGATAAACCCTGAGAGAGGAAATCACCTGGGATTTCTATCGCCCAGGCAGGGAGATAGATAAAACACGGCCTTTTTCTCCAACAAAAGTGGACCACCGCATTGAACTTACGAGGACTATACATCCATCAGATTTGGCATCAGCAGACCCAGGTCTCCATATAATAATTGTCATCAGCAACTTAGTCGATCCGGTGTCTCAAATTCCACGGCCGAGTGTGAAGAAAAGTTTGTCTCTCGAATTCCCTGCAGGTATTTTTATCAGCCTAGTTTGTTTACTTTGGTGGTCCCAGAGCTAATATTTTTGAAAAATCAGGTTTGCCATATGTGCCTCCAAAGCCAGGGACACTTGTGAATTCTGTTGGGGTATCTTGGGGTTATCAGGCCTCCGATGATCTTATTAAAAAGTTGCGCCAGAACGTCACAGACCATTACCACTGGTTCTCCAACGGTTACATAGACAAGTCGGCCATGCCTTTATACCTATTTCTGTCAGGGACAGGAACTGGAAAATCACGGAACTCGTCGGAACTACACAACACAGTTCTCAAGTGCTTCGATGGGACTTATGGTGAGCACAACCAGCAATTAGCGGAAACATTGAAAACCCCATTTGTCTTCCATGTCACCCTAGAGAACAGCCAATTCCCTCAATTTAAGGAAGATGATCTAATGGAAATAATTGGATACGAAATGCTACACCAACTCTTAGGGGTCAAGGGAGATTTATGGAATTTGATCGCCGAATGGAGCCCTCCTCACCCGGCGGAGATACTGGAAGCTGTCGAACGGTGGAATGTTACCCAGAATTTCGGAGGGGGGTCAAGGACTATTTTCCTCGTGATAGACGGCTTAAATGTCATAGCTGATCTATATGGGGAGACGGCATTGGTGAAGGTCTTGGGTGAACTAGGAAATCTAGCAAACTATGGAAATGGCTTCAGAATTATATGTGCCACCTCAACTACTTCCGAACCGATCGACAAATTTCGAAAGATGACTAGAAGAAGGATGGTTATTCTCCCGTGTTCCTCGATTAACCTCCCTACAATATAAGGAACTCGCCAGAGATTGTGGCGGTCACTGCCGGGCGTTAGAGCGCATGTCCTATGTGCTTCAGGTTTACTCCCAGGACCCCAACTTGGAAGTCACATAAAGTTTTGGAATCCATTATAGACACTTACAGCGACGTCATGCCTTCTGAGATGAGAGACGACAGGGAAGCAATCGTCAAGGCCGTTATAGACAATCACCTTTCACACAAGTACAAGTCGATTCTTGGAGCTCAAATCACCCCCGACTAATGGTATGAAGCGGGTCTGGTGACCTTTGAATGTGATTACTTGTTCAGATACCTCGAGAGAGGATACTTGTGTGTTCCGTACATATACCGATCATAAGGTAAGTCAACCTTTTTGAAAACAAAGAGTCATCATGCTCACAGGAGTCAGACAGAACATTATGACAAGAGCAAGTAGCCAAATCTCATAATGGTTTTATTGGACGCGCTCCCAGAAATTGGAGAACCGTTGCCGCGGCGGCCAACCAACGGACTGTAGTAGAAAACACCAAGCCACTTTTGGCAAATTAATCAACATTTATATCCATATATCTCAAGTACTATTAATAAACATCTATATTATATTTACTCTCTTGCAAGCATACATGTCAATTGGTACCGTGGGGGACCTTGAAATGTTGATCATCTCCTATTTATTAAAAACCGAGTAGGTCTAACTTGCTATTTTCATACCTTCCTATCCCTGAATCCTAGTCACACCTGCCGAGCCTACTAAACCACCTTCTCAGCTACAATCAGACTTGATACAACACACCTTGGCAGTGCAGTCCGATATAATTGGTAGCTTTCAATGATTAAATACCTTGGCAAGTCCTCTACCTTTCCCGAAGCGGTAAAAACCACCCTCGCACGGCTCACCTTCTCGTATTCACGCGTATTTCCAGATAAAAGGGCTGGGAATATAAGTTGCCATGATTTTCTGGCCAGTTCGACTTTTTAACTTTTTAAACTTTTTGGGGAGTTCTTCAAAAGTGCACAAGTCCGGAAAGGGAAAAAAACAAAAAGAAAGAATGCATGCGATAACCCAGACACTACTCCAGAGGTTCATCCTCTTCTTCATATGGAGTATAGTCTCAGCGACATCCGAAACAGTCAGTATCGAAAGCTCGCCGGCCTTTTCCTCACAGCGACCATGCGCAAGAAACGACTGTTTCGGCTCCGACACCCTGGGGAACCCATACTTGATCGCGAGCGAGCTTGGATGCGAGACGAGCGACGTGCCAAACGAATGTTTCTGTCGGCCAGACATGCAGGGCAAAGCACAGGTATATCTGAGCAGTTGCGTGTATAGTGCTTGTGACCAGATGACGCTGGATGTAAACCGCGCTGTCAAGCTGTATACCGACTATTGCACCAGCAACGGCTACACGGTAACCACCAGCAGTCCCCCAGCACCGACGACGACGACGACGACGACGACTTCAGGTACGCGATACGACTCTCAAGCTACCATGACCGTGACGGTGGTGCAGACGGTTTCCGTCGCTGGGGCAGCACCGCGTTTGCAGCCTACCATACTCCGGCTAGCTGCTCAGGTTATGGATCGATTGATCTAAAGAACGACAGGCTGATTGAGATATCTTCTGAGCAGCTGAACCGACAACTACTACATCAATGTCAACATCATACCCGTCTTCAACTGAGCCTTCCACTAGCCACACAACATTTTCCACACGCCAGACGACCCAATCACCCCCAACCACCACTGCTGCTACTACTACGGCTAGTGATAGCTCGGGCTCCAGCGATGGGAATAGGAATAACGGTCTTAAAGTTGGAGAAATAGTAGGCATTGTGGTCGGTATTCTAGGGTTTATCGCAACAGCTGTCGGATCATGGTTTTCGTACAAGGCCATGAGGAATAAGAAGAGTTCGTCAGAAAGCGGGATATAATTTCAGTTGGAATTGATTTTAAGGAGGAACCTTATTGGGAAACATGTACATAGAATCGTATTTTGATAATTGAATATGTTAATGTTTAACCAAACTGTGAAATGAAGTGAGAATCAGCTTACCTATGTAGCGTTGTAAACACATCTCTATTTTATGTATGGCGAAAAATAGGAGAAAAATATCATTAATGATTTTATCCATCTACCACTAACGCCGGCCGTAACACCACAAGCCAAACCAACCCATGGAGCCCAGTATAGAAGGATCCTTCAAGAGAGACAGAAAAAAGTAAATCTACAGTAATAAAGCCATCTCGGCGGGCTGATATTACAAATAGGGGGACATGGTATGAATGCACACGTAAAAAAAATTAGGGAGAGACGATTATTTGGTAGGGCAGCATTGCTTGTCAGGGCACTCCTCGCCGCATTCCAACAGACAAGCGCTGCCCTCAAGAACGCTGCTGGCACTGCTTCCAATATTATTGTTGTTATGGTTGTTTTTCGGGTCTAGGCCGTTGGTGTTGGATGGCAAGGGTTGCTGTTGGCCGAAGAATTCCAGGTCGTTTGTGATGAATTCTGGCTGGATGGTGGACGAGTGGATGCCATAGGCATGCAGACAGCGGCGGATTTCCCTGGCGAGCTTCATGTAGCTTTCGGAGCCTTCGTCCTTGATCTCGCTGCCCACTTGGACGTGGATCGAGGCGACCAGTTTGGTATCGCTGAGCTGCCACACGTGCAGATGGTGCGAGCTGATGATGCCGCGGATGCTGTTGATGTCTTCTTGGATGTGGTCAATGCTCATTCCGGCGGGCACGGCCTGAAGAAGAATTCTAGAGGCGGCCTTGCAGAGCGGAATCGCCGAGCAGAGGATGATGAAGGTGATGACCAGCGAAATTCCAGGGTCAACGTAGTATCGCCACGAGTAATCGGTCAGCCAGATGATCAGCGCGGACGCAATAACACCAATGTTGCCCAGAGCATCGCCCAAGACATGGAGAAAGACGCCTTTCATGTTGAGATCGCCGTGCGAATGGCCGTGGCCGTGACCGTGGCCGTGACCCTTTTTGTCCGTGCGCGGCTGGGCATGGTTATGATGGCGGTGGGAATCTTCGGGAGCCTTGGAGGCCTTGTGTCCGTTTCCATTGGTATAGCTGAGTGTCTGGCGGTCCTTGGGTAGCAAAGAGGTTTGCTCAGTAACTTCGGCTTCATCCTGGGCAACGTCTGACTCGGCGGTAGACTCGCTATCAGATTGTCCAGCCGTCAGGATGGTTTGATAGCGCTCAGCGGGATGCACTTGAATATCCTCCACGCCTCCAAAACCACGTTGCCTGGAAGTGCTGTAGCCACGAGAACGGCGGTTGGCGCTGTCTGACTGTCGGTTTCTGCGTGGTGCCGAGGGAGATCCTGGAGCTTCACCAGTGCCTATGATCTGTGGCCGCTCGCCCACATCAGGTTCATCTGCACGGTGGACTCCAACCACGTTCTCTGGCATGATACTCGCAACAGTGTTTCTCTCATCAGCCATCTTCTGCGTGGTCTGCTCGTAGGCATGTCCATCCTCCAAATCAGCTTCTGCGCCTTCTGCATGTTCATGAACGTGTCCACCGGGGCCATGCGAGTGTTCGTGGAAAAGCAGCAGGCCGACAATATTGGACACCAGACCGGCACAGCCCACAATCATGACCATTTCGGGTTTCTTCACTTCCTGTGGCTCGAAAAGGCGTTGGATTGCTTCGAGGAAAATCGACATGCACAGTGCGACCAGGAAAACGCCGTTGACCAGGGCACCCAGTGTCTCGGCGCGTTGCCACTAGAACAACATCAGTCTGAGATATTCAAAAAAAAAAAAAAAAGAGCGCGGTGGGTGAACTCACGCCATAGGTGTATGTTTTCGAGTTGGATTCCTGGTTGGCGACCTTGACAGCCCACAATCCGACAATCAACGAAAGAACATCGTTCAGCTGTTCAACGCATCAACACATCAATTCCTCTTTAATCCGACCAAATCCGTAGAAACATACCATGTGAAACGAGTCTGCAACGAGGGCGAGCGAATGAACGGCATAACCTGGACAAACCCTCCGATCAGCAAATTTTCTTTCTTTCGCAGTCAGCAACTGAACATACCGACGGTCAGCTCCAGCAGGAAAAAGACGGTGTCAATGATCAACAGGATGATCATCCTGTTCGACTTGGACAGCCCCATGGCGCGGGCTTGATGGGGTCTTGTCTTTCACTGCGCTCGAGGGCGCGGCGTGGGTGATGCGGACGAGGCCAGAATGATCGGCGCGATCGCGCATGTACGAGCGTTGAACTGCAGCCGAGGGCGGCCTAGTGGGCAATTAGTGAATAGGCAACAACCAATTCTTGACGCCGACCGTGAGTGTGTGGAAGGTGGATTGAGGAGGAAAAGGGGCAGGAAGGCCGACGAGGATTCTTTAAGGTCAGTTCCGTCAGCAGAAAGTCAAAAGAAACACAGGGTTGCGGAATCCTCCCCCCCTCACATGGTCCGGACCAGCCTGACGCAATCATGTTTCTCGGCTGTCGCGTCCCGGCGTGGCTCGCCACTTACATAACATCCTATTACTACGTAGTACTATATAATTACTACATAGTATGATAATTTACTGCTATGTGAGACGAGCATTCTGCTAACCCCGCCTTGCGCGAGATATTGTAGCCATTCATTCTTCGCGCGCGCTGCGGATTCTTGATCGCGATTCTTGATCGCGGAACGCCGTGTAGCGATTATCGTTCAACCCTGTGTTTCGTGTTGCAAGGAGAATTTCTACCAAGAGTCATCTTACTGCTACTGGACTAGTACTTATTTCCTACTGCTTACTGCTTACTGTCTAGGCCATTCGCTTCACCGTATTTTCTTGGAAAAAAAATCTCACTCAACGATCCCCGGCAGAGTAATGTGTGAATAAGCGCAAGGTATTATTAAAAAAAATCTTATTATAGTGTCGATCATCCGGCCCAGTCTCCGCCATCCGCCATTTAACTACGTGCTAACCAGCTAGTCAGGTGTTATCTGATGCAGAAATTACTGACTGATATGATCGCTGCATTATTCTGGCATAAATCATGAGTATAAAAGGCTACATGCGTAGCTGGAATCTCCCGTATCCACAATCATGTACACAGTATCATATCACAGGGAATCACCGGGAACACGAAAAGCAGTCCTTTCTAAAGGAACTTGCTCGCCAGACCCAAAAGCCCAGATGGACCACCGGTTCCTCCCAGACCATTGCCCTGGCTCTTGGAGTACATCTTGAACGCCATTTCGGCAGCCGAGTTGATAGCAGACTGCTTGTCGCCAGACTATGCAACCACACACATTAGCCTTGCGTTGAACCCAGCAACAAGAGAGAGAGAGAGAAAACTTACAGTGTTGCCATTAGCGCTGTGCTGGTCAAACAGCTTCTCCGCCTCAGCCATGGCCAGCCCAATCAACTGGTTCTGGCTACCACCGCCGCCAGAGCCTCCTCCAGTGAACTTCTTCAAAGCCTGAATGGCGGCACCAGCGCCGAGCTCGTTGGAGTCAGCGGGGCCGCCGCCTCCGCCGCCGTACAGCTTCTTGTGCGACTCCACGGCGTGTCCCTCGTCGATGTCCTGGCCCGAAAAGTTGCCGTGGTTCTGCTGCAGGTGGTTGGCGGCTTCGTTGAAGTAGGATGAGGCGCTGCCATGGTGGCTCTCGGCGTGGCCGGCCAGGTCTGAGAAGTCAGGGCCGCTGGCGCCGTAGTTGCCGCGGTATCGCTGGTCGCCGTAGGAGTCGTCGCCGTAAGACATGGTGGTGGTGGTGAAGGTGAAGATGAAGATGAAGATGGAGTTTTGAGCGGGTCAACGCGGAAGATGGATATTGTGTAAAGAAGAGGGTATCAGCAACGACGAGAGGAAGAGTAACCAACAGAACGAGAAACGCGCGGCCGCGTCAACAGTTTTATATGGCTCGCTGTCCAGAGCCGCTGCTGTGGCGGTGCTCGTAGTGAGGGGTACGGCGAGGCCGGGCGGGGCTGCCTGTTGTTGGCCTGTGCCACCGCCACAGCCACAGCAGACGTCATCGTCAGGCATCAACAATAGAATAACAAGAGGAGTAATAGTAACAGTAGTAGAAGTGAATGTTCACATGCTTGGAAATCTACCTATTCAGAAACACAGAAAAAGAAGGAAAAACCAAACGCACGAGAATCTGTTCACCATGGCAATGACAACTGCCGCCATGCATATGCTCTAGAATAAAGTGCCATAGAATCCAAAGAGTAAACAGAGAAAATAGGCAAAAGAAAAAGAAAAAGAAAAAGAACACACAACGTGAGGAGTCAACTCGCATCGACAGACTCTGCAGTACCAGACAAACAAGTAATCAGCGTGCGGGTATGAAGCAGAAAGAGCAAAAAACACAACTCCCCTCGCTCACCAGTCGTCGTCATCGTCGTGTTGTGCCGGCCGCATCGCACTCTGCCGTTGCCTCAAAGCCTCGGCCAATCCTCCTGCCAGGCTGGCGTTCGAGCTGCTGTTGGGCGTGCCTCGACCGCTGGCTCCGGACGAGTCCTGCGAGTTGACACTCACTGCGCTGTCTCGCGTTGGCGGTGCCAGGGGTTTACGTCCACCAGCAATCGGTCGCTTCGCAGGAGGCGCCGGAGGAGCAGGCTTGGCTTTTGCTGCTGCTGCTGTAGCCGTGCCATTTGTCGTTGCTTTAGGGGCCGGTGGAGGTGGGGGAGGAGCTGGTTTGGGAGCTGCAGCGACGATTTCTTCAAGATAAGCTTCGGGAGTCCATCCCTGGGCCGAAGTTGTGGTGTTCATGCATAACCACCATCCTGTAATCACGATCAGTATACAAGCAAGAAATAAATATGGCCAGCACGTACCGTTTCCTTCCTTTGAAACAATCTGCACTACTTCACCCGCACGAATCGCGAGTTCGTTCGAGCGCTCGCTGGAGAAATCATACAAGACCTTGGCGCTGGGCTTCTTGGGAGCGGCCGGAGCAGCAGCCGGCGGAGGAGGTGGTGGAGGTGCTCGGACAGAGGCTTGCGATGAAGTGCGACTGTGTGAAGCCGCCACGGCGGCCACCGGCTGAGGGACGATGCGTGGTTGGGGTGCTGCTGCGGGTTGAGATGACGCTGCAGGAAGTGCCTGCGGAGTAGGGCGAGGAGTAGGACGAGGAGTAGACCCGTTTGGACGACCGCCGCTCAATTTCGAAGGACCGCCATTCGGGCCGCCAGGACGCAGCAGTTTACCTTTGGTAACTGGCCTGGCAGCAACCGGCTTTGGCCTTGGAGTTGGTTTCGATACAGAGCTAGGAGGCTCACCCGGCCCTGTGTGGATGGTGCCACTCTTGTACGTGTCGTCGCGAGCAACGGCCGGGTCCTTGACTGCTTTGACTGTTGCAAGCTTTCCGGGCTTCTTGTTGTATTCGATTCTATACTTTGTCAGCAAGCACGATCTTTGGGCAACTTCAGTATAAACTCACGTTTCGCCAATTTTCAAGTTCAACTGGCCACGCAGCACGGTCGACAGGTGGGTGAAAAACTCTGTCTTGAAAATGCAACTGAGGAGAGGATCCGGTTCTTGCGCGCCCACGACAATAGAGAACCAATCATCCTTCAAGTTCGACGTGCTGATGTATTTGATAGCGCCCACTGCAATCGTTCGTTCCGAAGAAATCGACAGTTGGTTGTTCACCACCGCTTGGACAACCACGTACACGTGTCGGGAGGTCTACCCGAGTCAATATCTATCTCATTATATCCAAACCGGCTCTCAGACTTACCAGGATAAGAATACGAGGCATCGGCTTACTTGATCGGCCAAACTTAGCCACCAAAAGCTCACAGCGACAGGAAAAGATGACAGAATCAGAGCCTGTTTGACATTAGCATGTAATTCGTCTTGAAAAGGAAAATAAATTGCATACCACCGATTCCAATGCTACTGTTGATAACCTCACCAGGACCGCCCTTGTTGCCAATGCCAATATAATCTCCCATGAAACGGCGCGAGCCGAGCAAACTCATACGACGACGTTCCTTTTTGTTTTGGAGCAGTTTGTGCCCTTGGTCGCGCACTTTAATGAATTCCAGGCCGCCAGTGACTCGACGCCAGAAACGCTGGATTCTAATTGCGCATTCAACGCGGTATCGCAGGTAGTTACGCCAGGCCCGTTGGATGCGGATTGCCATGTTGTGCCAATAGCGATCTCTCATGTGTTCTAGAGCAAACAAGGTCTCTGGGGTTTTGATAAAGGCTTTCGTTACACCCATCTGGTACTCTTCGGCGGGAATACCAGTGTCCTTGAGAATCTGGCGAGCACCAGACTCTGCGTCTCCAGTCCACGTGTAGTCACCAGCATATGAAGTATGCTTAGACAAGAGGTAGAAACGTTCGACAAATTTGTCGAATGTCTGTCGATAGGCAAATCCAGCACGACGAATGCGGACGTTTTCTTGCAGACCAAGGTACTTGATTTGATGCATCACATTGCCGCCGTTGTATTCGGTCGGTGACTTGTTCTCGTTGGGTTTGATTGTTCGAATGTACGAAGGTTGGCATCTCATCAGGGTGGCCACAAGGTCGTTCGCGGACGCTTTGATCTTGTCACCAGCGGTGGGAGGTCGTCGCTTGTCGTCCTGGTTGACTTGGTCGGGGAACAGGACATGCAAAAAGTCATTGCTAGAAGATCCTACAAGATTGAGCAAATCCTTCAGCAACTGATCCTTGTTCTTGTCCGTCATTCCTTCAACCGAATAGCTGACATCACCGGCGTAATGTTTGATAATGAACTGGCCCTGGCGATTCTCAAAGTTGGGATTTTCTCCCAAAAAGTTCAGTCGTCCGACAAAAGTCTGGTCCGCAGCTGACGAATCTGCGTGGGCAGTTGCACATGCGTCGTTCAAGGCAGCAAACACACCGGGTGGGCGCTTGTCCTCGATCAGCGAGCATACTACCTTGTTATCAAAGTACTTGATCGGAGTCCACTGGATCTGTTCCCGGGCGTATTCCTCCTGCTCGGCTTTGAGGGTGAGTTGAATGAAAATTTGCTGCAGCTTTTCGTTGACGTAGTTGATGCACAGTTGTTCAAAAGAATTCTTTTCAAAAATCTCAAACCCGTAGATATCAAGAATACCAATCGAGTTAGAGACTGCGCCTTTGGCGGTCAAAGACATGTTCAATCGCTCCACAATCCAGTCAAACAGGTTAAAGTAAAGTCCCATGGCCAAGGCATCGCGCACAGCATTTGCCTGAACGCGGTTCAGCGGGACTTCGTAAACAGATCCTCTGCGGCCTCCTCGGGCGGTTTCGACAACTCGAATGGTGAGTGCTTTGTTTACTTGGGCAGCGTCAACCTCGAGGAGATAAGCGACAAAGTCGACAGTGGACTGGTCGGTGATCGTCGCATTGCTCTGGTCGTCTTCTGTGAATTGGATATTTCCCAGCCACAAAACAGCAGCGAGAATTCGGAATATGTTGTCTTGTTCATTTTGCGCCAACCCGATAATTCTCATCGCCTCGAGAGTGTCGTTAAAGTCGGATGCGTCATCGATGCCCTGGACATCAAAGCATTTCGAACGGCTCGTGTAGAGATACGACTGGGGCTGTTGGATACCAAAGTTGTCTGTAAAAAGAGCAGTTGTTAGCTAAGAGCTGAGTCTAGAAGAGTGCATGCTCACCTCGGTAGGCTTGCGGCGCGGCCTTGGTGAGTTGGTAGAAAATATGAAAGTTCCGCTCGTTCGTGATCTGGCCAACTACTCTCGTCTTTTCCAGCAGATAATTTGTGATCTTGGCACCAATCGGCTCCCCTTGGGCGTTGAATTCCAGTTCGAGATATTTACCGAACCGAGATGAGTTGTTGTTGCGCAAGGTTTTGGCATTGCCAAAGGACTCCAGTAGCGGATTCGTCGCAAGCACCATATCTTTTGTCTGCTGGATAGAACCGTCCGAGCCACCCGAGACGCTTGCGATATACTGCATCAACCGTTTTGCGGCTTCTGTCTTTCCGGCTCCAGACTCTCCTGAGATAATCACACATTGATTGTCTTTGTATGCTTTCATGTTGTAGTACGAGGATTCGGCAATGGCGAAAACATGGGGAGGCACTTCGAGTCTGTTCTTTCCTCGGTATGATTCGAGCACTTGATCGGTATAGATACCCACTGGACCATCGTTAGCATCGCTAGGCTGGCTGAAGGAACGGACACGTCTTCGACATACGATCTCGAAACGGGTTGACCGACACCAACACATGACCGATATAAGTCTGCACATCCCAAGTCAATTTAGTCAAGCACCTTCATCGGAAAAGCGGGGGCCACCGTACGTAGATCTCTTTATTTTCGAATCGCAACTTCAGGTTATCGTTAATTGCCTCATTGGACACTTTGCTGAGCAGCGTGAGATCCGAGACACCGATTTCCTTCTTCTTTGTACTTTCGAACGCAGCCTTTTTCACCTGCGGCTTGCCTTTGGATTGTCGGCCATCTCCAATGTCGGCCTGCGCCTTGGAACGGCCGAAACCGCGACTGCGCTTTTCACCACCACCAGGACGTCGGGATTGACCCTGAACACAAAGCAGAAACGTCAGCATCGAAATAGCATCAGCGCATGTTTTGGGACGTAGTGACGAACCATTTTTCATGTACGCGAGGCGTTGCGCCAAATTCCACAACCAAATCTGACGTATCAATTCCACAGTGGTCAGTGGTAGAGGGGGGTGAGGTATAGACAAAGCTAGGGGGGGACGATGACCCTGTACAACCCAGAAACGATATCAATATTATAGCGATAAAAGAAGGAGAAGAAAGGGACACAGATCGAGTAGCGAGAGTGCGAGAAAAAGAGTATGTCGTGTGGTTGTGGCAGTAAAAGTGGTCACAGCAGGTGCCTGTCAGGTTCAGGTCAGTCTGGACCCGACAACGGTTGGACCCAACCGATGATGCTAGCTCGGCGGGGGCGCTTCTAGCGCGGCAGTCGGCGGCCACTGCGCCACACAGGAGCCTTTGCCTGCAACGCGTCATCCTTTTTTTTTTTTCCCTTGATCGACGTCTGGAATCTGGAGTCAGCCTGCGAATCGGGTTGAGGCGAATTTGCTGAAGCTAGTGCCAGTGTAGATAGAATCTGGCTGCCTGTGCCAAGCATGAGACGTTCAAACATTTGAATGGTACGGAGATATATGTATCAAGTGGTCCACCTATGAACGTACATTGCACCATCATGAGATGATGCTTAGATCCAGCGAATAGCATTGAACTTGGTGGCACATGTAATCAATGAACGACATCTGGAGATGAGCCTAGAGGTATATTCATCAACTTCCCTTGATTAATGGTGCATCTACTAATAGCATGTCCTACAGAATAACAGAATGAGGAATCTTCTGGTTCACTCACCAATTTACTACTCTGAATTCCCAACTTAAATCGAGCAAACAGGCAATGTGAGATGCACGGGATATCAATGGAATAAAGAACGTGCGTGTCATTTTCTAGTGTCGACTTCAAGCCACTACAATAAACTGAACAAATATCAAGACTTACACACTGCATGTCACACATCCAAATGCAACATTTGCAACGTTCTCGTCCAAAGTCTCGCTTCCGCTTCAGGATCGTAGGCCCATGAGGCATAACCTGAACTTTGGCCGTTGACAGTTGGCACAGATGGCCCTGCAATGGCACAATCCCCAATATATTTACCTCCGTTCCCTTCCAATTCCTTCGAAATGGCAGCCCATACAGTCGTTGCTGCCCCTTGTTCCGGACTTTTCCAATACTTCTCCGATTCCTTGTCTTGAGCCCATAAAGCCTTCTGCTCTTCTGGCACATGCCTTTGGAGATCCGTCGCAATCCCCCCTGGATGCAGACTGAATGCGTGAAGGCCACGAGGTCCATATCGTCGTTCAATCTCATTTGCGGTCCAGATATTCGCAGTCTTACTCTGACCATATGCTTTCCAAGCCTCATATTCGCCTTCTAAATTGATATTATCAAAGTTGACGGAGCTGTAATGGTGTGCAACTGAAGACAGAAAAAGGACGCGCGAGCTAAATTCCGGAGACGATGAAGAGAGCAGTAATGGCTTTAGCAGATAGAAGAGTAAAAAATGGCCCAGATGATTAGTTCCAAGTTGTGTCTCGAAACCATCTGGTGTCCGGCCTTCTGGGCAAGCCATGATGCCTGCATTCTCGACGAGGATATTGAGGGTTGAAGACTTGGCTTTAAACTCGTCTGCACAAGCACGGACAGAGGCGAGGCTGCTCAGGTCGAGATGCAGCAAGTGTACTCGAGGACTGTCAATCATATCCTCAAGAGCCATTTGTGCCTTTTCAAAATCGCGGGCAGTGAGGAACAAAGTGGCTCCAGTTTCGTAAAGTGCGCGGGCAGTTTCAACACCCAGGCCGGAAGAACAACCAGTGACAAGGATAACTTTATCGACCAGTTGCCCCTCGAGATGTTCATCCCGAACAATTTGAAGAGCAGTCGGACGGGCGTCTCCAGGGCCTGTAGGACATTTGTGGGATGCTGCGTATTTGGCCATCGTGAGTCTGTCAGATGCAGGATCGGAGAACGGTAGAACTAGCTATACGGATTTAAATGGGTATTTGCAGTTGAACTGCGCTTGAAATACATTTCTATTTGGGCCGGGCCTATCCCTCTCATTCGGATTCGGGTACTTCAACTACCGATGAAACTGCTATTAGATGTATATACTTCGTCATCTCATCAAAATTCAACATTTGAAAAACGCCACTCAAACTCCCCGACCTCGTGCGGCTCACTAGCGTCTCCACTTATGCAAGCTGCTTATAATTTTATTACGATAAATGGTATAGTCAGGTTGCATATACGTGTGGTTGCTTGTTTTTTTTTTTCACATCATTGGATCACAGGGATATCCCAAATGTTGTATTCTGAAACGGATAATCGTGATATACAAGCCCCTTCGCCTCACGATCTAACTGCCTAACCAGGCTACCGGCCTCCTCCATGGAGCTACTTTCCGTGTCTTGCTACTACACCCAGCCTAGCGCACATTATTTCCCTGGAAAATAGCCAAGTGTGACTTGCCGAAGAGTACTGACAAATCGGTAGTGTAGTCCTTTCGGGACATTTGTATACACACCATCGACGTTGAGCGGATAGCCGGAAGATGGACAGCCGAACTCTGATCACTGTGGTGTGCTTAAAAAGGTACCTAATTCGATATTAAAAGGGGAAGAGTGCTCTTTCTTTCCACGTACCAAACACTATTTGCTTTCATTTCATATCACTATGGAATTCCAGTATCTTTCAGAATTCTCGCACAATGTTCAGACGATCGCCTTGGTCGCTCTCCTTTGCGCGGCGTGTGCTATCATCCAGCAGATCAAGTACAAACTCCAGTTGGCCAAACTACCTGCGCTAGATACAGAGGGAGGCGGCGATACGTGGAGAAATAATTATCTGCAATCTGCACGTAAGCTGTATTGTGATGGATATCAAAAAGTGTGGCCCTTGGAACTACAATTATCAATATGTACTAATAACCCAACAGTTTAAAGATCGGATTGTTGTTATGTTGACAGCGGATGGTATGAAATGTCTTGATTCAACCCGCTGTTTCTTCCAAATTAATCATGGTGTGTCATAGGTCGCAAAAACGTTGTTGTCCCTGGATGCTTCTTGTCGGAATTGAATAAACTACCTGAATCTATTCTTAGTTTTCCGAAAGCAATTAACCAGGTTAGTATGCTACCTTTATATTATAATCCCCAGGCTCTAATAATTTACAGGTATTGGAGGTCAAGTATACCAAGATTGTCCCTGAGCCACTTGCGGCTTATTGCTTGAAGGCTGATCTGAACCCTGCTCTTTGTAATGCATCCCCAATCATCAACTTGAACAATGCTTTCTAACCTCAGTCAGCCCGGTTGAGTCCCATAATCTACCAGGTAGTTGAAGATGCTCTGAGGAATGAGTTCCCACCCTGCAAAGATTGGACTTCGGTGTACATGTACCAAAAACTAGTGAACATTGTGGCGAGGGTTTCTGGTCGTGTATTCGTTGGTCCCGAGCTTTGCCAGAATGAAGACTACCTTGATACGGCGATAAACTACACAATGGAACTAGCAAACGCGACACAGGCTATCAAGAAAATGAATCCTTGGATTCGTCCCTTCCTAGCATCAAGCCTTCCCGAGGTTCAGAAACTATATAAGCGTGAGGAATTGGCAATTAAATTCTTTGAACCGATAGTGCAAGCTCGCCGTGACGCTGCTAAGGATCCAAATTACCAAAAGCCCGATGACTTGCTCCAATGGTTCATAAATCGAAGTGGTGACCATAAGATGGATTCGACGGCACGTCTCGTGAAATTACAGCTTTTGGTGATATTCGCCGGGATCCATAACACTACTGTCACAGCCACCAATATCCTGTATAGTCTCGCGGCATCTCCTGACTATATCCAGCCTCTGCGCGAAGAAATCCGTACCGTAATAGCGGAAAATGGAGGATCACTCACTTCACGCGAGTTGCAAAGTATGGAAAAACTCGACTCATTTATGAAGGAAACTGTGCGCTTCTACCCACCAGAACTCACTTCGTTCCAACGTCAAACAGTTCAAGGCGTCACTCTTTCCAGCGGTCAGTACATCCCACCAGGCACTTTTATCGAAACGCCAGCGCACGCTATATACCACGACGATGCAAATTTCGCCGATAGCAACACTTTCGATGGATTCCGATTCTATAAGCTTCGACAAGGTGGCGGGGCAGCTCAGCATGCCCGCAACATGTTTGTCATCACCAACGAGCAGAACCTCGTGTTTGGATATGGAAAGCATGCTTGCCCAGGGAGGTTCTTAGCAGCTTCCGAGATCAAAATGATTCTCGCAAAAATACTCTTGGATTATGATTTCAAGAATGCGCTTGATGCAACGGGAAGGTATGCGAATCATGAAATTGGTCGAGTGGTAAGAGTTTCAGAAGCAATCTCTTTTTTTCGGGGAGAAATAAGCTAAAGATGAATAGAATGTCCCCGATGCCACCAAGCCATTGCTATTCAAGAGGGTCGAGACATGAAAATGCGGCATGCGCAGAGCAGAATCCACGCGTAATAATTGGGACGATTTGTCCGTATCCACCGGACAGAAACTGATGTATGCTCTTTTGGAACCTTGACACATTTCATATTATTAAAGTGCGAGTCATCTACCTATATTTGTAAACTTTGGGTGCAGAGTAAACTGATCGAAGGTGGTTCGACGGGGCCTGGTTAGGAAAATCAGTTATGTGCTTTTCAAGTCAACTAAAGCCTGCCTAGGAATATGTTGCATTTGGTTAGATCTTCCACTTTTCGCTTTTTCTTCTCGAGGATCCGGATCAATCACCCTCTTTGGCCCAAACCTCAAGCTGCACAATGGCAACGCCAACGATGTAATTTCTCTTTACTGGGATGATTACATTTATAGTACGCGTGATGTTTTAAGCTCAGAAACAGATTGATACTATCAATTGATAGTTTCGAATACATTAAATATAAATAGTGTTCTATCGTTTGGACACTAAAAGATAATAAAAATTCACCACCATGTCATTCCTTGGGAACACCAATCCTATTCGCTCCCAGTTGGCGATCAGCCATAACATGCTGCAGTTACCTTGTATATGGAATCAAAGAGCGAAGATGGTTCCACTCTTCAAGAGTGGGAAGCATAGTGGAGTACCTGGCATGGTCTTACTTCATTCGGTGTATTTAATACCGTAGTAGATACAGAAATTTCATTGAAAGTTCTGCCGTTCTAAGTTAGTCATCTAAGCGACCTGCAGATTCGTTCTTATTCCAGCCTTGTCATCGTCCACTCACTCATCAACCGATTGTTGAGGTCAGATATAGTTCTCTATTGATATTATTACCTTAATTATTTTTTGCCTTAATTGGACATTTACTTTTAACAGGAAGGGTGCCAATGAATGATCTCGCCACTCACGTCCCGGCCATTTCGAAAGATTCCTCCATACCGATACCATCCCAAGACAGCTGGGCTGGTATATCTGATCCAGTGGAGCGTCGACGCCGCCAGAACCGAGTGAATCAAAGAAATTTCCGTAAGTCTAGTCCTGTTCACTCTGTGTGGTTAGTCGAAAGAACAGTCATCTCACACCTTACTATTAGAGGAGCGGAGAAAACTACGGAATCAGGGGAACACAGTTGGCCCCCGCTACAGATGGTGTCATATTGGAACGTTACCAGACAACAACACTCGCAGTAACGTGACAAAGAAGACCCAAAAAATCAAGGTAATGTTTACCGCGTCAAGTTCAGATGTTTCATATAGGATAGAACTTACCATACCCGTCAATATTCTTAATAACTAACATGATTGATATGTATTCACAGTGGAATCTACTTCCTGACGAGTGCCGAAAATGCTGGAAAGATAAACGAAAATGCGATAGATGTCGTAATTCGACAGATCTTACATTCCACAATGAGATTCATTCCATCGAGCAGAAGACAGCACCTTGGCAAACCCAGGTCGATGCATCTCACCCAACTGGCCTAACACTTAGTCAAGATGTTCATTCTCGATACATGTCCTTTTCCATCTACGTCCTGGGCTTCACGCACGATCTTGATGGACTAGCCCCTTGCAGCAATGCCTCTAACTTTGGCCACCTGCTTGCAAGTGCCAAAGCGACCAGCTTGGCTTTTATAGCCATCGAGCTAAGCGACCCTACTTTGATGCGTCTAGCAAATGAGAGCTACGTGAGAGCAACACAGAGACTCAGCGCAGCTCTGCAACAATTGCCAAGCCATAACGTAGACGAAACTCTCCAGTGTATCTTACTTCTCGACGCGTATGAGAAGATAGTCAACCGCAACCAGCCCCAGGTCTTATCCTGGATGGTGCATGTTCACGGTGGCATATCCCTTCTTAGTTCCCACATGACGCAGTTCACTTTGGGCCCTGCTGGCCGACAGCTTGGTGCTCGCTTAATTTCAGCACTGACTATCAGTTGCGGCACAATGGCTGTACCGGTTCCAGCTGCTGTCAAGTTGCTACGCCGTTGCCTTGACCCTTTCATACACACTGTGACTTGGAAATTTACAGGCATCTTGGAACGTGTAGTGGACTTACAATGTGACATGCGCAAATCTAGAAACAAATTCACGTGGACAACCTACCTGAGAGAGTCAATCATTTGGACGAGCAACTTCGAAACTTACAGGCTACGTTGCCAGCCTCTTGGATGCCCCAGAGGATCTCTCCTGTGCAGCGTGATCCACTTATTTTCGGCTCTTATTACGATATACACGCAAACCACCATGTCGCCCAGATTACCAACGGCATCCGTGCCACGCGTCTGATGCTCAGTAGCCTTATGTTGAGGGACGTGGCAGATGGTTTATCTCGTCCCGACCGTAACATCCTAGATTGTATCCGTGACATTACCTACCAGATTTGCGCCACGGTACCGCAATTCGTCATGCCAAGTGCACGGCTACATAATACTATACCTTTCTCGTCGCTGCAGAATTTACAGTGCTATACTTTGCTCACTCCGCTCTATCTCACCTACCAGGTTACAATGGACATGCACATGCGAGACTGGATCCGGAATTGCTTGAGGTACATGTGGGAAACTGGCCAGATGAAGATGGCGGAGAACGTCGAGATTGCGCTGAGAAATAGGCCGAATCTAGAATACTGGGACGCCTATGCTCTGATTGGTAGCTATGCACTTGAGATTGCTGGATCTCATTACGACCAAGCTTGAAAGCGCCTTAAGAAACGGTCCCGGTGGTTGATTCTTATTGATTTTTTCGTCGAGGTTACTACAAAGATATAATTATTTAGATACCTGACGGGTGCAAAATAGTGCACACTGTCTACACCCAACAATGAATGACGACAGTGATTAGTTGGCTAAACTGCAGACTAAATGGAAATTCTAGAAATTGCATAGGACCGGTGTAAATTTTAACTTTTCCCCTCTCTTTGGGGTTTGAGATCTTGTTGGACATGGTTTGTCTTGGTTCTCATGCTAGTGGATTTCCTGAAACCATGTGAGTCGTGCATGCTAAACACTAAAGTCCTTTCAACTGGTGTATATGCCTCGGTTTACTTGAAAGTTTGGAAGAATATGTACATAAGATTAACGATCTGTATACCTTAATTAGCAAAAGTTATTGCCGGATACAAATTCCCACAGCTCCAAATCACATACATTGATGCGCAAACCTCATCCTTGAACACTGATAACTGCGTTGTATATCAGGCTTTGCATAATCGAAGTTGCTTTAAGCTAATCCGTGTGTTTATTTGATAGGCATAGCATCCAGTTATCATGGCCAGCTGAGAATAAAAAAGAAAGAAGAAAGGAAAAGAAATGAAAAAAGAAATGCCCACGCACATGTGATGCATTCTCTAAGTGAAGGTACGTAGCCAACCAGACCCATGTCTTTTGTCGTTGATGTTGGTCACCCGAGAGCAGCGCCACAAATGTGGATGCCCTAAGATTAGCAAACTGCCTGGTAGGCATGCCTCGCTGGTGACAACGCCAGATGGCAGACGAAAAACTGACAAATTAAAATGTGACCGAACCAGTAACGCCGGTGAGTATCGATTTGTGGCAGGCAGGTGTCCTTTCAATGGTCTCCTAGCCAGTCGTTCCCACGATGCGAGAATTTCCACCACCATTTCGACTCGGGCTGGATTATGTGACCCTTTGGCTTTCCATAGAAGCCACAGTGCCACCACTGAACAGGGATGCCCCCGTCTTAATACATTTGTATTGACTGTCAAACGCCAACGTAGAATTGTCTCCTCGATACCGTACTTCCTTTTTAGTACAGAAAATCTTGCCTAGTCTGTGTTCTAACAATACTGCGCCATTTTATGTCGTTATTTCCACCCTTGTGTTCAGACTAATCGACAAACACAACTTTGGTGGCTAGACCAATTAGCTATTTGTATGAGCATCTAAAACCTTGCCAATCTGTATCTGCGACAAACCATCAAGCCCGATCATATGTTTTCCCGCGCTATTTTGATCAATATCTGATAGTGCTTAGTACTTTACATTGCATTTTTTTTATGAAGTTCTATCTTCTCTATTGCCGACGTTGAGCCTATTTTGAATTGTAAGATAGCGACACGCCACCCTCTTTTAATCCACACTGTTCATGTTTTCCATCAAAAATAATTATCCTATTGACACTAACTATTACTAATATGTTATTCCCAGGGAATATGAGGCTTTTATCCGTATGGCTCGCTGCTGTACCGACTTTTGTTGGTGCAGGCTTCAGACCGAGAGATCCCATGGCAACTTGCTCAAGGTGTCTCACTGAAGAAGTATATACTGGTCCTGGTATAGGATTTGATCTCAATTTTTCATACGGGTAAGTATAACTAGCCCACAGTTTGTTGAATTCGATTTTAATAAGTCTAATGATAAAATTAAAGGACGTCTGTTGCTCATCTATTCAACGGCTCTGTAATCGATGTGGCAAAGATAACAGCCGACTCGGTCTACAAATCTTTGCTTACCAGTTACGTGAACGCGAAGCCCCCTCCTCCATTAGGGTACTTTCGCAAATGGCGTCGATTTATCAATAAACAGCTCGGCCGGCTAGCTAGTAAAGAGGCTGAGATCCTTGGCACTATTCTTATTGCTCTCCGAGATGCAACCATATCAGTTTTATCATTATTATCATTATCACATTTTTATATCGATCGTGTTGTTGTTACTCGATCTCCGAACCTTACAGGCCTCCGATTTGAAGATTTAGTCGATGTTCTAAAATATGTCGGGCTATAGTCCTGGCTAGAGGTTCTAAGTGGATTACATTTATGCTGATATTCTAGCAGTCTAAGCCAAGTACATGCTACATTCGCTGCTTATGGTGAAGGCCTTTGCAGGGACTATAAGAATCTTTTAATGTGTTGGTTTGAAGAAGAGGATATGCAATCATATGTCGTCTTCGCTACCAGCTTAACTGAGGATGCTCTCACTCTTTTAGGAGGCTTTATTATCTCTCCATTTAATTATGACCGACCTACCCTAGTATTGGCGACAAATTCAAATTATGGTCTAGCAAGAATCAATAATTTTACCTCGTTAGATAAGTTCTAGGCTTCGATCAGCAATTATACCAAAGACGTGGCACAGTAAGTGTTGGAACTAACAAAAACGCCATTCACTGACCTATTACTGATCGGAGATTATGGAACACATCCAGAATTTCTAAATGTTCTTGGCGAAAGTCTAGTTGGTTTGACAGAGGATAATATGGTTATAAAAACAACTATTGCCAATCCTACGTTTGCAGCAGCGAGAGGAGCCGCTTTATATAGCCGCTGGAGACAAGAGTCCCCCTTTAACTGCATGGAGTCGTCTAAATGTGAAGGAAAAAGAAAAGCAAAGGAAAGTAAATGGGATCAGATATATGACTGGCTTTCGTATCTAGGTGGTCTTGCACTGTGGTTCTTTAGTGACGGGAGATTCTAAAGCGGCCGCTCAAAGCACCACTATTGGTAATGGCTAGATTGAAAACAATTTCTGAATGCATATAGCTAAGGGCACACTACAATACCAAGGTTATTGGATTTGGGCATAACGAAGATATGATTTAGTATGATTCTGTTAGTTCTTAAACTAATACAAAAACTTACCGAGGCACATTAGGAAGATAATAAACCTTGGATCAGCCCCGGACCGGAATTTCTCCCACATCCGTGATTTCTTGTAGCCTCCAATAACATCGGGGGAAGCAAGAAGACTGAGATCATACTCCGCACCCCTACCAGCGGCTTCGAGTGTCAAGTAGCCAGGTGCATAGACTTCCACATCTTCCTTCCATTGATCGCGGTCGCATATAGGCATATCACCAACAAGTTGGTTTGCAGCTTGAGCATTGCAAAGGATGTCGAGGATAGGCAGGTCCATATTTAGTCTTGAAAGATTCTTTTAGAAGGAAAATTCAAAGAACAGAGAAAAAAAGATGCAGAGGAGTCTCACGGTGTGTTCTGATGTCTGGCGCCACCTTCTGTGGGCTTGACATCGTCTAAACCTTTTCCAAGCGTAGAGAACCATATATACGGCATGTGCATGTTGAAAGGACGAATAAGCACCGAGTCCTCAACTGCACCATTATATGTAAAGACAGTCAGTGCAAGGCGACCTGTTTTTAACCCATCTTCATCAACAAGCATATATGGGCCATTATAACCGAGGTAGAGAACTGTTCCAGTGCGCGTAAGATAGATCGACCCGAAAAGGGCAGCTTCAAGATCATGCCAAGCAGGAAAATCTTCAATCAAAGCACCACTATTGGTAACGGCTGGATTGAAAACAATTTCCGAATGCATATAGCTAAGACCAAGGCAATGCCCAGCCTCAATACCATATCGATACAAAAGAATAACGAACTTCACCCACCGCGCCCGGTTGATAGGGTGTGTCGCATCAACCGCCACCAGAGAAGTGATGCCGTGCGTATAGGGCTGGGAGGTTTGGGAAATTCGCTCCAAAGCCTCTGCTGGGTATCGAAGCCCTTCTGCAGGCTCGCGGCGTGATCGGTTCCCTTCTGTGCCTGGAAGTCCGATTGGGGCGCGGACGTGAAATGACTACACCTAACAAGTCAGTTGGATCTCAATCTGTAAACAAAAGTTACGAAGGAACTACATCACGGAATTCCTGTGTGGCAGAAGCCCACCGCTCGACGAGGTTTCGCCGCTGGCGTAATTCGTATTCTTCATCTTCATCTTCATCGGCGGTGCGCGGCACCCAACTCTCCTAACGTCGCAAGTTATTCCCGCAATCCCCTAGGAATACATGTAGATTCAATGCCTTACTTGGACAAAGAGAAGCCACCCCTTGACCTCTTCTTTGATCTGATCAAGGGATAAATCGCCCTCAGGATGAGGTCTGATACAGCGGGGAATGCCCCCGGGTCAGTACCGGACCGGTCTTGACATGTCTGTTGCTTCTTTTATGTTGTGTTTGTTTCGCTCCACCTATCTCCTCAATTATTAATTCTCTAACGGTAGAAATCAAGTGAAAAAAACCCCGCTTCCCAAGGACATCAGTTAGCCTATTAGGTGCAGCCAACATTGATACAATGCAAACAATACAAACATAAATTGATACTATAGAGGTCTGAAGTCTGAAACTGAATACATGAAAACAATTATATACGTGTATACTTTAGGAAAGAACATTGAAATTGATTTCTTTTGTCATTCAGATGCTGTTTACGCTTCGTACTTCACATTTAGAAACGTGAAGAGACCCTAAAACCTCCAGTAGGATCAGGAACTATAAATATACAAAGTTTAAACGCACATGGCCCACCCCCCTGTTTGTTAGTTTTCAATACGGAGTAATCCACTTCAATAAAGTCATTACAGTTCCAGACGGTCCTTCGCTAGAAAATGTAGAGAAAATTCAACCACAGACCCATTCCTGCTCCCAAAATGCCTGTATGCTGTCTGCCAGCTCTTCTCCGAGATAGTCCACAATGAGTCGCCGGCCCTCAGGAGTTGTCGTTGCTCTGCTCAAAGCACGCAGTGACGGGAAAAGATCGCTCAATACATTCAGGTAATGTTTTGCGGGTAAGTTACTCGGTCCGCTGGTAGCCACATACTCTAGGAGAGACAGCGGTGATGGTGGAGAAAGCGAAGGATGCGAGACTGGGCCACGCGCAAGACTGTTGCAATGATCTTTGACCGACATCAATAGAGTTGATGGTTCTGCTGCCGGTATGATTGGCAAATACGAGGCCGATGGAGACTGGAAAACTCTATGGTAGACAGAGTCAGCGTGCTGGCCCTCATAGGTGATTAGATAAGAGCACATACAGGGCCTGTAGAGAAACTAGACTATCGACTTTGTAGCGTCCAAGAGCTGTTTGAAACGCTTTCTCTGAGAGCAAAAATAGAATGGCCAGGTGTGAGTTGTTACCGGCGTTGTTATTCGCTGTTGCAAATTCCTCTGCGCGAGCCAAAGTGGTCTGCCTGTTGGCATCCTCAAGGCAAAAGGGCGTGACAAGAATGGTGCGTAGCATAATATCGTGATCAGGAACATGAAACTCAAGATCGTGTGTATTGTTTAACGATTCTTCGAAAGAAGTAAGCCAGAGCCAATGGAATAGCTGGAAGCAAACCTTCTAAGGTAGTATCAGCTGCATCGAGAATGGGATTGAGAACACTCCAGACTGAGCGACCGCGAAGAGAAGAGGAGAATACAATGGATTGTTGGATAGACATGTCCGCATGTCGACAAGTCTGGTGAGGGAGTTGTATGTACAAGAGATCATTGACATAAAGAGAAGGAGGCAATGGCCCGCGGAGAGGAGAGTCGCCTCACATGATCACGGGGATGAATGGCCCGTAGTGTCTATCGTACAGTATGCAAAAAAAAAAGGAGAGTGACGGTCTATATATATGGCATCAAATACAAAAGAAAAGAAATAAATAAACAAATAAAAACAGGAAAACAGGAAAATCAAGAAAAGGGTATCATAGCCAATGGATGCAATATTATACTGCAAAATCTTCGCATACAAGAAAATCATGACACCTTCGGCGAAGGCTCTGCTTTTGGAGGAAGACTACTCAGAATGACAGACTGATTTGAAGGGACTTCACTAGACGAGGGCTCTTCCCTCGCAAGCGCCTGTCGTGATTCTTGGTTTGCTTGCTTCTTCCGAGTAGGCTGCTCGGAACCGGATACCCAAGACCAGATCTGAGATATCCAATCTTGGTTCTCGTCTTTTGCCTCTGTTTCTTGCGGCTCTTCGACCTCCCAGACGTCACAAGGTAGGAGGCGCTTAACCCCCTTGGCTGGCTTCTTGCCTTGTTGTGCTCTAAGTTCCAAGAGCTCGGTCTCCAGGATAGCCAGTGCTCTTCGGGCAGCCTTTTCAGACTGTTCCAGCTCATTCAGTCGATCCTGGACATCCTCTCGACGGGTTGTCTCCTTGCGCCGTGACCGCCATGACTCAAAGACAATCAAGCCGCCCGCTACCAAGAACAGAAACGTCTCGCTTATAAAATTGGCACCCGAGTCAATGGCTTTGGATTCGGATAGCGGCCGGATGCGCGGCGGGGGCCTCGACTTTGCGTGGTCAATTGCTTTCTGCTTGGCTTGCTCGATCGCCTCGCCCTCTGCTTTCGCGTCCGCCTCGGTCTTTACCGTTGGGGTTTTCGGTTTGAATTTCCGTGCTTCGGCCTCGGCTGCCTCCTTTGCCGCTTGCTGTTCTATCGCCGCGGTGTCTCGGAGAAGACCGAGTCGCAAGCGCATATCGATGCGGTGCAGGGTCTGTGCCATGGACACACACGCCTTGCGAAAACGCTCATGTTCACGGGCCTGGCTTTTTATTTGGTTCTGGACATGTTAGAAGCTGGGAAACTCTGCTCGACCAGAGGGAGCGTACTGCAATGGGTTTTGATAGAGTGCGAATGACCAGTGAGGAGAGCTTGAGAGTGAGAGACATGGCGCTGCAGAGCTGCAGGGACAGCCGCGGTTATAGTCGGTCGTTTTCCGAGCACCTGACTGAACAACAGCGGGGCTGAGCAGCTTCCGGGATTTTGTGCAGGGGTGTTCTGGAATATGTGCAATCTCATGTAGCATGCTGATGCTGTGATGTGGGAATATGATGATGGCTGCGGAGGGAAGAGCGGAGCAGCTCTTGCCAATCACGAGACGCACCGTGGGCCCGGTGCCTGGCGGCCTGGCGGCCTGAGGCAGCCATCACGGGGGGGCCAGCGCGGTTGCCGTGGCCCGTGTTTACTGATTTCCCGAAGCGGCAGCTCCCTCGGTCAGCTCGCCCAACCATCACATTTCCCTCTTGCAAGTCGCCGGCTTTCTCATCACAAAGTCTCTTCCCCAAGCAGTACGGCAGCCTGATAGGCGTCGAGGGCTTATTGCGAACTGTGGCTCCTTGTTGGCTGTCGCTGCCTTTGCATCCATTGTTTTACCTGGTGAGTAAGCGCTCCTAGCCTGAGCCGCTGATCTTCGCGGCCCGCCGAGACGAAACATACCACGGCGGCCACGCATACTGAAACCCAACATCGCTCAGGGGACGGCCTTCATGCCTGTCAACAGATACACTGACCACTCCATTCATGAACGGCAGATTCAGTTCGTCGGCTTGCACATACTGGAGACACCCTTGGGCTGTTTTCGGTTGAGTTTTACGAAGCCACGGCTTTGGCGCTGCATGGGGGATCAACTGATGCGCGCTCTCGGAACCGCCTGAAAAGATAAAAAACCAGCCAACGTCAAGGCTTTCGCCTCATTGACATGGAAGCGCTGTCTCCGCGATCAACGAACCTGCCAATCAAGCACCAAGCGTCCGCAACTCACCAAAAGGTGGATCGCCACGCCCCTCCGCCCCCGGCGGCCGTCAAGGCTGCGCTCTCCAAAATCCACCCGCCTCCACCACCGACGATTGTGACGGAGCCTGGAGAGGATGGCGAACAGTATTCGACGGGGCTGTTCCTTGGAAAGGGAGGCTTTGCCATTTGCTACGAGGGACAGCTTGTGCGCAATGGCCGCGTGTTCGCCATGAAAGTGGTCCGATCTGAGATGACACAGAGGAAAATGGCCGAGAAGGTGAATTTTCGCTTCTTTTTTTTCTCACTCACACGATTCGGAATGTTTGTTCGCTAATTAGTATGGAATTCTAGTTTCGTACCGAGCTCGAGATTCATTCCAAATTGCGACACCCGCATATTGTTCGCTTTCATCGAGCATTTGCTTTTGAACGATGTACATACGTTGTCATGGACCTGTGTCCTAATGGCTCGGTGATGGATATGGTGAAGAAAAGGAGGTGTCTTACGGTGCCGGAAGTGCGACGGCTCATGGTCCAGCTTTGCGGCGCAGTGAAGTACCTTCATAAACGGAATGTCGCGCACCGAGACTTGAAAATGGGCAATCTTTTCCTCGACCACAACATGGACATCAAGGTTGGCGATTTCGGTCTGGCAGCTATGATTCTGTCCGAAAAGGAAGCAAAACGACGGCAGACGCTCTGTGGAACGCCCAACTACATTGCTCCGGAGGTAATTGACAAAAGCAAGGGAGGTCATAATCAGAAAGTGGACATATGGTCCTTGGGTGTTATTTGGTAAATATTCTTTCGAATTCCACAGGTGAAGGGCTACTGATTCCTTACAGTTTCGCGATGCTTGCGGGATTCCCACCATTTCAATCCAAGACTCAAGAAGAGATTTATAAAAAAGTTAAAAACTTGCACTACGTGTGGCCGAAAGATAACGAATGCTCAAATTTCATCCCATCGGAAGCAAAGGATCTCGTTAGCTCATGTCTCAGCTTAGATGAAGAGCAACGGCCGTTGCCCGACGACATTGTTGACCACCCGTTTTTCAACATGTACCCTGGATGTATTCCTCGATCGTTGGATCCATCTTTCAAACAAACGAAACCAGTGTGGCTGAAGATGGAGGAGCCTCGGGGGGACCGAATGCTTCAGGGGTATAGCTTGGACTTTGAGGAGAAATATCGCCGCAAAGCATCACACACGAGAGACGCGGTAGAGCGCTATGCGTTTTGCAAAGAAGCTTATTATACAGAATGCGGTGTTGGCCGAAAAAGTGATGGCACTTCGCGCAAATGTGCCGGCAACCATTCGTCGAAGAGTGTCTATTCGGAGACAGCGGTAGAAACGGAAAAGATGCTTTCGCCAACCGTCCCATTGCCATTGGATTTTGTGTATAGATACCCGGTATATTTCCATGGCGACTGGAGTGTACCGGAAAGCGAATCCCCTGTCGCTGACGAGAACAACGACTCGTCCAAAAGTTCGGATGATAGCTACGAATCTATGCCCGGGGCCGAGGCTACAGGGAAAGCTAGTCTTTCGCGCACAAAAGCTGCTCTCGCTGCTGCACAAGTTCGACGATTCGATTCGGTGTCAAAGAGCCATGCCGCCACACTTCGTCAACAAGCTCTACCTGTTCGACAATCCAGTAGAAGCGCTGCCACGATGCGCGGCCCGCCGAACAACCCGACACATACAAGGAAAGGAACATCGGACTCTCTAGAAAATTTGCCGGAATCGCCTCAAAAAGGCTTGGGTCAACGGCCTGTACGTGGAGGCCCTAGAGGTGCCCCGTCTTACTCGGCGTCCATACGTGAACTGGACCGCCTTGTTGCACCTCCAATGCCCAAGTCTGAAAGCATGCCCAATAGCCTAAGCATGGCAAAAACAAGGTCGCAATCACGTCGCCAGCTCGAAGTTTCGCATCAACGGCCTCCACTTCCACCTGGCATGAGCGAGGGTATTCCTCGAACGGGAACACCAGTAGATGAATTGCGCCCCGATCCTTCAAGGACCAGGACGGTCCGGCTGCCGTCGAGACCACAAATGGGTCGACCAGCAGATAGAGATCCCAGGGCCATGCAACAACCTCCACCGGAAAGTGCACGCGACGAGAGACATAAAGCCAGTAAACCAGGCACGACATCGAACAAGCCGCGTTCAACCCTTGGTACAAATCCACTTATTCACCATAGCGAACAGTTTGAGCTGCTCTATCGCTCATCGCCAGAGGAAGTGGTCATGGATATCAAAGCCATGCTACGGAACATGATGCCATCAGCTTCTCGTGCGTACAGATCGCAGAACCGAAGGCGTCCTCATTCATACGTGATCAAATGGGTTGACTACACGAATCGGTATGGAATTGGATATATACTGGATGACGGGACCGTTGGCTGCGTTTTCAAAGGCGAGCATGGGCAACCTGCCAGTGGCATTGTACTGCGAGATGGGGAAAAGCATATCCGCCGTAAAGCCAGGTGCCAAGAAAACCGCGATGCAGCTCCTTTTGCGTACTCGGAGGTCGATCAGCTAGTACCTCGCAACGGGCGGCCTGTTGAGTTTTACGAGAATTCAGATCGCGGCCCGGCCGAAAGCCGAGGTATGAAGAAAGTTCTAGTCCAGCCGGATGTGTTTGAAGTGAAGGCGTCCAGTAGTGGATCGGGTGCTATGGGAGTTAAAGTGCGAACGGATTCTGGCGTGGACTATGCCAAGTCAGAAGCAGAAAAGGTGAAGCGAGTCAAATTGGTGGATCAATTTGGAAAGTACATGATTGGATCACTGGGGAGGAACGGAGATGCCGATCTTATGAGCGATGACGGCCCATCGACGAGTCAATCCGATGCCTGTATCAAGTTCTACCAGCGGTTGGGCAATGTTGGCGTGTGGGGGTTTGGTGATGGAGCTTTTCAGGTACGACTTGATTATCCATTGGTTTTGTAGCTTGCTAATTATTTCTAGTTTAACTTTCCGGATCACACCAAGCTGGTGATTTCTCACGGGCAGAGCCGAGGGTCACCGCCATGGGTCGACTTTTACCATCTCTCTCCCTCCGCAGCACGGTATCTGGCAACAAAGGGGAAAATGCACCCGGCCGGGTTCGACACCCGCGCAGTTGCTTCTGACGACGTGACGAACTTTATATCCATTGCCAATGACTCCGCCGAGGCGGGCAATGAACGCCTACGGGATGTCTTACAGGCCAACTCGTTTCTACGCAAGATGAAATTCGTCAAGGAGGTTCTCACGACGTGGGTGAATTATGGCCGGCTTGGAGGCAGACCGACTGCGTCTAACGCAGCCGGCGCATACGGACAACAGCAACAACCGGGCGAGATGGTCTGGGACGGGCCACAGGAACGGCCGTCTGGAGGCGGGGGAAAATACGTGTGGGTGACGGTCGGTGCTCAGGGCGGCGATGGCGAGTATATATGCATGGCAACGAACCCATCGCAGCCTCCTCTTCCTCCTCTTCCTCCACAAGACCAGCAACGGCCGGCGAGAGAGATGGCGGGTGGTGGTGGTGGTGGACGAGGGCGCGAAAGAAGCTAATTTGGGATGAATTTTGGGGGGAGTAAGAGTGGACGATTTATTTGTTTGTAACATGTTTCAATTTGACGACTCACGACAAGTTTCCACTAAGCTGGACGTCGTAGCACAGTATCGTATACAGGAACGATGTAGTCGATTGGCGGACGATGTCGCCATAGTGGGCACGGGCGCTCATTGGCCGGGGCGTGCGCCTCGCTCCCCTTGGCTGCAGTTGATCTGCTGTAGGGCTGACTTTGCTTTTTCGTTCTATAATTCTTCTATAATTCTTCCTCTGGATGTGCATCGGCCATGTGAATTACTATCTGTCTGTCTGCCAGTCAACAATTCCCCAGCTTTGCCACCGAACAGTCTCGCCTCGGGCAATCGGCACTCTCCCCACAGTGGGTCTGTGACAAGCCAATGACCGGCCATTTTTTCTTTCTGGGGATGGGAGAAATGGTGCGAAGGATGAATCAGAGTTTCTTTTCTCGCTGCTTTCTCGCCTAAGACGCGCACGATGCGGTGACGATATTTTACATCCAGGCATTGTGTCGCACCCACGCGGCCAGGCAGACGCAAACAGCATGGGAGAGCCTACTACTGCTGATGCATCGAATGCGAGAACGAGCACTACTCTAGACGATGACGTAAAAGAAGACCAACCCCAATCGCAGTCTCAATCACAGGACCAAGACCAAGACCAAGAAGAAGGACCACCATCACGAAGATCATCCACCTCAAGCACCTCCAGCCGACCCCGCGAAGCCACCGAACTCGACGAAATCGCCACCGCGACAACATACTCCAGCGCCTCTTTATCATCTGGCGAGTATCGCGTTACTCCACGGCTGTCCGTGACAAGCTCGTACCTGCGCCAACGAACCCAGAGCCAGAACCCGCACCCGCGATTGCAGCCGTTGCAACGCTTTTGGTCGAGGAATGTTGCGTTGGTTGTTGAGCAAAAGGGGAATCGGGATTATTTCGGTAATTCCTCTCTTCATCCAGCCCCCTTTTTGTCTTCTAGGCTAATACATTTTTTTTTCTATGATGTGCAGCTTTAGAACGCACGTTTCTCGCATACACGCGCACCTCGGCGACTTTCTCGATGCAAGGGGTGCTCATTGCCCAGATCTTCCGTCTGCAAAGCGCAACAAGCACACGTTTCGATTTCCGTACCGTTGGCGTTCCGTTGAGTATTGCGTATCAGTGCTGCGCGATTGTTATTGCTATTATGGGCGCGTACCGGTTCTGGAGACAGCAGAATGCGATTGCGCGGGGGAAAGTTGTTGTGGGTGGGTGGGAGATTAATTCAATGGGGCTTATGGCTTTGATGGTGAGTTCCTTCTTCCTTAATACGAATATATAAACTAATAAGTATAGGCTGGGTTGGCGTTGCTGGCACTGGCCATTGCGATTATTGTCGAATTGAGTATGGCTTAAAATTCACTACAGGCTACTCTTACGAGACATTTACGACTGAATTACGACTAACGACTTATGTCAATGATTAATACCACCAATTTCAATCACTATGTTCGCGTGTTTACTAGAAAGAAATATGAAGCTGCTTTTGTTTTGACCATCCAACGGGAAATCTCAGTTTAGGCTTGTGGCTTCTAAGTACTAGAAATTCGTTGGCTTCGCATAGATAATTCATTCAGTCATTATAGTATATGTTCTTTCGTATATCCTCAAATATCACCGTATTCGGCATCCAAGATTCGACATCCGGATGCAGACAGCAGGCTGTCTTAGTATATAGCCGTAAAAACGTCTAAAGTATTCCATATTAATCATTATATGGTAGAAAATGACGACGTCTGGATGGCGGCGTATATATCCACGTCTCCTAGATAGGCCTCGTCAGACCCGCCCTCAGCTCCGTATAGATCGACATCGTGCAGCCTATATTTCTCTTTGACAAGACGAGAAATCTTGTCTTGCCAAGTCTTGCATAGTTCAACAAGATCGGGGTCTTCTGACCGAGTGAATGCGCCGATTGGTTTCCCTGACGATGCATAAGTGTCGACTGCCATGATCAGCCTACATTCTTGGGAAAGATTTGATTCTGAAGGGAGACAGATGTGCAACGCGAGGTTATGATTATCCCACCCGTCGGGTATCTTTTCAAAAGGCAAGCGGTTTGTAAGTGTGCGTTTTGCCTTTCTGGGCTCGCCAGAAGACTCTTCAAGCTCGGAATTAACACGCATTAGATATGCGCGAGGGTCGCTGTCGGCTAATCGCACTTCACTGTTTAAAGAGTCATTCTCGGGTGGCAGTAAGTCGATCCGACCTTGCTTCTGAGTAGACGTAGCAAGAGCGGCCCGCGCAGCTAGATACCGATTCTGATGGGGAGATTTCGACTGGCTGCTTGCTGGAGTCAAAGAAAGCTGGCCATTTTGCAGTTGCTTTCGGCGAGCTATGGTTGCTTCGCGCTTTCTGCGTTCAAAATCGAGTGCCATTTCAGTTTCCTGGCTATCAGGAATCTGGCTCTGGCTGAGATCGGGAGAAGGTTGGTGAAGCCGGGATGACCACTCTTCCATGACCGGAAACTCTTGCCGTCTCTCATGTCTCTCAGTATCTGAAAGAGCCTCATCTAGAGTCGAGAGTTGCCTGGCAAATAACTCTGGGGCTTTAGAGCTCCGCCCACCTACCGAGAGAGGCAGTTTGAATGGCTTGTTTATAATTTTTGATGGTGGCTCAAAAACATCGTCCGTATCGAGATCGTCGAGCATGACACTCTCTGTCCCGTCTTGGTCAGATTGTTCTGTGCGAGATGTGCCAGATAAAACAGGCTGGTTTTGCTTTGTAAACCATGTATCAAGTGACCCGTTACCGTAACGCTCTCTATCGCGTTCCCGAGACCCCTTGGTATACACACGCAGTCTTTGGCGGCCTTCTGCAGATTCTGAAGTACTGCTGGACCTTGAACCACGTCTTTGCTCTGGCGAAGAAGCATGAGAGTCTGGGTTGGGGGCAGTTGAAGGACTTGATTGGGTATTCTCAGCCCTCATGTCTTTTGGGTGTCTCCCTTGATCATGTCGAATTGGAGTGGACAAATGGCTTGTTCTGTTCGAATTTGATGGGCGGTGGAAGAAATGGGTTTTGGCAATAGTCCAAGGATTCATGTTGCTACTCTCCGGTTCCCCCACATCGCTCTCCATTTCAGATGAGCCTGCTCGTTCTTGCAATGGAAGTGGAACGCTTCTTTGTGGTGTGATAGTAGTCCATGGAATATCTCGATGACCCGAGACTCGCGGGTTGGTCGCTGGCGGAGACATCGGCGGTTGCACAGCAGGCCTCCGTAGTAAGAGATCAAAGTCATTGACAGGTGCAACAGGCTCATTTACGGTCCCGACCTCCTTGTCTAACTCACCATAAATTTCTTTAAACAGACCTTCTGTCAGCGCAACGAGATCCTCCTGCTCTGCGAACAAGACATCATCCTTGGAAGGTTCAACATTGGCATCATAGCTGCCTTTCGGGCATGTTATTTGAAGACAGAGAAACGGATCGGACACTGTCGCATGGCCACCGACCGACGACGCAGACCGAATATAGGATTTGAATACTCGAACAATATCCTTCGGTGTACCTCTCGCCGACGATAAAGGGCGGCCGTCTACAGAAAGATATTGACCAGAGCCACCCACCTTGGCGAAATCTGAGAATGTTAGATATGGAAATACATATCATAATCTAATACGTACCGGCATCCGATTTTGGCAAATAAGTGACTAGGCTTATAGACTGATCTGCATCATGATCGCTTTTATCAGGCCATGACTTGCAAAAACACTGGCTAGCAACTTCGACGCCAACAACCTTTCGAGCTGCATCACCAATGTCTGCACTTGACGCCGGTGCATACGTCCAATTATCCTTTTCATTTTTACTCCTCAAGACTTTGAATGAAATTCTCGTGCAAGGCCGGGCAATTGCATATGCCTGGAGCAGCTTTTTGATTTTGGTAACTGTCTTGGCAGCATTCTTGATTGTGGTCTGCCGTCTGACGGGAATATTTTTCAGAAAGCCTGTTAGACACACTGTGGTGCCCACGGGATGAGATGTTTTGCCGGCACTGCACTATCAGCATTGCTACAGGTTTCTCGACAAGGCTCGTACCTAACTAGATCTCCCTTCCTATCATACTTCAACACGGACCCTACGACCTCTGCGTTCGTCCTCGTCGTCACGGTAAGTGTATCGGCCATTTCGGCAGCGCTGGCCAGCGCCTCCCCGCGAAAGCCCAACGACTGGCCACCCACGTTTCTCAAGTCGTCCAAGGTCTGGATCTTGCTGGTGTACGCACGTTTGCACACATACTCAAAGTCATCTGGTGTAATGCCATGCCCGTTGTCTTTAACTTGGATGGTGTCAATGGTGTTTTGCGAGATCTCCACCGATATCGACGTTGCGGATGCATCCAGCCCGTTATCCAGGAGCTCTTTGACCACGGCACAAGGGTCCGACAGGACCGACGTTGAGCCAATTGCCTGGGCCGTTGAAGGCGGCAGCGCGGCAATTGGCATCGTGTGCTGGCGCTCAGCGCATCTTCGTTTCTCTTCCTCGGGATAGAAGACGATGGAGTGAAGCATCCAGGTCACCGTCCATCGCGCGAAAGCGGCAAGAGCGTTCCGCGCCGCGAGACACGAGTGCACGTGATCTGTTTTTCAATATAACCCAAATAGACAAAACGACCAGTAAAGTGCAGAGTATGCTGAAAAGAATGAAAATATACCGAGTTAAGACTAAAGCCAGAATGCTGCTTTCATCGCGTGTTCCTCAAATCCCGAACCTGACTGATCAGATATTTCTGCCTAGTTTCTCAGGCACCCGCGCATCCGCTCGCCGAGCAACAACAAACGTCTTCAGTCTTCACAAACCCTGCCCAGACAACCCCCCATCATGGCGGGAGAGTCGTTCAACATCGAGCGCCTGGCGATCCCTGCGGTCTCGGCTCTTATAATATTTCTTTCATATACATCCCAGCTCCTATTTCTGTTCCTGGAACCTGGCCCGCTCTCCCGAGCCGAAGCGTGGAAATTCAACGGCCTCGTAGCTTGTATATGGATCTGCTACTACCGCGCCTGCACTGTAGATCCAGGTCGTGTTCCAAAGGGGTGGGAACCAAGAAAAAATTCAAGCAAAAATGACAGTCCTAGAGAGAAGGAAGAGGATGCTTCGACAAGGCAAAGATGGTGTCGGAAATGCTCCGCCCTGAAGCCCCCAAGAGCACACCACTGCAAGAAATGCCAACGGTATTGTTGAACTCTTCTACAATGGCAAGAAATATCTTGTCGCTAATAAAATACCACAGATGCGTGCCAAAAATGGACCACCACTGCCCATGGACATGCAACTGTGTCTCTCATTTCACATTCCCACATTTTGTGCGATTTTTGTTCTATGCCGTGGTTTCCATTATTTATCTCGAATCTTTCATCTTCACCAGAATTGGCATTATTTGGGATCAAAGGACGCTTCCAAGTGTGAGTTTCGTCTTGGCTTTTAACCATCAAGTAAGAAAAATGGGGAGTATCTGACAATATATACACAGTATCTTGGCCCTAGTGTTCCAGCATTAGCTCACCTGTTTGTTCTCGTCGTTGTGAACAGTCTAACGCTATTTGCTCTGGGCATTCTACTGGTTCGTACACTGTGGGCTTTGGGTGCAAATATTACCACAATCGAATCATGGGAAATCGAGCGCCACAGCACCCTCGTCCGTCGAGCACGCTACTTTGGCGGTCAACTCGACGGTCCAGACGGTATAAAAATCACAATCAAGAAGCAAGAGTTCCCCTATGATATTGGTATATTCAAAAATATCAGGGACGGGATGGGCGGAAGTTCGAATGTAATGCGCCTGGCCGTGTTTATTGACTGTCGCATAGCTAATATTTTGTTAGATACTCAGTTGGTTCTGGCCGTTTGCAGCGACGCCTGACAGGAAGTCAGGGGTTGATTTTGAAGTCAACGAATTTGAAGGTATGCTTTTTTAACCCGCAGGTTTTCGACGATTACGGCAATCTTAATGATTATCTAGACCCCAATCTTTCCTGGCCTCCTCCAGATCCAGACCGCATCCCACGCAGACTTCATCCAATAAACGCAGCCACAGACCCCTTTACTATTCCTCGATTTGGCTCCGCCTCTGACGAAATCGAGGCTTTCAGGCAACGTCAGGAAGAAGACATGGCGCGACGAGGACTCGATGATACTTCTATCATTCGACGACGCAAGAAATTTCACGAGAGACATGAAACTCGTCGCAGAGCTGGTCATAATGAGATAGAAGATGATGAAGAAGATGAGGAAGAGCGCTTGGAGGATGATGATGGGGATGGAAACTCTGACGCGTACGACTATATCGAGGTAGACGAGGGCGAAGAAGCCTGGCGGGACTCGGACGGTCAAAGGCTAGGCGACTATGGGGTTGACGAGGATGTTGAGTTTTACGATGAAGATGATGTGCCGTTGTCTGTTGTTCGTGAACGGTTAAAGTCTGGGATTTAATTTTTTTTCGTGAAAGAATAAAAGTACATGTAATCCGATCCCTAGCAATACAGGTACATCAAGTTTTCATAGCTCCTCCACACCGATCTTCTCGGAACATTTGATAGTCCCTCAAACGTCTGACAAAGTTTTCCACCTGGCCTCCAGCTACCGTATATCCCACGGCAAAAGATTCGCAAACTGTTCGTCTGTAACTAAACCGTCTGTCACGATACCTAGTTCACCCGCTGCTCGTTTCGCTGCATCTTCGTGCTTTTCCGGGTTATCCTTCTCCTCTCGTTCCCAGCATCCTGCGAAATATTCAAATTTGCGTAGAATTTCAGCCCAGGTCAATTCAAGTCGTCCCTTCCAGGGCAGCAGGTTAGGGGAACGGGACTCTGTGCACATTTTCAAGGCAACTTTTACTTTTGACCTAAATAAAATATGCTGTTAGCATGTAGTTTTGAGTAGAAATACTTGGAAAGAATTATTCTTGCTCACCTAGCAGCTCTGGCTTTCTCATCCTTCACATCCATGACGGCTAGTCTATGATAGACAGAAATTGTGCGTTCTTCGTCGGCCTGATTTACGCGCATGACAGTACCAAAACTCCATGAACGTGTACAATGGTGATAAAACTGCCTCGCTGCCCTCGTCCTTCCTTTGGCGTAGTCGATATTTCCGAATGCATGCAACATAGCACGGTGGAAAACGGGGTTATCGATTGTGTCGTCGAAAAGGGCGATTGCATGATCGAGCATACTCTCTGCTTCACTGTATTTTCCGGCCAAGGTTGCGACTTTACCAGACAAAATCGAGATATGCATCAGTAGGACCCTCTGTTCGTCATCGTCGTAAGTGTTAAAATGGGGACTCGACAGCAATGACCACACTTTCCAGGAGAGAGACATAGATTCTTCGTATTGCCCCTGCGCAGCGGCCAGGGAGGCGAGATATGCTTGAGCAGTTAGTATTTCTATGTTATCATCTGCAGCATTCTCTCTCTCGCTAATTTCGATCGATTTTTCAAGAGCTTCTCTAGCTTCCGTGTAGTTAAGAAGCTGGATAGAGATGGAGCCCTTGGTAGTGAGCAAACTCGCATTGATACCATCAACTATTGTAGAACCTTTCGGCACAAAGCTTTGGCAGTCGATAATTTTCAGTCCAACTTCAGTGAGTAGGATGGCATTATGGCGATCATTTGTTTCCCCCATGTATCTAGTCTCATCAGCAATTGCTCTCTGTGTATATGTTGTTGGGCTCACTGAGCATATTCCTGCAACATTCGCACAAAGCAAAGCGGAACTATCACCGTCTCATTACACTTATCAAGTACATCCCAGTGCATAGCGAAGCTCCTGACATGACCTCCATATTTTTTGTATACGGGCCACTCGAAATACATCGAGCTATCCGGGTCTTCCGGGGAGAGCCAGTTGATCACCTGTGCAGCTGCTAAAAAGAATTTTGACTTTTGCTCAAGTGTAAGACAATTCAAAAAGCCAGCTTGGTCATATCTTGGGATATAAACAGTAGACTTGCTGAATCTTTCCACTGGCTCTAGGACGCCTCGATCGACAAGATGGTCGATAATGTGGAGGTAGTTTGCATTTACGCAGATAATGCCTTGGCCGTACATATCTCTTTTGAGATAATTGTTGACGAGAAGTTTGAACATGGAGGGATACATAAAGTCATGGTTCCCTGTGCCCATGAAGGCCGTGACGCCAAGTACGAAGACAATTTCGCTGGACATGGGAGCAAGGTGCTGCAACCCAGGAGGAAGATCTGCCGCCTCCATCGCGACTGGTTTGGCTGGAGTGTTGTCAGGACACGCGATGTTGAGGCAGCACTGAAAGCTGGAGACAGACAAAGCAGCAGGGACGACCCGCCATGCCCAAATAGGAAAGCGCGGAGGCTCCTGCAGCAAAGCAACTGCTCCATCGTCTTGTCGCCTGAACCTCTTGTCTGCGTTTAAATATTGCCAATTGAAATATTTTTTAAATAACAAACATACTTAGCCAGATCGTCCTGCAATGGTGAGGGCATTCAAGATAACGTGATTCTGGAGTGACTTGCCTCATCGATAAGCTCCTTATCTGGACCTTCCCCGCATTGCACTTTCACTTGTACTCCCACTCTCACCTCTCAATTCTTCTTCCTTCCATAACACAGGATTATCTTCTTTCAACAGTCATGGGTGAAGCAGGATTCGCAGCCGGTGAGCATCTCCTTATTCTGCGCCCTTTCGCCTGGCCAGACTCGTGGCACGACGACTTGCGCCGAGCGTTCCCGACTCTCCAAATCACGGCTCTGGAAATAGAAGGCAAACCATTGGAAGAATATGTCCCAAAAGGTAGACAAAACAAAAACCCCTCAGATTAGTTCATGGGCAAATCCAGGCTGACAGATTTCGCAGACATCCTTGCTGAGTCGACCATTATTGCGGTTGGAGGCAGACAACTTCCGCTTCCTGAAAGTATACCACAGTGAGTCCCACAAATACAGCCAAAATCAGTTTGCGTCAAACTAACTCGCAACACAGTATAAAATTTGTGCATACATTCTCTGCTGGGGCAGACAGTTTCGTCAAACAGCCCTACATCACGCAATCCAATCTTCCTCTCACCACAAGCTCTGGCATCCATGGTCCCCCTATTAGCGAATGGGTCCTTCTCAACTGGCTGGTATCGTCAAAACATTATAACAGACTATACGAGGCACAGAAGAGCCATGAATGGATTTCGCGCGAATTTGGCCAGTTTGGCGTGAGTGACCACGTCGGGGAGAGGGTTGGCATTCTGGGTTATGGAAGTATTGGACGTCAAAGTATTTATCCCTCAATTCAAGACTTGCATATTTCCCTCGTATAACTGACACTCATTTCATAGTCGGCCGAGTTGCAGTCGCAATGGGCATGCAAGTGATCGCCTATACTGCCTCCCCGCGTGATACCCCGGAGTCGAAGAAAGATCACGGATACATTGTGCCTGGAACTGGAGACGCGGATGGCTCTTATCCAATTGAATGGCACCACGGCACTACAAAAGAAGAGCTCCGTCACTTCCTTTCGACAACGAAACTGGACCATGTCGTGGTTGCGCTGCCCCTGACGCCCGCTACGACGAACCTTTTCGACCGCGAAGAATTCGATGCGTGGTCGTCTTCCTTCTCGTCATCGCTAGGAACCAAAAGGGGGTTTCTCACAAATATTGCCCGTGGAAAGATTGTCAACACTGACGCTCTGATTGACGCGGTACGCTCTGAGAAAATTCGCGGCGCTGCTCTGGACGTTACAGACCCTGAACCACTTCCCAAGGATCATCCGCTGTGGGATGTAGAAGGGATTCAAGTAAGCCCGCATATCAGTGGATATAACGATGCGTACTACACCCGGGCGTTGGACTTGCTGAAGGGAAATATCGAGCGCTTGGAGAAGGGTGAAGAATTGATCAACGTCTTTCGCCGGAAACGAGGATATTGATTTGATATATCGTGTGATTTTGGAAATATTTGCCATATCAATTGATATCTATGTTAGACTTTGTAACATTTGACTTCGTCATCCTTGCCACCCTGTGACGTATTTTGCTTCCGCTCAAACGACAAGTTTCAAACTGCAATTGAAGAGAACCCATTAATAAAAAAAATACTCAAGACTATCCAATTTCCAGTAAAATGGCATGCAGCGGCGCGACAGACATCCCATCACCAACGCACCATCACGAGAGCCCATCCATCACGGATCCGCCCCGCCCGGACACTCCATCCTCCTATCAACCACACGTCATAGTCAACACATTCAAAGATGACCAGCCCTCGGAGGCCTCATCCTCATCCATTAAATCTGAGCCCTCTACTACACCCAACGGCCTACGCCCTGGTATCTATGCCCCCACACTGGCCTTCTTCCACACCGAAAAGGAAGACCTCGACCCCGAAACAACCACAAAACACGCCATCCGCATGGCCCAAGCCGGCATAGCTGGACTCATTGTACACGACACAGTCGGCGAAGTCGCGCATTTGTCTCGACCGGACCGAAAAGTACTCACAAAGACCACTCGAGCCGCGCTGGATTCAGAAGGGTTCAGCCACATCCCGATCATCGTCAGATGCAACGCGCAGTCGACGCGCGAGACGATCGAGTTGTGTGTCGAAGCGCAGTCTAGTGGGGGTGAGTGTGCGCTTGTGCTACCTCCTTTTTATTATAAAGACCAGTGCAAGAGCGAGTGTCTCAAGGCGTTTTATACCGATGTTGCAGACGCTTCGCCGATTCCCGTGCTGGTGTACTCGTTTCCAGGCATTGCAGCTGGTGGTGTTGATGTAGATAGCGACATGATGGCCGATCTGGCGCAGAGCCATCTGAATATCGTCGGATGTAAACTTGCGTGTGCTGATATGGGGAAGCTGAATCGCATTGTGAGCGCAACGCGGGCTGTTCATCGTTCTTCCGAGGCAGAACAGAAAGAATGTTGTCAGTATGGGTTTGTGTGTCTCGGTGGGAACGCGGATTTCCTCATTCAGGTACTCGCCGGTGGAGGCAGTGGTGCGGTATGTGGTCTTGCGAATATCACGCCCAGGGCCTGCGTGAAATTGTTTGACTTGTGGAGGGATGGGAATTACCAGGATGCCGCGAGTCTGCAGGCGGCTGTGGCTAGAGGAGACTGGCTTGTCACGAAGAGCGGTATAGCTGGGATGAAGAGTCTTTTGCAGCATTTCGTTGGCTATGGAGGCTATGCGAGGAAGCCGTTGCCTCGTCTTTCGAAGCAGGAAGAAATTGTCTTGAGAGAGAGTTTTCAGGAGTTGATTAATATTGAGTCAAGACTGCAGTAATTATGTATATTATAATCAAATGATAAACTTGCGTCATTCAAGTCAAATCCATGGAAAAACTATTCAATAGAACCGATTGACGTCGTAATGCACCACATGTGCAGATCTTTCAATGTTCGAATGTTGATATAGAGGCTGGGATAGCATAGTATATATCAATCTGGAATGCGTCACTAAGAAACCCAAAAATAACGAATCCATCTTAACTAATTTCTTTTTCGACGTATTAACCTATGGTTCCAAGGTCATGAACTCTCATATACTTCTTTGAGCTTTCCCTTTTTCTCGACAAGTGCCTCATCCATATAAGCGCGCAGTTCGTGCAGGAACTGATCGCTACGGGAAGAGAGAAGATTTGGATATTTGGACAGTATAGAGGCCGCGATACCCGGGAAACCAGCACGGCATACCATCTCTAGATCCTCGCGGGTCGCACAAGCGCCCGAGTCAAGAAGTAAGTCGACGACATCTGCCTGATTGCGCGCTACTGCAGTTGACAGGGCTGTTTTCTCGTTGAAAATAGAGTTCACATGGACTGTATCTTGCCGCATTAGGAGGAAGTACTCGACCAACTCCTCCGCTCCTTCGCCACTGGCCATCACAAAAGCTGCCGTCTCGAGTCTTTGGCGCTGTTCAAAAGACACGCCGTGATGTTCCTGTTGTAGTTCATTGAGAAATGTCTGGGTGATTCGGAGTTGGCCACGAGCAGCTGCTCGAACCAACGGGTGGTCAAGACAGGTATCCATCTCGGAAATGTCCATATGCACAATGGCGCCATCTTTGAGCAATGCCTTAACCCTAGAAAGGTCACCGCGGTCAATGGCCAGAGTGAGGAAGTGCTGAAGCAGGAGATGTCGAACAGCACAGCGGCAACGGTGGTTTGTCAGAGCCAGTGACATGCAGTCCTTCATAGACAAGTATTTGCCAATCATTGTGATTGTTTCCGGGTGCAAAGAGTCCAAGGAGGGAATACCACTGCCGGATTTTGTGACATGCGTAGAAGTAAAGTCTTTATTTGTGATGATGCTGGGGCTCGTGGATTTAGTATCAACGGAGTCGATTGACTGGATTGACCCATTTGGACTAAAATCATCGCTTGAGTCGTCGCTTGAATTGGGCAGCATATGGTGGCTATGTTCTGCCATAACCTCGACTAACTTGGTAGCAAAGGTACTATTTGAGTCGTCGCTTGAGCTATCACTTGTGTCATCGCTTGCGTCTTCGGTTGGGTCTTCAATGTAATCGTTACAAAATTCCGTCATCACGTCGATCAATCTGGTAGCAGCTTGTGAGGTTTGCCGGATGCTGCTTCGACACGGAGTCTCATTGCTGATAGCAGACCGAGAGAGCAGAAATCTTGAGTTATCTCTTGGGACATCTCTTTCGCCGCTTTCTCCCCCCTCCTCCCGTTCGTCTCCTGTGTTTATCTCCTCCAGCAATCCAAAACGACCAACCTTCAGCCCCTGTGTCTTCAGCTGATGCTCGGTAATCTGTTCTGGCATTGGCCCACTACTGATCATCTCGTGAACCTTGTCGAAGATAAACGCGCTCGGAAACGTCGTTGGGCACTTCTTGCTTCCAAACCACTGAAAGACCTGATAACGGATATACTCGAGACCGCGCTCATGGTTCGGCACAGCATTTGCAACCCGATAAAGCTTGTACGTCCAATCATGTGGCAGGAAACTTGGCCACTCGCTTTCAGTCGTGTCCTCGAGTCGGCGTCCATTTAGTCTTTGTGGGTTGTTGATTAGGTATTGCTTGGCGAGGTTTGTGCCGGCAGAGCCCCATTTTTTGATGACTTGGTCGTATTTTCGGGCTTTGTAGAGTTCGTTGTATTGCTTGTTCTTGAAGGGGTCACTTGGAGGTCTCTTTCTGGCAGGAGTGGGAGTCACTTGCTGCGTCTGTTGCTGAGTCTGTTGCTGAGTCTGTTGTTGAGTTTGTTTGACTTGACTGTGTTTCCTAGTCTTGCACGGGTCGCTTGGGGATTTCTTGCTAGCAGGAGTGGGAGTTTCTTGCTGAGGCTGTTTCTGAGTCTCTTGTTGCGTCTGTTTCTGCTTCTCCTCTGCGCGACTCGAATTCACAGGCGTCCACTGTTGAGACATTGCGAAATGCCTACATCGATCTCTACCCCTCTCACTAAGAATCAGATGAGAGCTTGCGAGAAAAACGTTGTGTTGTCTGACATAATAAAGCTCAAACTCACCTGAAGAAGAGAGAGCTTCCCTCTCGTCCAAGTATCCTGCTTGTAAACGGACAAGCAGAACAAGAGCTTCTCTCCTTGTCTTGTTTAATGATCCTTCGGCATGGCTGGAGTATTTCTTTCAGATGCTGAAGCTGAGTGCAGAGGGCGTCTGAGTTGACGTGTCAGATCAGATTGCGCGCGGCAAAGAAAAAGGAAGGTTCAAGAGGAAGGAACCAGTCAGTTGTGATATGCAGCTGAGATTAAAATCACAGGGGCCCAGGCGCTCTGAGTGGTCGGCTTACAATATCCTTTGTTTTTGATTTCTTTTCTTTTTATCTTCTTTTCTTTTTTCAAGCGAATCAGCCTCGCTGTCAATTGGGAAATAATTTTCACTGGATCTATCAACTCTTCTACAGGAACATGCGTGTCCAAAACTGATGTACTGAATATTCTTCAGACGCATAACTAAATATCAACAAAATGCCTCTCACAAGCTATATACATGTGCTGGGTATCAACTCTACAACAAATGTTCAAATAACCACCTAACAAAGCCCCTCCCCTCTTGGTAATATATGATAAGAAATATAAACAGAAAAACATGTCTAAAAAGACGGAGGGAAAAAAAACAAAAATTCTCAAATGAGAAGACTGTCTCTTGCCTCATCGCTCAGTCCATCCAGACATCTAAAGTCTCTTTCCCTCTCGTTAGAAACACATCGTGGGCTCAAGTCCAATTCAGCCTCGGTCATCCACTCATGCGGCAGGTCGGAGTACCATTCCGGCGCGAATTCGTCGGAGATACTCCGATTCTTCCTACTCGTCTCCGATGGCGAGCCGTATCTCTGGCCAAACTGCGAACGCTCAAACTCCATTAAGCCGCCAAATAAGTCGTCCGTATTGGCAACCCAGATCGAGCTACCGTCTGGGGTATAGTCTGCCCCGCCGATCTCTCCAAAAAAATCGTGTACCTGCCTGGTTTCGTATGTTTGTGCGTTGACAATCGATATGCGATCTGCAGGTTCGCACATGAGTAGCGTGCGCGGACCACCGCCGACTGGAGAGAATCGGAGAGAGCGGTAACCGGCGCGATCCGAGTCGATGCTCTGGAGGATGCGCCACATGCGCACGTCCCAGATGTTGACGGTTTTGTCCTGGTTGCTCGTCGCGATGTGCAGCATATCGGGAGACCAGGCACAGGCGAACCCAAAGTCGCGATGTCCACGGAGTCGCTGTACCGGTCTTCCGCTGTCTGCTTCGAGCACACAAGCCTCGGGTGAGTCGCCAATGACGACGCGAAGTCGACCGTCGGCAGAAGTCTCCGTGCAGTTGACGGGCTTGGAGAGTTCATGATCAGATATAAATTCATTTCTTGCACAGTCGAGAATGCGTATATGCTGGTCGTTTGAAGCAAAGACAATCATAGGCGAATGGTTGGTGCGGTTCTGGATGATATCGATGTGATTCGTAATGCCATTGAAATTCTTTGTAACATGCCCGTACGTGTTTCCTGTCTGGCTTCCTTCAGCATGGATCCCATACTCGCCATTGAAGCCTCCGGCAACGGCAAGTCCGTATTTGGATCGCATAGTCGAGATTTTCACTGGTCCTTGAAAGCCAAGTTCTGGCTCTGGCTGCGAAAGATCAATAGGGCATGTAACATGGTCATATGCCGGAGCCCACGACACCAATCTCGACTCATGCGCAAAATGTACTGTATTTGATGCCGTCACAGACACAAGGTTTCGAAGTTGAAAGTGCTCGATCGTAGCCCTTAGATTTGAGTACATGGCCTTTTCTCGAAAGTAAAATTCGTGTTGAGGTAGCCTCTGTTCGTACTAATTTTCAATCAGCAAGCTTCTTAAAATTTTATTACCACGAGGGGAACATACACCGTCCTTTGGGTAATCAAGGTTCCGATACGGTGTGTACCACGCGTCACGAAGAACACGCGCATCTTCCCGACGCACACAAAGCTTTTCCTTCCACGGGATTTGCTGGATATCATAAAACCCAGCATCTAGTTTCTGGGGGCGGATTGTTCTCTCCGGTCTATCCCACAAAGAAACACGCGCCGCTTCGATTGACGGCTGAGGTAAGTGAAGAATGTTGCTGGCCGTCGTTGCTTGAATCCGCCATAGTCTAATAAACTGCTCTATAGTGAGGTTTCGTTCGTAAGCTGCACAAGAAATGTTAGCATTTACTAAATCAAAATAACTTCCACTGTCGCTTACTCGGTGGGGCAGAGAAATGTGAGTCAATAGTATTCTCCTCATGCTCGAGGATGCCTCGACTACCGAGATATGCCAACCCGCCTCCGAGTTGGGGTTTTCCATAATCATCATCGTCGTCAAAGTCTTCCAGGCTCATTTCATCGTCATCATAATAGTCGTCCTCGATATTTCCGATCCGACGATACAATCCGCTATAAAACTTGCTCATGTCTTCTGGGTCGCTACTATCATCTTCAGACTCAACCGCCGGAGACAAACAGTCACTTCTGAGAGAGTCGCAGTTCTCAACCAATCTGCCATTCTCATAGTCCGGTTCGATTATCGGCGGATTGTTGATTCGTTGTATTAATGATGCAAGGCCCGGCATCCGTTCCGCTATCTCAGAGTCGATTGAACGAGAGCGGTCGTCTGAACGCTGTGGCATTCCCAAATCAATCACATCAATCTCATCAGAGCCATTAGAAATAGAAACACGAGGGTCTTCACCAATAGCATGTGGCCTTTCATTCAGAAGTAAGCGGTCAGAATTGTTTAAATTGTCCATTCTTGTCAAACGCAGGTATGTAGGACCCTCAATGTCATTTAGCGTCTGGGTAATTGCTGGCGAGACGATCAAAGAAGATTCAAAATTGGAAGGCGGCATGACTGTAGCTCGAATGCGGTCGAAACCGGCGCCCAATGATTCTTCCATAGTAGTAGTGTGTTATGTTATGTACCGTTCCGCCGAGCTGTAAGACGCACTTTTTCAGTTGACCTTCCCCCTAGTCACCGAATTTTGGTTTCGTGCGTGTAGGTAGTGATCCATTGCGTATAAAAGTTCCATGCAAGACTCAGCTATATACTGATCGCGCTCGCAGCGCTAAGAGGAATCGCCCCATGCAAAGCAGACACTATATTAGGCGGGATTTGTGGCGATGAGCAGATATATCTGCCACAGCAAGGTTTCTCCGGATACGCCACAAGAGCGAGTCGTGGCCAATAAATGAAGCACTTGTGGTTCCAGGGATCTATCAAGCGTCGAGCTAAAGATAGCGTGACACGAAACTGCAGATACTCCTCCAAAGGCCGTTAATGAGTTATATTAGAAAAATTCCGAAGCTCTAAATGCGCGTTTGGTCGTACAATTAGGTCCCCGGTTTGAAATTCCAAAAGCCAGGTTTCAGGGGCGGTCTAAGTCCGAGTCGTCGATGAAATTTATGCCGGGGGGAAAACCATGCACTATGAAGATAAGAGTGATAACAAAGCCAACTGATCGGGGTAAGAGTCAGCTACAACTGCGATGTTCATAAGAAAAACCGGGGGAGGCTGAGCAGCAAACAATGATGCGACCAATCAAACGGGGGACAGAGTATGTATTGCATGAAGGCAGAAATGATATGATTGGGTCAAGCAAGACAATATGGCAGCGGAGATTTCAAAGCTAGCTGCAGGGAGCATTGAAAGCAGAGATCTCGCCGAAGACTAGAGATTCGAGATAATGTCTAGGCCTCATCGACCTCGGCCAGCCGGTGTCCTCGACAGTGAATGCAATGACATCAGAGGAACATCGCGGTGGCACTAGTGTAAAAAAAACCGAGAAAGGTGACAAAAAGAGGGGAAGCAAAAGTTTCGAGGCGCAAAGGAAAACACGAGAATTATATTTGAAATTGTCACGGATAGCTGCAGCGGCAGCTGGCATATGCGTTGCGTGACAGCCCGAAACAAAAAATAAAAAGGCGCAACTTACTGTTGAGATAAAGATAGAGGGGGTAGCCGAGGTGACAAGCAGGCGGCGCAGCACGGATGCACGCCAGATAAAAAGGGTCAAAGACGTTTGGCAGATGACAGGCGTTGCACAGGGGCGTCCGTTGACCATATAAAGCATATAGGTGGGGTGAGACAAGCGGCGAGAAAAGAAACGCGGCTATTATGATTATAAGGATGTAGTACGTAGCCCCGACTAGTCGGCTAGCTGGCTCTTCTCAGCGCGCGGCGGGGAAAGGTTGATGAGACTTTCCAGAAACAGATGGCAGCACACACAAATCTGCTCAATCCGTTAACGACTTAGACCGTAACTAGACGAATGCACGGCGAGCAAAAGAGTAATCAGCGGCCCAGAAGAAAGAGGCTGCTTACGTTTATTGAGAGAGGGGGATAATGAATATCCGCCGATCCGCCACGCATATGCGAGTTGTTTCAAAAGTGACCTTGCTCGTTCCAAGGAGAATCGGTAGCTGACAGGTAACAATAATGCAACAGGCTTTCGTCACGAGGATCTTTCGTCAGCGATGAGCTGGGCACTGACTAGTTAGCTTCGGCGCCCGCCGTGGCAGCGCTGCCGCCGTTGGATGGATGCAGACTGTCAAATCGAGATGCAGAAGGGCGGTGTGCGGGATGGACGGCGATTTGCTGCCGTGGCCACCATGTGTGTTTGTCTTGTGTCAAAGGGGCGAGGGCTGAAGAGGATGAAGTCAAGAGAAGATGAAGATGACAGTCCCCGTCGTTACCCAGGATGGAAGACCGAATGCGTCGGACGAGGAAGGAGCCGATGACTAACCCGCCCCACGCTTTTCTCTCAACACCAAGAATCACAACCATACAGGTAGGCTTTTAGCAATTATTAATGTACGGAGTAGAGAGGAATGTCAAATCAAAGCAGCACGCCAAATAGAGCGCCTTATTGCTCACTGACCTAATTACTTAATTTGGAAACAGACAGCCTCGAGTCTAGCCGGTTGCGCAGCCACCTGCATCCCTATACAAGGGTCCGGGAACTAAATCGAGATCCCTGCAGGACGCACAGCAAACCGTGCATGGCAAAGCGAATTTCAGCAAGCAATAAAAATGTGACAGGTCATGGCCTGGGTTCTTCTCCCCGCCACTACTCGTGCCTGTTTGCTTGTTTTGCAGGCTGTGTGTTTGTTGCTTGGGTTCCATTTCATCACTGCGAACTGAGTCATGTCATGCCGGCCAGTCACTGAAACGCTACCTGTGATAGGAGGGGATGAGATCGAGTGACCTGCTGGAATGTGATCTCTCATATTCGTTCATTCATTCATTCATGCGGCTTTTATTGTTATTGACAGGTGGACACTTCAACGTTGGATCAATGATACCTACTGCCAGTCGATTGCTACTTTAATGAACTACAATGATTTATCAACAGGTCATTAATGAATTTGGCTCAGCATATTAATTGATCAATGTACACACAGGCAACGAAAATAGAAACAAACAAAAAACTCCATCCATGGTACATGTTTTCCAAAAGCTAGATACACAGCGAAAATGTGCAGAATATATATTATAGGATAAAAACAACAAGCCCATCCATTATATGAACACAACGTAAATAACTATTTTCCTCTAATAGTCCGAGTACGTATCATAGCCACCAGGGTAGGTGTAACCTCCCGAAGGGCTGAGTGGATGTTGTGGCGATTGCAGAGAGCTCAATTTCATGCGTCGTTCTAAGGTTTCGTTAGCATCTGATTCGGCATCATCAAAAAATGTCAAAACATACCCTTCTCAAAATCGCGCCAGCGCTTCATGGTAATCTGAGTACTGTCAAACTCGCCTTCCTCGTCTCCATGGCCTCCTTTGCCCGTGTCACCAGCGGTCTTTCGGGTGTCGCCCCAGCTGAAGTCATCAAACTTCCAGTATGCGTATACCGGAAGCACGAAATTCCATACGGGAAGAGAGATCAGGTAGATCAACATCCAGAGCACATAGACGAATCGATTCGCCGTTATGACAATGAGGACACCCGGAAGACCCAGGATGAGCGCGAGGAGGACCAAGGGGATAATTTGTACCGGCTTTCTAACAATCGACACGATGACAACATAAAAGGTAAACGAGATAGCGGCAGGAAGAACCAGAGTTCCAATCAATTCAACAAAGACGACAAACTGCATACTGAAGCAGAACGTACCACACAGGTCACGCACCAGCACCAGTTCAAACAGATTGTGGACTGTACTGTTAATCCAACGACGACGCTGGGACAGAAGAACCTTGAACTCGTCCGGCACAGTCGTCTTGCACACTGCCTGTGGAACAAAAACTTGCTTGCGCTTGGGGAACGTTCTCAGCATCAGTGTCGTCAAGTAACGATCTTCACCAAGCAGGAGCAAGTTCTTCTTGTGGAGAGTGTCGACAACGTTCTCGGAATAGTGTTCCACAATATCCGGGTTCGCCAGAATAGGCACCCAGTAGTTCTGGCCACCCTTGGGCGCCTTGATACGGTACATGGAGAAACAACCAGGAAGACAGGTAACACCACCAAACACAGACTCGAACGCCTTGGCCTGGTGGTGAGAGATGTAGTATTCGAAAACCTGGATCATGGTCACCCAGCTGTCGGTTTTGTTGGCAATCTTCGTTTCACCGCACAATCCCATGATTTCAGGGTCCTTGACCATGGCTGAAACCATGTGGGTTAAACTATCGGGAAAGACCTTAGTATCGGCGTCGACCATCAGTATGATTTCGTAGTAATCCGGTGAAATACCCGTGACGTTCCATAACCCGTTGAACATGTCATATTCCAGTTCCGTCATACGTTCGTCAAACATGACCTTTTGCAGGAACGACATGAGAATGATTTGACTGTCTCGTTTACCACGGTTTCCAGGCTTGGCCTGTTTGGCTTCTGCGGGAGTACCACACTTGACAATAACCATCATCGGTACGCGCTGTTGTTTCTCAGGAGGAACGATAGACGTTTGTCCGTAGTCGTAAAAACCCGCATAGATCTTGGCCATGTTGTGTCGCTTGGAACCACTGGCAACAGCCACATACGAATAAGGCTGCACTTCCTCTGGAGGTACCACAAAATCATGCATCATACCGACGACTATGTCCGGAGTAGAGACCTCTTCACCTTTACCCTTGATCATTCCGTCACAGATGACGATGATTGTCTTGTGACTGTTGGGATAGTCGGTCATGGCAACTGAATCGAGAGTCGTGCGAATACCTTCTTCACCTTCGGAATAACACGTAACCAAGCACATCGTATGAGCCAAGGGGAAACCAAAGGGCTGCCATTCTGGTGGTGGCTGAGGGACAACAGCTTCATGGATAAATCCGGCAGGGCCTTCGCTGGAGCCCACAAGAGTGGAATGTCTCTGGTCAGATTGGGAAATCATCAAGCTAGTCTTGCTGTCCGAGTCGTTGTGGCGGGACATGGCGTCGGCACTCAACGTAACATTGCTAGGATTCTGGTTGAGTTTATACATGGAACCTGGAGTTGCCGTAGGCACAAGACGAGAATTTGAGTTTTGGCTAGCCATTGTAGTCGGGTGGGCTCTGGCTCTACCGCCGCCAGTACTTGAAACCGCATATGGGCTCGAGAAACGAGAAGTCGTAGGCAAAAAGCTAGCCCGTTTGTTGAAACGCTCGCGATCAGGAACTGGTGGTTCAGCAAGGCGTGGAGCGGGACGATAAATATCGTCGGTCCAATCTTCAATCTGCCGAGCACGAGCTTTGCGATCCGATGTCATTGACGTGCGCTCCGGGGCAAATTTCCTTGAGATAAACCAGTGGAACAACACGGCCATGAAGAATTTGGCGGCAACAATGGACAAAATGAAGACGAGGGACACGTAGAGCACCACCTGAGAAGCGATGCAACCAATGGTTTTGGTGTCGATGGAGCCAACTTTGATAACTTGAGAAAGACACTTTGCAATTCGCTTGTCTTCTGAAGATTGGAATGCATACGTGACATCAGTGCCATAAAGGTCGGAGTTGTTTCGGATCTGGTCGAAGAGAGCTGGGTATGCGACCTGAGTGTTGTTGAACCAATCGATCAAGGTCAGGTCAAGTACGTTTCCAGAGTACACGATGAGGTTTCGGCTCTTGTTCTTCAGGTCCTCCCAAGTGAAATAAACATCGCCGGAAGATCTCAAGCTGTAGAAGGATTCCCGCGCGTTGCCCGAGAGATGGCAAGAGTACCCAAAGTAGTATGGAATGGTCTTGTTGGGAGTGCTTGAACCGTCTTGGTTGAAGGGCTGGCAGGGGAAATACCAGGCAAGATCGCCGTCGCTGTTGGTTGGTACGTCAGATTCATCGGCCAAGGTGATGACGTCCTTGCAAGCACCGTTGACGTTTTGAAAGAAGAAACTGCCGTCTTGACCACCATATTTGTGTCCGAGGTCATACAGAACGTTGGCATCATTGGTAATACCTAGAGCAGGTGGATGCTTGGATCGAGAAAGATCATAAGCTTCACCGTGGAAGATCATGTATCCGCTGTCAACCTGGTTGACTTGCAAACGGGTAGTGGTAGAGCCACAGACCACTGCGGTGAAACCAAAAGTCAGGAAACCGACGAAAGTACAGATTAGCAAAATGACGCTGATCAAGCCCATTTTTTCTCGCCAGGCACGACGCTGGTCTTTCTGAGGCATCCCGAAGCATTTCAGAACAAAGTCAGGAGCCCAGACAGTGACTGTCGCGCAGTAAGCGTACCACAAGCTTGGCGGACGTGCTTGCTCTCGGGCCTTTTGCTGTCGCTTCTCCTGGGCTGCCACCCGTTTCTTTGAGGTCTTTCGATGGATTTTTCTTTTGTCGCGGGTACTGGGTTCTCTTTCGATTCGTTCCATAGGCTTATTAAGGTTGCCCTCAGCGCCGTACAGATTGCCTTTGTTGCCAGTTTTGACAGAGCTGTCAGTGCTTCCGGTGTCTGCCTCGACATGAGTATCCAGAGTGGGATCGTGGCCTGTGGTGGAGGGAAAGGTAGCCATATTATAGTTCTGCGCATGCTGCTGGTAATGATAGTTCGGGTGATTGGGGTCTAACTGGCGTCTTTCTGGGCGTACAAGCGACCGTTTCCTGCCCAGTCCGGTTGAAGGCTCTGGCGGAGGAGCTGGTGTTCCACGGGCGGATGAGTGAGAGACATGGCGCCGATGATTTTGTGAATTTCTCCTGGGAGTGGGAGACGTGGGAGAGTAAGGCGACTGAGGCACATCGGTGTACGTGCCCGACTCGATGTCACGGCGGCGGCGTCTTGACGATTCTCTGAATCCCGGCTGAGATTCCTCGCGGCGCGACGATGGCGCGTTGGCTGGTCTTTGCGGGAGCGACATGAGGAGCGACGGATGATGTTGTACGGGACCTAGAGGAATGTTAGCCAAGCGTGGCATGCCGCGGAACGACGATCTTACCACGAAGTTTTCAGCAGCCACGTTTTATGGAAGCCTCAATTAATCGATGGAGGGGTACGCAGTCGAAGATCACGCAGGGCACATGGAGAATCGTGGACGTGGTTCAACGGGTCAACTGCAAGATGGTCGAAACGGTCGAAGCGATCGGGGTTTTTTCAGCGAACGAAGCAAGGCCGCAGGTAATAAAAACAGGCCGGAAGCAATGATAAGCGGCGATAATGATCAAATTGCAGCGAAGCGATGGTGAATGGATGCGAATAAGAGTACTTGCAAGCCCGACGTGAGGCTTGTTCGACCGACCGGCCGACCGGCGAACGAGAGACGGAAAAGGGGACAGCAAACAACAGGCACCTCAACGAGCGGCGTACAGAAAGCGAAGGGCTGGATAAGGGATTCCACGGTGCCTGCCGGTTTACTTTGTCGCAGTCATGAAGCCGGAGCAAGTTTGCAGGATGTGCTGGAGGGGGGCAAAAATTAGCGGTTACGACACTGAGACAACAGCAGGCGTGGTCAAGACAAGCAAGAGCGACTAGGCTGTTCCGGTCAGGGGGCGCGCTCGCCTTCCCTTCGTACTATTAGTTACTCCTCCACTCGCTTGGAAGCAAGGCTAACTCCGCTAGGGAAGCGCTGATTTATTTTTATTTTTTTTCTTTTATTTTATTTTTTTTAAAAAAATTGGAAATAGCATCAAAAACCTCCTCTGGAATATTAATTACTGCAAATAATAGAAAGACATCATGCTCTGTTTACTCTTACCCTGGTTCAGCGAGCGTCCTAGCAACAGCTCTGCCATGGCGTGATTGGCTGTATTTTTAGCATTTGTGGGATAAAAATGGGGCGATTTGCATAATTCAGCCAATTAAATCGTGCTTATGGGGTCATGTGATAGGTTAATATCTTATGCAGTGCATAACGGTATTACCGTACGGCGTATTATTACGCCATCCGTTGGGATCTGATATCAGATGCATTATTGTTGCTGCTGTTGTTTTTAGAGAAAGCATTCTCCTGTGAGTGATGATTTGCAATTCGAGTTAGTTATGAGTTTATAGGTCTCAAAATAAATTATGTATTTGCTTCAGATTTTGCTATAGTACATGTAATCTTGGTCTATAACATTTCCCTTTCTCCTCTAAGCTTTTGGAAAGCTTTTTGATATCTAGAAATTTGTTATATAAGCTTCCGGATATCGTCTAATGAATCAATGATGTCAACTGGTAGTGAAATGTGTACTTTCATGGCTTCCTCAACGCCCACCGAACAATCCCTTCCTCTTTCGGGACGGTATCATCCTCAACCCAGCCGCATTTTCGCAAAATGCTCATGCTGGGAAGATTCGTGTTGATCGTCACCGCCCTGATGATGCCAACATCTGCTACGTCCGCAGGGTCCAGCTGCGCCGCAAGCATCTCCCACCATGCATCCTGGAACCCGCGCACCGCTTCAGTGCCGTAGCCCTTGCCCCATGCTTCTGGCAGGAACATGTACCCAAACATCGGCCGCGGTGAGACAGGCAACGAGCTTAGAGCAATTAATCCGCAGACTCCAATAAACGCTCCCTCTTCTTCTTTTTGCTCCGTATCGTCTTGGGTGTTGTTTCGTAGGAAGACTGCGAAATTATAGTTCTCGCGCGGATGCTCGTCTGACAAAATGAATTGCTGCATCCATTGCTTGGTCTGGGTTAGTGAATCATCGATGCAGCCCTGACTTGTCCACTGCATGACCTCGGGCGTTGACCGCAGTTTGACAAAGTCGTCCACGTCGGTCCATTGGAGCGGACGCAGCACGAGCCGGGGTGTGTGGATGGGCTGTGTTTGCGAGGGTTGCGGGAGGAGAGATTCTATAGCTGGCATTTTATTTTATATTTACTTGAAATGCTGTTGGCTTTTGCTGGACATATGGGATTAATTCAGAGTCGCCGCTTTGATGGTACGGGTTTTAGGCGGGGTAAAATTATTGTATCCCGTGTGGCGTAAAGTAGATATTCCAAATTTCGAGCTAGTTGTCAGTGCCATAAAGCTCGTATTTTTTCCGGTGTGGCTTCTCTTCTAACACACATATACCCATTTCCATATTATTGTGTACTGTAGGACAATCGAGGAATGGGTTTTTGCCAGAACTTGTATGCATTTCTTCCGGTTAGGGTTAGGGTTTCGCATACGCTCCGTAAATCCATCAAGCACTTTGACACTTTGACCGCTGTCACTGGTCTTCTGGGTCGCTATTTCTGACCATCTTTAAAGATTATACGAAGAAATACGAGGGTATAAATTTCCATGCACTATATGGACAGCCTACGGAAGCGGAGGCAAATTGCGAGTCATAGACACAGCAAAGACTAGAAATCTAGCACCGGAATTTCGTATTTTGGTGACATACGTACCCAGACTAATAGCAAATATTAATCGGAGTACTTCCAGCGAATGGTCAGCCGCATCTGAGCTGAACTGGAGTAATACGTCTGGAAAATTGCCGTTTCCGGCAATTCACCTCAGCTGAAGACCGGCCATCGCAAATAATAATCAATTGCCTAACGAGTGGCGCGTACTACCAAAAGCATCCGCTGTTCTTCATGTTCTTGAGAACCGTACCAGAGAAAAGTTAAACAGAAAAAAACTCGTCCTGAACTACTCTCTATACGTATAGATCTGGCGAGCAGAGCCGCCAAAGCATAAACTAAAACGTGTCCCCACCCTGCACCGGGCGCACGGATATGGGTCTCGCCGTAATAACGATCGTCGATTGGATACGCGCGTCTTTTGTTTAGAAACTTTCTCCTGTCGTCAATGGTCCATGCCTCTTCTCAACTCACTTCTCAGCGCTTCCTGCTGGGCACTCCGTACCATTGTTACGCATCCATACTGAATTAGACGCTCAAGAGCAAAATTCTAATATTAGAATTGCCGTCCGTGTTTCAGCTTGCTGCGTTCTGATAGGCGCTTGGCTCTGGCGATTCGCCTTTCCAGGACTAGCGCGCCGAGCGCACGGGAGATCCAGCCGAGCGAGCGGGTGATTCCTATTGGCTTGTAGCTTGACTTAGTACTTATCTAGTTAGTCTGTTTCACGGCGTATTTATGGCGTATCGTATTTAACAGCCAAGACTCTTGGCTTTGACTGCGCAGAAATACTAGTCAATGTATGTGCGTTATTTATTACTATTAGTTAGTAGTAATACTAACGCCAAAGGTCCTCGTCCTCAATAATTATACCCAGGGCACGGATACTCGGGGAGAGTTTACTTTGCTGCTCAGTGCTCAGGAACTGGGTCTCAGGCACGGGGTGTGCATAGGTAAAACTCAGTCCTGGACACGTAGCAAGGTGTACTCCGTACATAGGTACGTGATATCACAAGTAATAAATTACAGTTCGATATATTACTGATATTAAAGCGAGCGGTCAATAATTGGTTTTATATGACATGGTATGTAGGCGCGGATCCCGGATGTGAGATACTCCGTACGAAGCACAAAGGTATGTTGATGTAGATGTTGATGTCCGCTTAATGCCCAAAGCCAACTGGTTAAAACACCAGGGCAAAGAAATAGCACCGGGTAACATAAATTTTATACTGTGTATCAATGATTCATGTCAGAGTATAAATGGATAATACGCGCACGTATTGCTACTGCCGCTAACCTAGCGCAGCCAGATGGCAGCGTTACCTCTGCACCGCCATGCGCACCAATGGCCAGGAGCACGTCCGCCACCTGTAGTCAGATTCATCACGTCTTTGTGCTCTTGTCTCACTCTGGCGAGCTTCTGCACCTTGCAGCGGGGCGCCAGCGCTGCGACTGGCTGCTGCTTTGCATGCTACCGCGATTAGTGCCTGGGTCTATGTATCATTTCGTGCTTGCGTCTGGCGGCTGGCTGATTTGGGAGTGGAAAAAATCTGAATTCTGGATTAACGGCTACTACGGTCCACCTAGCATTTCGTAGCCATCATTCCATAGTTATTGTTTATTGTTGGGATTATCGATTAGGATTGCGAATCGCAAGCGGGTCCCGCTCTGCGTGTCTGCGAACTGCTGCTTCCGCCCTCCACCTGTCGAGACCAACCAACCACCACCATCATCAGTTCTTCCACCACCACCACCCTCGCTTTTGTCCAGGTTCTCTCTTTCGTGCCGCCAGCAAAGGGATTGGAGACACTGACTGAGCTTGGGGCTGCACCTCAGGAAATCCGCCCTTCTTGAGCTGCTTCCAACCGAGACCGGGTTCGCATTGAGTCAGCAAGAGGTAAGACAGACTCCGCCGTGTCCCTGGATGCACGTCTGCTGTTGCAAACAATGCGAAACGCACCTTTCCAACAGCGTTGGCAGACTGTCTGGTCGACGCCGTCTCCTGACTCATCTGTACTGATATGTGTCTGCTACGCAGGGCTGTCTTGTCGTCCCTTTCGCCCACGGTCGCCGGTGTCTCCTCCGCCCGCATCACTCAAAACACCAGTTGACCCCATGACGAAGCGTAAATAACGTGGCACATGAGTCTGAGGAGATCGACGTCACGTCACCTTTATATTAATCAGTCTGAAATTGTTTTTTTCTTCTTTCCGACTGCTTTACTCCGCCTGGCCTGTCATTCAACGTTCATGACACAGCCACAACTCACGCCAATTCCTGCCACCACACCGTTTGCTTTCTGAGCGATTCGATTCATCCCAATGGCTAGCTCAATCGCTGACCCCGTTCATCCCTCCATCTCTCCTCCGCCTCCCGTATACATCCGCGCGTCACCCCCACCGCCGGCCCCGAACTCAGATCTTCCAGAGGTCCCCAATATGGATCTCTCCGAGGGTCCATCCAGCCCAAGTGGCATCAAAAGAAAGCCGGCGCCCATGTCTCACCTACAGGCTGATAACGAAGCACACATGCACCGTTCACCGCTGTCGCCCGTACGAATCGACGGTTCGGTGGCTATTCCTCAGGCGTCAAGTGCCGTGATTGAGAATTCGGATGACATTAGCAACGAGTCGTCGTTTATGGACCAGTCGTTTTCGGACATGAAGATTTCCGGAGAGGCGGTCCCCTCGCCAAAATTTCCTGCCCGAGTTGACTCCATCCCTCCCAATGCGGCCGCCAATCGTCATACTTCTGCGAGCACCGGGTCTTGGTCATTAGTCGGCAACGAGAAAGATGACGGCTCCAAACATGGATCAACGGACCGACAGGATTCAGTGTCAAAGGCGTACAACAACTCCAACTCGTCTCAGGGAAGTCTGGATAGCTCACAGCAGATGGACTACCACCCTCTACAATACCACCACCGTCCCTTTCGCGATTCTCCCACTGGACGGCGCTCGGGGGCTTCGTCTACAGAGTACCTGGCCAATCCTAACCAGCTGTTACCACCAGGAAAACTCCCACGTCCGGTATCTGCGTACTCTTCGACATCCGATCTCAGAAGCCGTTCGCCCAATTACTCCCCCAACGTCCAAGCCCGCCGCTCGTCGAACTATTCTCCGGATATGCGGCCCATGTCGACTTTTGTGGATCTGATAAACACATCATACCCGCAACCAACGCCGTCACCAGCTGCGAAGAATAACGAGAACTTGAGAATGCTGCTCGGAAACAATGTATCGCTGCTCAGCCACAAGCAGACTTTTGAGATGTATTTGGGGAATGTGAAGAAGACAAACGACCCAGCAGTTCAATACGAGTTTGCGGTTTTTATGATCAGCGCAGTGCAGGAAATGTATTCAAACCAGGAAGAAGATCCACAGCTAGTCTCGGGGGAAAAAGGCAAAGGCGTGGCTCCCGACATTACACGATCTCGCCTGCTACTCGAGGCCAAGGCGATTCTGCAGCGACTTGCAGACCGCAGCTATCCGTTTGCGCAGTACTACCTCGGAGATGGTTATTCGTCCGGATTGTTTAACAAAGGCAAAGTCGACCATGAACGTGCACTGCCCCTATTCGTGGCGGCCAGCAAGCATGGACATGCAGAAGCAGCGTATCGAGCAGGCTTGTGTAACGAGTTTGGCTGGGGTTGTCGAGTGGACGGACCAAAAGCCACGAATTTCTATCGCAACGCAGCGGTGAAAAACCACCCCGGCGCGTTATTGCGACTCGGCCGGGCCTGTCTGTCCGGCGATTTGGGTTTGGGAAAGCGGTACCGGGAGGGATTGAAATGGCTAAAACGGGCGGCTGAGGCGGCTGACTTTCAGTACAACTCGGCACCGTTCGAGCTGGGACTGCTGCATGAGAATGGCTTTGGCGATGATATATTCAAGGACGAGCCGTACGCGGCTCAGCTGTTTACCAAATCGGCCGACTTGGGCCATGCGGATGCCAACTACCGCATGGGACACGCTTACGAGATTGGAGAGCTCAACTGCCCGGTCGACCCGGCGCTGAGCATCCATTTCTACACGGCGGCAGCGCAGATGGGCCATCCAGAGGCCCAGCTCGCTTTGTGTGCGTGGTACATGATCGGGGCAGATCCGATTCTCGAAAAGGACGAGATGGAGGCATACGAATGGGCTCGCCAGGCTGCTGCGCAGGGTATATCCATCTACCACAGTATCAAGTATCTGAGCTAACAGAAAACAGGACTCCCCAAGGCTGAATACACATTTGGCTTCTTCACCGAGACCGGCATTGGCTGCCACCCCGACGCCCTCGAGGCGAATGTGTGGTACGTCAAGGCAGCAGACCAGGGCGAGCCACGCGCGCAAACACGTCTGAAAGCTATTCGAAATGCAGCTGCCGGGGCAGATCCCATGACAGCAGCAAAGTCACGAAAAAAGAAAGACCGATCACCATCTAACACGAGAGGTGCGCTTTTTCTCTTTCTATCTATCCCCTCTTTTTATTAATTTCTATATATAGGAGAAAAAACCAAATCCAAATTCTTCGGCATTTTTTAGAACGAACAAAACAAAACTCAACTCTACTTTTTTGACGGTTTTGTTCGTTGTTGTCAATTGACAGTGATACCATATACGCAACATCATACATGCTCTTTTTTTTTTTTTTTTTGAAAAAAAAATTCTTTTCAGCGTTTAATAATGGTGGTTTTTTTCGCATCTGTTTGTTTTTTTTTGTTGTTTTGAACTTTTGAAGTTTTGGAATCTCATTGCCATGGCATGCATATTTGCATTGTTTTAATAATTTACATTTTACATAGAGGCACTCGTGTCGCTTCTTATTGATGATGTCTCTTACAGAATATAATCTGGATATCGATGGGGATTGGGGATATTTTGAACTCGGCTTTGCATATATGATATGACCTTGATATAATCCCTCTTATCATTGAAGACGGTTACTTACGTGTTTTTTTTTCCTGCCTCATTTGATCTGCTAACATGGAATTGATTTTTCTGCTGTTATTTTTTTCTTGTGGCAACATCGATTGATTCATGTTTTTTGGGGCTCGTCTGATCCGATTTTATGGCGTTTGGAATCGGTACTATGTTTGTACTCGAGTTATTTGAATGGTATTTGTTGGTAAATGAATTGAAGAAAATAAAAAATACGTTTACATGTAGCTATTCATCATTGGCCGAGCTTTCAAATGTTGACTTCACAACTACAGGGAGTTAACTGACATGGGCATAATTCATTTCAGTCAACTGGCATTTAACATTGGATATATATATTGATTGGATCAATTAACATTGAACTACTGCAAAATCTGAAATAAAAATCATTACAATGATATTATAGTACTTCCAAATCACTAATGGCAATCCAAAAACAAATCCAAGTCCAACAGCTGCTAATCATCACAGCAAGAATCAAAGCCGCAAAAAAGTAACGACAGAGAGAAGGTTAAAAATAAATACATCGAATCGGGTCTTTTGAGAGTGAACAACCACAAACTTTTGTTTTCTTTTTGGCTTCCTTAAAAACAGTCTAAAATACAGGAAAGATTTGTGGTTGTAGGATTCTAAAAAAAAAAATGGACATGTTTACAGCAGGATCATACCGGCACCAGAGAAAACGGCAACGGCAACGTAGGCAGCCAGCTGCCAGACACCGACGACCATGGTGCTGGGGGCGTTCATGGGCATGCCGAGGCCGCTGGAGGTGGCGGCACCGGAGCTGCCGCTGGGAGAGGAGGTCACGGAACCAGTGCCGCTGGCAGCTTGCTCGATGAGAGAAGAGCAGGTGCCAGTGGGGCTCGAGGAGGTAGTAGTGGTGGCAGCACCCTTGAAGTCGCAGGCCTGGGCCTTGTTCTCGTCGGACTGAGAGTTGTAGTACTCGTTCAGGGCAAAGGAAAGCTTCTGCTCGTCGGTGCACATGCTGTAGGCACCGTAAACACCCTTGGAAGAGTTGCCAGTGACACCGTCAAGAGCGCCGTACGAGCCGAGCTGGCTGAACAGGTCACCATAGTCCTTGGACGAAGCGGAAGAACTCAAGGTACATTCCAAGGTGTCCATCATGCAAGAGCAGAGCTTGGCATCAGGTCTCGGGGGAAGCTTGGAGGAAGAGGCCCAGATGGAATCCTGAGTTGGGCAGGCGGCAGCCTTGTTGGTAGGGCTGTACTTGTCACTGGAGGTTCCGGTTGGGGAAACGCTGACGATTTCAGTCTTGTAGTTGTTGTAGTCAGGGAGCTTGGAGATGGAGTCGCCCTTCAAGGTCACGAGACCTAGTTACGTTAGCAATTGCATTACATTGTTTGTTAGAATTGGAGACGAACCAAAGTCGTTTTCAGCCTGGAAGTACTCAAAGACAACTCCACCGTTCAGGACAGGAGTCATCTTGTCGCCGTACATGGTAGGGATGTTCTTGAAGGTACGGGCATCGGCAGGAGACTGGCATCCGTACTCGGCAAAGAAGTAGGGAACCGAGTACGAAGTGAAGTTCTTGACGATATCACTGTAACCCGAGGTAGTGTAGGTGGAAGGGTCGCACCACTCGTAGACGTTGTCACCGAAAAAGTCAATGGAATCAGACTCGTCACCGCAGTTGAGGTAGTCGGCCAGCTGGACACGGACATCGGAAACATCAGCGGCGGCGTAGCCAACGGGGATGGAGCGGTAGTTCTGCTCCTTGATGTAGGCCTTGGCGTCACGGACAACAGCCTTAACGTAGGCAGCAGCGGCGGTGGTGTTGTCGGAGTTGATGACTTCGTTTCCGGCAAAGAAACCGATCACGTTGGAGTACTTGTTCATGTTGTCGATGACGCCGGTGTAGCGGGAGTACAGAGCGGTGTTCCACGAGGGGTTGGCCTGGTTGATGGACTCGTTCTTGGGGGCGGACAAGTCGACGAGCACGTAGATGCCGGCATCAGTCAGAGCGCTCATGCAGTCATCGTGGTTGGCGGTTGGGTCGACCGAGTAGACACGGATGGTGTTTGTGTTGATGGCGGTCAAGTAGGGGATGTCACGCTTGCAGTCGGCGGCGGTGGCCAGCGGGTCGATGTAGAGGTCGCCGTTGGTCGGGGTCTGCTGGTAGGCGACACCGCGGATGAAGAACTGGGTGCCATTGTTGCTGTAGAAGAACTTGGAGCCCTTGATTTCGATCGCGGGCAGGTCGGCGGCGACGGCGCTGCCGGCCAGCAGGGCAGCCCCTGCGATGGCGGAGAAGAACATGTCGAAAAAGCACAAGCGAGAGTATTGATTAAAATTAGGCAAAGCACGAGAGAGCGAATTGGTTAAAGAATGGATGTCCAGAAGACGAAAGTGACAGAGTGAAGCAAGAGAAAGATTCAGAACGCAGGTACGAGGGAAAGAGGAGTTAAGAGTTCTCTCGGCGTCCCCTGGGCGCCCCTGCAGCCGGCGGATCTCCAGGCAAGGATAGGCGGGCGGCGAGGCTGTGTCGTTGCATCCGCAGCGCTTGCGGCTCTGACTGGTCGAGCGGCGGTGCTGACGGGGTGCTGGACCCAGTGGGCCCGGTGGGTCCGGTGGGCTCTATGGGGCATTGCGGGTCTTCCCTCCGGACTGAGACACCACACAAGGCCTTTCTTTCACAATGCCTTGTGAGAAGCAACTTTAGCCGCACAATATACAGTCTACAGAGCATACTCTGTGTGCTTGTATCAATGATATATTCATACATATAGACTATGTAGTATGTACAAAGTATGTTCATATATATATATGTGGTGTGTGTGTGTGTATTTTGCTACTTTCCGCGTCATCGCCTGCGATCTGCTCAACCAAGCATTTACTAGCGCCCACCGTTCCGCGACAATTTGTCTCACGTTGCTTGTCTCGGAGTCTGAGAGCCAGTAGTCTCTCCATAGCGCCTCCGTGCAAACTTACCCAGTGCCTGTGGGACAATTTTCAGATTCAACCAGGCCGCTGATTGTCGCTGATTGTCGCTGATTGTCGCGCTGATCATCGCTATTCGCCCCCGTGTTTTTTTTTTTTTTCGGTCGTTCCAACTTCCAACTTCCAACTTCCGAGGCTACGCCGCTAGTGACATCAGGGGGTCCTTCTGTATTATTTGTTAGAAAGAAAAGTAATCCTGTGCCTGTCAATCAGCTAACTACCTCTCGTAATGACAAATCGTTCCAGGCTACGATCTAGGTTTCGGCATGCCGTGTTGGCTAACAGCAGCTTGAATCCTTGATAGCTGTGTCAGTCAATCATTGATGTTTTCTGTAGTAGATGTAATAATCGCAGTCGATCAACTAACTTCACTTAGTTTGTCTATATCCCTCTCGGTCGCACATGTTCTCATAACTATGATTATTTATGATACAACATTAAAATTTTATTATGATTATTTCTGTATATCCAAAAATAAAGAATAAAAATATAATGCGTAAATCGTCCGAATGCTTCTAATGCATGTCTCAAATTCGCCGTCGTTACCCGAATCTCATGGTCGCAACTCAGCAAGCAAAGCACAAAATATTTCCTAATTAGGAAAAAACCCGGCACCTAATTAGTACTCACAAACTCACAAGCCCAACACGAAAACCAACCCTCTGCTAATAATATAACTTGATAGTTGGTCCATACCTACACGCCAAGAACCAAGAGCAAGAATCGTCATTCTAGAACATCTGGCCAAGAAAGGGCGTACTAATACTTCCGCAGCTTGGGTGTTCCATTGCTAAAGGCACTAATGCTTAGCTCGCGGGCCGCAAAAAATACTACCCCAGGTCAGACCAACATAATCTACACCGTCTAGTATCTCCATGGACTTGCCAACTTAGCACGGAGCTGCCAAATTCCCAAGGTGATATTAATGTCCAAATGTTAACGCCTACAGTGGTAAATTTACGATTAAAGTGCAATGTACACTGAACAAGTATATAAAACATAGGCTGACAATCGTGACATAGACTTGTATTGGAAACAGAAAGGGAATGGCCACACAAAAAAGTATTAGAGACAACGAATCGAAGCAAAATATATATCACAGCAAAATGGGGATTTCAACGCCATTCAAAGGGCCCATTCCTGTGTCATCTCGTACAAAAACGGGTGCGCATTTGCAGTGGTGTTGCTTAAGCGCTCAATATGTCAGCAAGACCCCAGAATTGCTCAACACCGTAGGTGCCGGGCTGCTTCCACTTGTCGTTGGAGAACGAGAACTGGGCTGTGTAGGTACCGCATTCGGAACGGATTCCTTCCATGGCGGCCTTTTGCTCAGCAACACCGGGGATGGCAACGTTGTTGCTGTTACCATGGGTGGGCCAGCCGGCCTCACCGACGAAGACCGTCTCGCTCTGGGGGCAGATCTTCCTCATGAGAGCAGCTTGCTGGGCAACGAAAGAACCGGCGTCCTTGGCAACAACATCACCGTTGAAGAAGGCCTGGATGTTGGCCGAGGCAAAGTCGACAACCTCACAGAAGATAGATCCATGCTCTTGCCACTCGTTGAGAGGCTCCGAGATGGTGAACTCACCCCCGTAACCAGCAGCCGAGATGGTGGTCTTGGCAGCGGTGACGAAACCCGCGAGCTCCTCGGGAGTGCAGAAGTTGCTCATGACGGCCTCGTTGTCGAGAACAATGAACTCAATGTCCTTCCAGCCGTTGGAAGTACCCCAGTTGACAATGTCGGTAACCTGGCTGGTAGCAGTGCTGACACCACCTGCCTTGATGAAAACACCGAGAATGACCTTCATGCCCAACTCAATGGCCTGGCTGGCAACGGTCTCCAGCTGGCTGCAGTCAGTCGAGTAGAGACGGACGGCGTGGAAACCATTGCTTGCGATCTTCTCGAGGTCAGCCTTGACTTCGCTAGCGGTCAAGCAAGCACTGGTGTCGGCGTTGTAACCAGTGTAGGTGATGGCGTAGTTGGGGACCTGTCCGAGAGAGGATCCTCCTGGGGACGATACAGGGGTGGAAGGAGCGGGAGCAGAGCTGGCCGAGGTGGAGGTGGTAGCAGGGGCCGGAGGAGGAACAGCAGTGGTCTGGACCGGAGCGGGAGGAGCACTGCTGGTGGGCAGACCGGTGGCAGCAGGGCAGGTGTAGGTGAACGAAGTCTCGGTCACGGTGACGGTCTGCTCAGGCTGGGTGTAGGTACCAGTGGTGATGGTCGAAGGAGTGGGCCAGACCACGGTGGTGGGAGCGGGCACAACAGTGGTGATGGGAGCAATAGTGTAGGTACCAGGGGTTGGGCAGATGTAGGTGGTGGTCTCGATGACGCTGGTCACAGTGGAACCGGAAGGCGAGGTAGTGGCGTAGGGGCACACAATGGTGGTGGAGGTCTCAACGACGGTAGTGACACCACCAACGGTGTGGGTGCCGCTGGGGACAGTGGTCGAGCTGGCACCGCAAACGTAGGTCTCCGAGGTCACGGTGATGGTGGTGGCGGGCAAAGTGAAGGTTCCAGTGCTAGGGAAGACGGTGACGGAGGGGGTTGGCAGAGCCGGGGTAGGCGTCTCCGGGGGGGGAGGGGGAGCCGAGGAAGAGGCCTGGACAGTCACCGTGGCGTAGCTGGTCGAGTGCAGCGTGGTGGTAGTAGTCGAGGTGGTGGTGGGCTCCGGGGATGGGGTAGGAGGAGCGGAGAAGGGGATCACTGTAGTCATTAGTCTGTGTTTCATTGTTCCTCGTGTATTGTGTATTTGGATGTGGACTGTGCTTCTGGAGTTGGCAGCAGTAGACGGCTGCCTCTCCTCTATCACATATCCATTCTGGGAATTCTGAATTTTAAGGGTACTCACTGGTTGGAGAACCCCAGTAGGTGACGACACTGGTGGTGCAGCCGCAGGTGCTGGCCGGAGTCTCGAGGTCACGACGGTGGTGGAAAGCCTCGTGGCCGTGACGGCGGTGGTGGTCGCTGGCCATGGCCGAGCCCATGAGGGCGGCCGCAGCGGTCAACAAAGCGCCCTTCATTGTCGGAATCCGCGTAGATATAGAGCAGCAATGACGGTTGACGAGAAGTGGTGAAGAAAAGGTCCTGACGAAAGGAATGCCCGCTGAACGAGTGAAGCGGTGGTCAAGGCAGTGGTGATGCGCAGAGGAAGAAGGAGCAGCGGACGGGCGAGACGCCTGAGTAATATTAATAAGGGAAAAACGGGCCGTGGGGAGGCGTTCAGGGGGGGGAAACTCTTTCGCAGAGCCTAGTGGTTAGCGAGCCCTTAGCGCTGGCTGCCAATTTCGCTTTGCGGCCGGGGATTGGCTGGCGGTCCTCGGCGGGGCCGGAACTCGCCAGTCATCGTGCGTTCTGGCCGGTGGGGCCAGGCACATAACGCTGCTGATTGGCTGCATCCCGAAATAGTCTTCCGCAGAGGATCCTGTTTGTCCTGAATCTGTGTCTGTCTCAGGCTCTGTGCTTGTGCAGACTCTGGCCTCTGCCACGGCGGCAATACTGCAACAATGCGACAATGACTCGGACGGCCACATTGCCATGCCAGCAGAACAATTCTGCCCGTCCAGCTGTCACCCCGCTGTTGTCCAGCTGTCACGCCTGCGAGCGTCCACGTCGCGGCCTCGATGTACATTGTACACTGGCCGGCACTTACCGACCGGTCTGGCCGCCGTGATTGGCCCACTCCAAGACTCGGGCCCCCACTCCGCGTGCAGGTGGTTCCTGGCGCTAGGCCGCATTGGGACAGCTTTTAATTTCCGCCTTTTTTGTGCCTTGGCAGCGCGGCCAATAAGAAGTGTCTTCTCTGGCCCCACCGTGCGTCTCGCTTGCCTGCAGTGCTGAGGTCATGCTTTCAAGCCTCGCTGTTTGTGTTTTGTTTTAGGCTGTTTAAACAATAAGCAACTTTTACTGTGCCATAATGATATTGTTTTTACTCCCTGCACATCCACCTTTTTCTCTCAGGAGTCGACCGGACAAAGAGTTGGTTCAACTTGGTTGCTCCCCAGAGCACGCGCCACACCGTAGATCCCGCCAGCCCGTTCGGGACTCTGCTCTTCTTTTTGGCAATTTGCGCGTTTAGGCCGTCGGCGTATACCAACCACATCAGGCCCTCACGTCCGTAGCCTTGGCGCTCATTGGCTGTGAAGCCACGCCCCTTTCCTCCATAGCCCATACTACTGTTACTCCATACCCCAATTAGTTTCTATTAGTTCCTGCTAACTCACGTTCATCGTTTGACTCCACGTCTCGAGGCCGAGGCTTAGCGCCGCCTTCCGGCAGAAGCAGGTTCTACTGACGATCGGGTGTTCTGGACGCGCGTCTCAGGCTTGCTTTTAATATTATTATTGACTCGTTCATCGATCCATGCGCGGATCAATTGCGAACTAGTACTCCGTACAGACCAACAAGTTAACAACTCTATCTACCCCGTACTCTAGTGAATCGAAGAATTCCATTACTCGTGCGACGAATCGCACGAACTAGTGAAGTTGCTACGTAATTATACGCAGCTACCGAGTATCCGTACAACGGCCAACGGCAGAACGGGTTTGTTGTAACTTGACGCCCTTGCGGCCGGTTAGGGTTATTGCTAGATAGCCCTTACCGCATGACATGGACAAACTCAGCCCTGACTGACAATGAAACGAACGGTCGGCATTCACATGAAAATTAAAAAACTCTCCAAGATAACACCTGCACCCTGGCCCAAGTACATATACAACTGGTACCCAAAACGCCAACTCCAAACGCCGGAATTCTTAACACTGCCCTCATCAGTACAAGTACAACCCACCAACTCATACGACAAACTTACATCGACAATATCATTCAATCACAAATTCACAATATAGGATATCACTTCCCAAACCACCACGACAAGAATCCTCCTTGCTTCTTCTGCTCCGACGCATCAACGACGTGACGCTGCGCCCATCCCTCTTCGACGTTGTAATGCTTGACATCCTGCAATCCCGAAAACAGGCCTCGTCCAGCAGCGCTGCGGCGCGTGCCGTGGTTTGCAGGCGTTTGGCGGACCCAGTGGTTGACGGTGGGATTGACCATGGAGTCGTATTGGGGGGTGGTGTTTGTAGTCATTCTGATAATTAACAGCTGTTGATGATGCAGGCAGATGTAGTCAGATGTAGTTGTGATGAACTGATGTATGAAAAAATCCAACAGCGCGGTCGTCAATTCATGTTTAAATACTAATTTATCTGGTGATAATGCTACATGTATATGGATACATGTATACCATGATCAAGTCCATCACACCACGCGGTGTCCATTTCTCGGTAACCCGGTGGCAACAGGCAAGATGTCGCATGATCTCCGTGACATCTCCGAACCGCGTGGTCTGCCAACATTAACCATTCCTAAAATATTAAAGTATAGTTTTAACTTTATTATATCATTCTTAATTTTTAAATATTAAATCTAGTATACGTTGACCCTACAAAGTTACATGTGTACCGCTTCCGGTTTACATATACTGTATAAACCGCGAGTGCCCCCCAGATCCCAATCATTAGTTGGAACATTCAAATGTTATTACGTATATTGAATGACTACGTATGTAGTAAAGACCACCGATACATGTAGTTTCGCGGAACGGATGCAAATCAATTTTCTATACAGGTACTCCGGACACAATTAACCCGGATTGATCATTCCACTTCCCCGGTTTTTCTTCATGACCTTTGCTCAACTAAAACAGCTCATCCCATCACACTCCATTCATCGATGACAGAAAGTCGATCATTTGGTGCCCTAGGCTGCGAAGCTTTTCAGTTTATACAACTCTTAATTACACTCAATCTCTGGGAAGACTATAAAGAAAAGCAAACTATCTGCTCAATATTTACGGTTCCTTGTCACAATTAAACTCGGTATGCAGCATTCCGTATCTTTCCCGGCCACGCGAAAGCCCCAGGCCGCTTTCACTATGTGGAATGTCGAGTTTAAATTTTTATTTGAACATACCTTTTCGAGCAAAAACATCGAATCATTCAAGTTTTCAAATGTTGGTGGCAAATGTTGTATGGATAGGGACGGGTGATGCCGCTCGGCGCCGGCTCGGCGCTGAACCTGGCAACAAATGTCAACATCTATCTACATCTAGTCGTGGAAAACAAGGCTATGTAACTATATTCAAAAAGGATACTTCCTATTGTTAAATTAACCTTGTTGTTTGGTTTGAAGAACCTCGTGCACTTTTGTATGTTACAACGCGCCCCCACTGTAACATATGTGGGATAAATTGTGAGTCTTGATATCCGGTATAGTTCAAGACTCCAACTCCAAGGTATAACACGCCCCCATTTTTTATTCCTGTTTCTCTTCGGCCTACTGAAAACAAGCATGACTGGCGTAGACACCAAATGGAACCCATTCTTCCATCCCGTCAGAGATGAATCAGACCCCGACGAAGACCCTCCAACACAGAGAGAAGTACAAGCCCTTTACGATTTCCTCGAGCGCCTCAACACAGCCGATGCCATCCCCATTACAGAGGCCGCTATTCGCTTAATGTCGCTATGCGAAGAAGACCGCTTAATCGAAGAGCGTGCTGTAGGGCAAGTAGACAAGGGATGGCGCATTTCCGATTTGCTTTGGGGGGTCGCCCGTTCCATGCCGCGCCACCAGCCTGCGATTTTGGATTTGGTGGATGCGATTCGCGCGCTTCCAGAGCTCGAGAGGACAGAAGAGCAAATCCGCGAGCGCCGGTTTGAGGGCGCTCTGATGAAGCGATGGAAAGATCTGGAAGAGTTTGAAGAGGAGTGGATGCGTGTCATTGACGATATATGGGGTAGGTGGATATTTCATCTCATCTTTTTCCCATTTTGTTCTTAATAAAACTGCCAGGATTCCACCCTGAATACGATAGCAGGTATCTACTTGAAGACTTCGGCACTGAACATTTCGACATATATCCCGCCATCAACGCTTTCTACGCAAACTATTTAATAAGAATCCCCCTCGATACGATCATCCCTGGACAAATGACCCGCGCGTTCCGGTATACTACTTTTGCGTTGGAACAAGACCCATGGAATTATGCACCTTACCGGGGCAAAAAGTACCCTAAAGAGGAACTGGAGCGTAAAGGGCTTCGCGATACGTCGTTCTGTGCGCTGGATTATATTACCATGTTGAATGTGCGTTAACAAATCAAAGTCTAGTCGCGTTTTGTTGACATACTATTCCCGTCACAGACAGATGTCCCTGGAATTGTGCCGTTCTTCGAGATAGCAGGACACGTCGTTTTCCACTTTATGGGCAAGATAGACCTCTCAACGATAGAACGAAAACAGCCAAACTCGAATCTTTGGCAAGGCGGCAGTCTGTTCACCATGGATCGATGGGAATTCTGGAAGGATCGGCTAAGGTGGATAGGGCAGCAGGCAGAGTTAAAGGAAAGGACTCGAGACGATGCCGAGGGACTCATCCGGATCATGCAAAATATACAAGAGCAGGGTCTGCAGTCGAATTCATCCTAGACAGAAAAAGCTAACTGGTACATATGTAGCGTGCACAGATGATTTGGATCTTTTTAAATAAAAGGAATACATGTAAAACGTATTCTAGAACTAAACTAGATATCCGCTGGCCACGAGCAGACTGTCGCACATATAGATATTAATTGATAATATCGGCGGATAGCAACTTAATTGATTCACAGGGTGCAAACCCATGGGAGGGAATGGAATCGTCACCACTTGCAGTTGCAAAGCTGTCTAGCCTTTTAGAGACGGCAGCGAGCACTGTTTTTGTACCGCAGTTGCTCGGATTGCTGTCGGATTCTGTCGACACGCCATATGCATGTACTCAATAGCGCAGTCGGGCTGCAAGGCGACCAATCCATACTTGGGACCCACCTGCTGACTGGGTATTTTATATATGCTCAGAGAATAAAGCTCAGAATAAAGCCCAGAAATAAACTCAAGACTCGATCGAACGAAAGAATTCCTCCTCGACATCGCGTTTTCTAAAGCCCGGACTCCGCCCTAAACACACAGCTTTCGACATGAGGCCTATCATGATCAGAAGCAGGTCAAAAGAAAGGAGGAAAAAAAGAAAACTCACGGTCAACAAACTGTTCAACATCGAGAACAGCAGGGACATTTCCCTGCATAAACTCGACGTACGTGGTGTGCGCTTCAAGATACACGCCCATCCCCCGCAAATGACCCTCAACATCTTGTGAGTCAAACCAGTCCCCGTCGTCCATCCCCAAAGACCTCACAATCCCCTCGATACTCATATCCGGTCCTTGGTGCTGGATATGCGCCATGTGCGTTGGCCAGGGCCCGCTGGTGACCGGCTGCACCAGCTGGTTCCACGTCCGCGGGTAGTGCGTGCCAGCGCCCCCAACGGAAAAATACGGTGTCGACGGATCATCGAGCTCCCAACCCAGGGCCGCCTTGCGGAATCTCTCGATCAAGTGTTTTTTGTTCCATACTCGGAATGCCAGTTTGAAGATTCGCGCTACCCTGGCTGGGTGGGCGCGGTCGCTGGTGAGCACACGGTAGGCGCTTTCGACGCATTTGCGGTGCAGACGGCGTGCAAATGACGTTTCTTGATAGCTGTATGAGGTCGGTGGGCTAAGATACATCGGCGCAGGCACGCCGTCCATGTTTGTCGCCAGCGTGGTCTGTGATCCAAACGACGACATGGCCGGTGGGTAAAACAGCAGATTGGGACTGGGCATGGTAAAGGCTGTTGTGTCATCTTCCACCTTGGGCACTACGAAGCCTGGTGCCTGTAGACTATCCCGATCACAACACCCCGTCATGGACGGCCCCTGAACCGGCGGCGGCGGCGGCGACGCAGAGCTCTTATCCTCTGAATGGCCGCAAGCATCGTTATCTGCCAACGAAGACAAGTGCACCAACGCCTGAAACCTGGCAGTCGTCTCCTGCAAGTTCTGAGCCAGATCAGGCCACAGCGGGAGAAAGCCTGACGCCGAAAGTTTCGCGCTTAGATTCTGATACGCAGCCCCAAACTCTGTCATGGCATCGCTTATTTCCGATAGTCTCTTCTGCGTTGTCGATAGTTCGTTCTGCTTGCGCTGTCGGTAGGCTCTTTGGGCGAGACGCATTTGCGTGCGACGCCGCTCTTTTGCTGGCGGGACCCGGTTGATGACATGAGACTCGCTAGATGATGGATTGGTCGTGGATGTTGATGTGGTATTAGTAATACTACTCGTATTTCCTGGAGAAGCATCTCGTCGCCGCTTCTTGTTCTGGCCCTCGGACGGCGGCCCTGCCAGAACGACCATGTCTCTCGTCTGACCTCGTCGGGCTGGTCCAGTCGACTGCTGCGTGGAAATCCCCGGCTGCATCACAGCCTCTGAACGAGACGCATTCCGCAGCACACTGCTGCTCCCACCACCACCACCACCACCGCCCCCGCCCATAAACGCATATTGAAAATTCGTCGGATCAAAGGCCAGCGGATGACTATGTTGCTGCTGCTGCCAGTCGACAGGGTGTGAAACCGGCGAGTGGCGCGATACATCAAGACTGCCCCGCAGGTCGCAGTCGTCGTGGTGGTAATAGTCATCGTCGTCAGGGCTGTGGAGGAGCATGCCGAGGACGCGGTGCTTGGCGCGGGCGTGCGCGGTTACCATTTTTGCATTCGGATGTTCAACTGTCTTCGACTTAACTATCAAGGGGGCTCGATGTTGATAATATATTGGTGGGGGCGTAGAGGATGGGATCGCATGGTTGGCGATGCAGATGTCTGTCGCAAGACAGGAGAGAGAAGAAAGATGATGACAAGGCAAAACGCACTAGTTTTTGCCTAATGCTTATGCTAATGACGAGGCCAGGACCCGCGCGAACTAGGCAGCATCAAACTTTTGTTTTCAATTCTTCAACCAACGGCGTTAGAGTTTGCATTATGTAGGGTCTTTACTTGCAAGCGGCTTATTGGTTTGACCTGACGGAATAAATCCACTATTCTTCATAATTAAGTATTATCTGCACACTGCGCACTCAAAAACCCCGTCATGATTTAGCCCCTACACTACAACCAACTAACTAGTAATATTCACTGTCAAACAAAGCGTAAGTAGTAACGGCAACAGTTGAAAGCCCCAATAATCAGAAGAAAGCCAACCCCTCATTTTTAAGTGTTCCGTCCATGGTTCATACTTTAACCTCGGCTCTGGGCTGATTTAATTGGCTGGCCCGGAGCGAGGTATATCACTTGCTGCTTTGGGACGACTACATATGTTCGCTTGCTTGATGCGGACAAACACGAGTGCAGTGGTATTATAAATAGATCAACTGATGTTGCTATTATTGGAATGCAGTGTAGTCAATCAGTGCACTGTGTGAGGAGCCACCTTTGAAGCAAGACTACATAGGGATACATTTAGCGGGCAATGCCTGGAAAATGAAAAGAAGAAAAGAAAAAGGAAAAGAAAATAGTCTATTGTCAACTCACTACTGCCTATCCCCACCAAGCAGTCTTCCGCTACTCCCATGAATCCAGCTTCATCGTCCCCTTCTCAGCCATGTTCTGGTGCATCTTAAACACCTTGAAGAGCATATGAGGCTCATGGCCCATGCCCTTTTTCAAGCACTCAAACTCGGCACGGTCATAGTAGTCCTGCAGAATAGGCTTGTAATCTGGGTGCACGCACTTGTCGATAATGACGCGCGCACGCTCGCGAGGACACAGGCCCCGGACGTCCGCCAGTCCCTGTTCTGTCACTACCACGTCGAGATCGTGCTCCGTCTGGTCGACGTGGGTGCACATGGGCACGATACAGCTGATACCCGTTGGATCAGACTTGGTCGGGCGTGTGCTGGGCGTGTGCATGATGCTGTACTTGGCGTTACGCAGGAAATCTGCCGACCCGCCGAGGCCGTTGAGCATGCGAGACCCCATAACGCAGGTGCTGTTTGCATGCGCATAGATGTCAACTTCAACAGGTGTGTTCATACCAATCACTCCCAGCCGACGGATGATTTCGGGCGAGTTGGATACCTGCTGCGAACGGAGCAGCAGCTTCGGTGAGTACTTCTCCCATCCATCGTAGAAACGCTTAAATCCATCTGGCGAGAAGCGGATCGACGTGGCCGTGGCAAAGTCTAGATGGCCGCTGTCAAACAGATCAAGGAAAGAATCCTGCAGCACCTCCGTCCACACCTTGAGGTTGCGGAAATTCGCTCCGTGGCTCAAGCCTCCAATCACCGCGTTGGCGATATTGCCAATGCCCGACTGAATCGGCAAGAGACTGTCAGGCAGCCGACCCATTTTGACTTCGTGCTGCAAGAATTCGACCAAGTTGCGTGCAATTGCTCGCGAACTCTCATCTTCCGGTGCATTAGGCTGGGTTGCATCGGGATAATCGGACTCGACAACAGCCACCACTTTCTCCGGGTCGACGGGGATATAAGGAGTACCGATGCGGTCTTCGGGGGAAAGGATCAGATAGGGCTTTCGGCGGGGAGGCTTGTCGGAAAGACTGATATCGTGTAGGCCTTCGAACGAGGGCGTGGCGGTGTTGACTTCGATAACGATCTTGTCGGCCATCTGGACCAGCTCGGGCGATGCTCCCACAGAGGCTCCTGGAATGATACCGCCATCTTCAGTAATGGCAGTCGCCTCGACGACCGTCACGTCCAGCCTGTTGTGTGGTCGGTCTCTTGTGTACCATCCCTATAGCAATCAGCATCCCTCGGAGAAAAGCATAGCAGTGTGACTCACATAGACCAGATCCGACGGAAACATGCTAAGATGCTTGTCGAAGAACTTGATATTGCCATTGTTAATACCCTTGGCAATATCCTTGCCGACCTGGTGCGGGCTGCGGCGCTCAATCATATTCAACCGCGCCCACCGGTTCTCTGTTTCTGCACCCGAGGAGGCTCCGACGAACAGCGAGTACTTTAACTGTCCCTGCAGGTTGTTCTTTTCCACGTGGTTGGCCAAGGCTGTAGGGACCATTCTAGGCAGACAGATATTAGTTTCGACGGCAAACACTTGAAAGCAGGAAGAATGCTTACTTGGGGTACCCGACACCAGTAAAGCCAGACCAGCCGATATACGAGCCATGAGGAAACAGGTCGATGAGGTCTTCAGGTTTGGCCAACTTGTTCAGGTATGATGGCCGGCGGATACGGCTCTTCAGCAAGGCCGACGCAGCCATTTTGGTTCGATTGACGAGTACTATCAGACGGAAGAACAGAGAGGTTGACAGGGAATAGAAAGGAAAAGAAGTTGGGCTCTGCTTGTTCAATGTTGAAACCCTGCAAGAGAGGTAGAGGAGAAAGAGGAAGAAGGGAAAGAGAAAAAGGAAGAGCCGGATGTGAAGGAAAGAAGAAGTCGCAATCACAGGACCACGCCCCTCAGCTGTGGAAAGCTATTTGCCGCTAATTTTCGAGTGGGGATTGTGTATTTTTCTTCAATTTTCGTTTGACTTTTTTTTCTTTATTCCTCACTCCGCTTTAACGACGGTGTACAATTCGGTACAATTCGAGACTAGGACCAGATAAGGAACCGACAAGCAAACAACTAGCGGTCATTGTTTGGGCAAGATAAGTTCAATTGGCTAGAACACATTACAATGCAATAAAGACACGGCCAAGCTCACCGGACTGCTGGATTCTGCCAGTCAATGATGAATTCGTCAAGATTGGCCTCCCACACCACCGTGACGTCAGATGTGCAGGGAGGCTCGAGTTAGGCAGTTATCTACGGAGAAAATCCTCTCTTTTTCTGTTTACACTTTCTGTTTACACTGTGGTGTTCTTTTTAATATAATGATCCCAGCAAACACAGCAGAAAAGCCCAAAAGTCCTTGTATCAAAAAATGCCGGATGCAGTCGATGACGATGGCGGCTCCACACAAGCTTGGTGGGGCCACTCGGCTACTCGGCGGCTACTTGTTCGGCCGGCCGGAGCTACTGCAGTCACTGTGGAAATATATATCGATTGATATCTCTTAGCCTAATGTACCGAATCCACGTCAATCGATAAAAAAGAGTAGAATAGAATAAAACTAAACAACAAAAAACAAAATCAAAGCAAAAACCAAGGAACTAAATCTCTAGAATTACACTTTGCCCTGATCCCACCCAGCCATCCATCCGTGTTGCTCGACACCTGTTCCAAGTTGATTTCCCGTATGTATGTAATTGCGTGTGTATGTTTGTGTGTATGTATGATAAAAAAAAACACGTCGCCATTTCGTGACCACAAATTTAAACGCCTTCAGTCACCGTGCATCCAAGTAGAAAAGAAAAAAAAAGAAAAAGTCATTATTCCTCCATCTTGCTAGAGGCTGGCTCGGCATCGGCCATTTCTGTATCTTCTTTTTCCTTCTTGTCGGCAGCTGCTTCAGCTTCAGCTCCAGCTCCGGCCTCAGTCTCAGGCCCAGCCTGAGCCTCAACCTCAGCTTGTGCTTCAGCTGCTGTCGGAGCTTCAGCACCCGTCGCCGCCTCGGCCTTTTCTTCTTCTTCAGGCGAGGGACCGCCGTTGATCCATGTCCGGAATTTCTTATTCGATGCGTCAACCTCATCTTTGCTGAGACCCCGTGCCCACGCCGGGTTGTTGACAAACATCTCACGGAAACGGTCCTGGCGGCGTTCCCGCACAGTCGTCAGTTCCTTGACGTTCTCATCCGCCTCTTCTTGGCTCGATGCGGTAGGACGCCACCACCAGTCATAGCTGCCCGGTTCGTACAGAATATGATAGCTGTTGGCACAGATGCGAATGACCAGTCCGTCCTGGTGGACCAGACGACGGTAATACCGATTGTACTCCTCGTCCTGCTCCAGCTTGGCCGGTAGGCTACTCTTCAGGAAAGGCATCCGCATCTGAGAGAACGGGACGCCCTCGGTCGGGTCTCGCATCGTGTATGCAGAGACGTAGTACGACCAGCGAGCTTCCTGGCTCAGCTCTTCGTTCTCAAAAGTGCTGTCCTCTGCCGTCATCAACTGGATGTATGTCTTTTGGGTGACCGGATTCTAACTCGGTTAGCAATCATACAGACCATAAGGGAAAAAAAAAAGGACTACTCACAAAACTGATCCGATAAATATCACCTTCCTTGACGAAACGCTCTACCTGCTTGCGATACTGAATCTCCTGGTGGTGCGTTGTCTCGTCCTTGTCTCGCTCCTTGAAGAAGAGATTGACAATGTCAGCGCTGCGGTCCTTGGGGTCTCCATTGAAGATATTGCTAGCAAAACGTGCAATTCCCGTGAAGATCTTGTCCAGATTGTACATCTGGTATCCGCTCTTCAAATAGTACCGGCGCAGCGTCTCCTCCAAGTGCGACGCTTCAAGGTCGCCTTTGATGACATCGTCGCACATACGCACAATTTGCTTGTAGAGATTGGCGGTAGGACTGATGTCACTGAAAAAGTCACTCGGAACCTTGTCCATCAGTCCCAGCTCGTGCGCAGCCTTGGACTGAGACTGGCGACGCACATCTTCGTGTGCATCCTTTTCATGGAGCTTGACTTTCAACAAGCGGCTATACAGCAGCTCAAATGTCCGGAAGAAGCAATACACATTGAGGTTACTGTAAAAATGGTGCACCTTCTTTTCATATGACTGGTTGAGCGTGTACTTGCGCTGCTGGTTGAAATTGCCCTGGTCTGGATGTTCCATCCACTTCAACTCGGTAACGTCCAGAGGCTCGGTCGGATCAGGGATAGGAGTGGAAGGAACAAGCACTGCGTCAGGAGTTGCATCACGACTAGGGACAGCGCTGACAGTTCCCTTTTCGCCCCGGCGCTCAAGCACATCGCGCAAAAGACTCAGCTTCTTAGCAGCGACGACACGGCGGCTGCGAGTAGAAGACTCCTCAGCGGCCTCCTCGTCCATCTCTTCAGAGGACGGCGCATCGTTCGACACTTCGTTCATGTAATAGTGGAACGTGTCACGATCCATTCCAAAGAAGATAGGAATAAAGTCTTTAATAAAAGCAATCACCCGCTGGGGATCTTGGCCAAACCCGCCCGAATTGCGGTCAATAAAAGTCAGGAGAAGCTGAGACGCATCCAGGATAACATCAGGGTCGGAGAATTCAAATTCAAACTGATGACGAGGCAACTGGAAGCCACTCTTGCGGATGTTCCTTGCTTCTTCGTACTTGGCTTGAATTTCGTTATGGATGTTCTTGGAAGAGAACAGCTTCTTGTCCGTGCCCTTGTTGGTGATTGCTTGGTGGTCAAGGCTGCGCCAGAAGCACTTTTGCATCTGCTCGCGCCACACTTTGTCCCACTCACGCTGGCTGGCCTTCCACTCCTCGCACTTCTGTTTCAGACGGTACAGGAGAACCGGCAGAACGTGGCATGGGCGTTCAAACATTTGTTGGATGATGAGCTCGCCGCGTTGACGGTCATATACCTTCTTGATCACCCGTTTGTAGATAGACTCGCTTTGGCCACCAAGGCCAGGAGGAAGCACAAAGGCACTCCGCTCTGCTTCCGACATGACCAGAAATTGCTGCACGATGGGCTCGATCAACTGAATGGTTCGGACACACGCCTCAATGTGATGGTCGTAGTCATGGCGGTCTTCCTCAATACGGTGAAGTGCGTCTTCATATTGATTCTTTCGGTGCGCCACGAAGCCAGAGTCTTCAGATTCCCACGTGGGATGAGACGCCCATTCGTCATTCAGCACACTGCGACATAGCTCATCCCGGCCGCTGCATGGCTTCTGACGTTCGCGCTTGGGCAGGAGACGGTAGCTGGGTCCCAGGGAACGGCAATGAGCCAGATTCACAGAGCCAGGCTCCTGTTTGGGCTTCAAGTCGATGACACGGTCTTCTGAATCTTCAGTGTGCATGAAACGCTTGAACCACGACATGAGTTCCGGGTTGGATCCAATAAACCCAACCGCCCTCTTGACCAACACGTGACGGTCGATAAGATCGGTTGAGTACAAGTTGCAAAGTTTGAGGAACTCCAAAAAGGTTTGTTTGTTGCCGATGAACTTCTTCACCCTGTCGAAGAATGCAAACTCCTCGCTGTTTGGTGCGAGTGAGTAAGTTGGCGGGATAGCCTCGGGGAGAGCGGGAACTAGGGTTGGAGACACCAACGGCCCGTCAGTAGGCATCGTTTTGGTATGATGGACCTTGGCTCTCTGGTAAACGGAGAAATGTTAGTGGGAAACGAAACAAAACCCCTGAATAAAACAATAAAGCTTACCTTATTCATCCCACCACCTTGAACGCTGCCTGCACGATTCGACTGCACGTCACCCATTCTCGAAGTGTCTACAGAAGGCCCAGCAATCTGCTGCCCAAGACCAGTGGCCGTAACACCTCGGCGCTTCTTCGCGTCCTTGGAAGAATCTTTAACATTAAACTGTCCCAGAGGAGGCATCTTCACATCACGGCCGGGTGTCTGTGACTGAGCCGCAGCGCCAGAAGGAGGGTAGGGGAGTTCTCCACGAACACTGCTAGTAGGAGCAGGTTCGTCCACAGATTGCCGGGCTGCTTGAGCTTGTTGCTTAGCCTGCGCTGAAGTATCCGGGAGGAACTGTTTAAAGTCTTCGAGCAGGTCTGGCGCAGAATGGAACAGCTGAGTGACCTGGGCATAAACGTCTTGGATGGGCTTGGATTCCCGCTGGTAGGTCTGTAGAATCTCAAGAAACTGTTTGTAAATCTCGGGAGCACCGGCAAATCGGTTCTATATAGAGTAAGTAAAGTAGCACATAAGAAATGACCTGTCATGCTTTAACTCTCACCTTTATTTTGTTGACGTAGCTTATGGCATGGTTGAATTCAACTGGCCCGCGTTTGTTCAGATCTCCCTGCGGTCCTTGCAAAACGCCAGCACCAACACCGGCCAAACTGTTCATAGGTCCGTTGCCAGATGCTGTACCAGGAGATGCCTGCATAAGAGAAGGCCTGCCCACACCAGACGTTGCAGCGGCAGCACTTTGAAGCTGAGAGACGCCGCGTTGTTCTTGCTGGTGAAGAGCAGCTGCACCAGCCGCGGCGGCTTGTTGCTCTTGCTGGTTTTGATATTCGTAGTGATGTTCTTGGGCCTGGTTTGGGTTTCCCTGCTGCCCGTAAAGACCACCCAGCGCGCGGTTGTTTGGAGAATACGACCCCGCGATTCCTGATTGCGGTGGATGTTGTGGCTGCTGCCAACTGCTCCTGGGTTGTTCATAATATTCAGCGCGTGCTGTAGGTGCAAGTCCTCCAGAAGGCCCCATCTCGTCTGGAGAATCGAGAGATGATCGAGGGGGGCGAGTAGCCATCGACAGTGTGTTGGTACCAGAAGGAGTGGTCACGCGAATGGCGTTTGGGTTGTCATCTGTTCCACATTCAATGCGGTAACCGGGGGGCAAAAATGTGTTGAAGCCTTGAATCAAGGCGGGATGTCCCGTGAACAAATTCGAAACCCGTTGGATAACCCCGGGTGTATCGATTCTATTTTTTGTTAACACTTCCACTAGTACAAACAAAGGAGATTGGGACGTCATACGCCTGGCTTTTAAAATCTTTCATAATATCCAAGAACCGATTGTAAACATCGGGTTGGTCGACAAACCTCACTTTGACTTGGTCAAGGTAGCTCAGGGCGTCCTATGAATCGTTTGTTAACATGTGTTTCCCATCAAGAGACTTCAGGAATATACTTACGTTGAGAATAGGTTGCTGGCCCTGCGCCAGAGCCGCAACATTCCCTGGTACCGGCGCAGGTGTAGAGCCGTTGTAAGCCATCACCGGCTGCGAAGGCGGTGCTTGGCCGTGCTGCATATATGGCCGACTAGCATTTTCTTGATGAGGGGGTACCCCAAACAAGCTCGCAACGGTGCTTGACTGGATCGAGTTCTGGGGAGCGTTCGCAGGGGCATTCCCTCCGATGTTGGAGAGCAGTCCATTAGGCCCGTGAATGGAGTTGGGTACTTTGGAAGCGACTGGTTGGTGAATAGGGATCGAGCCGGTGTGACTCTGAACAGGATGCTGCTGCTGCTGTTGCTGCTGCTCGCGCTGTTGACGTTCAAGATGCTCTCTCTCACGCTCACGTTGCTCACGCTCCCTGTGTACCATGTCCTCGTGGCGCTGTCGCTCCAGCAGCTCACGCTCCCTGGAATCCCGCTCACGATCGCCGCGGTTCAGCTGAGGTGAGGGATGTTGCATGGCCTGCCCAATGCCAGGCAGTGAATGTCCTCCACCATGCGAAGGCTGTTGGTGCTGTCCATATGGAGACGGCTGATGTGGTCCACCGAGGTCTGCGAGACCCGGTAACGAGTGTGCCGAGGACTGGGTGACAGGATGGAACGGCCCTGAACGGAAAAAACCAAGCGAATTAGTCGGTTTGTTCAAATTCTCCAAACTATATTTTCCACCGCATCTTGCAAATATTCTGAAACTTACCCGCTGGAGGTGGAAGAACTGGTCCGGCTGGTTGTGACGAGGGGCCTTGCTTGGGGGGATTTTGCCTGTGCACGCCGATGACGACAAGGGTCAGCACACACGAAATTTGCTTTTTGTTGGAGCGTCTTTGGTAAAACATATAAGAGTATCGCAAGCAACATACCCATATGAGCCCAGAGGGCGAGACTGTTCCATGTTTGGATGAGATGGCGGGCCTCCTGAAGAGGAGTGCCAACTGTCGTTGCCAGAGGGGTTCATGCTAACATGAAAAAAATCAGATCGTCAAGGAGATTTCAAACACTGCGACTACTGTGAGAGCTTCAGTATGTTGACCGAAATCGACAGCTCAAAGTCGAGTTCCAAAATCTCGTGGGTTTGTGTTGTGAAGTGGCCTTTTTTGTGTGGTGGGATCTCGAAGAAGAAACAGGATCACAGTTCTGCCACAAACATCGCGGCCGGGGTCTGTCACTTCTGCAGGGGAAAATGAAGATGGTCGACAAGGTCAAAGGAAGAGCAAGGCTGGGATCTCGCGAGCAGAGCGCAAGAGACAAGCTTCTATCAAGGATAAGAGTTGTAGCAGGGTGAGGGACACCAGGCAAGTTGCGACAACACGAATGGGTTTCTGCCCCGGAGAGATCTCCTGCGACCACAGAGTTGGCGCGACTCCGGAGAGCGGTGGAGAGAGGCAGTATGATGCCGTTGCTGTTTTGGGCAATGCGTCGCGGCGATCTCGGCGGCCGGAGCATCGCTGTTCCGGAGGAGCTTTTGGGGCAGCCGCGATTGGTCGGATCAGCCATGCCGGATGGGGACTAGCGGGCAGCCTACAGCTTCTGGGGGATGACGTCTTCGAGACTTTGTTTGACTTTGAGCATACACGAGGTTCCATAGCTAAGAAATCTGCATCTGGGTACATGGGCGGGCCGTGAGGAAAAGCCTGTAAGTCTCCGCGAGGAGTACAAAAAAGAAATTCGCCTCAGAAAGACAGCCAAACACTCGACTAGCATTCAGGCGAACGCTTCTACTAGCAATTTGAGTATGAGATTTTGCGGTTGAGATTGCCTTTACTACCACTTGATTGGCATTTCGGTTATAACAAGCTGTAGAAGTAGCCCATGCATGATCCTCTCTCATTAAGACCAACCACCATTAGGGCACCTTGATTGTGTAGTATATTCCCTTTACAATGCGGAGAAGACAAAGAGCTGCAAAGAATCAGTATTCTGTGACATCACAGAGAGAACAAGGACTCACGTTGTTAGTGGCAGCAATGGCAATGCTATCTTCAAAGGGGTGCCAGCTCATATGTAGAATCTTCTTATTGAAATCAATCTGATCTGCGTCGGTCTCCTTCCGCATGCGAGAGCCGGCGCCAGCAGGACTGTTGGCCCTGGAGCCGTTCTTCTTTCCGTTCTTGTTGATAGGAGTAGGAATGCCAACTTTCTTCGCCTTGAAAGCCGACTTGTCTGCTTGGAGGACCACCTCCGTCTCCCTGCTCGGATCGGTGGGGTATATCATGAAATTGTTGTTGTAGCTACCCGTCATCACGTTTTCTGCGTCACCGGAGAACACAACTTCGAACTTGTCGAAAATGCTGTCGTTTTCGTACGTGTCACAAAGTCGAGGCCGCAGGTGTTCGTGGATGGGAATGGTCTTAATGGGCTGGCGTTCCATGTTGACATCCCAGATCTTCACGGTCAGGTAGTCGCGAGACAGAATGTAGCGGCCATCATGAGAAAATCGCACGTCGGAGATGGAGGAGATGATTTCGGAAAAGAAGGATCGGGAAGAGGCGTCTTCTTCTTGCTCAAACACTAGAAAAATGCGTCAGGAAAGGCCCGAGCAGGGCGGAATCAGAGATAACTCACGTTTTGAGTGCTGGTCGCACAGAGCGCGCTGTCTCATATCCGCTAGTTTGATAGTTCCCTTCGAACTAGCGTACATGAACCAGTTGCAGCTCTGAGGGTGGAATTCCGAAGCCGTGATGACTTCGGTCAGCTCTTCCATGTTTGCGGGCTTGATATCCACAATGTTGAAGCTCTGGTCCTGTATGTTGAGATTCCACAGGTTGATTCGTAAGTCGTCACTACTGATGAACGTCTCCCCATCACTGTTCACGGAAATGCTGTTTATATGATAGGCGTGGGCGTTTGCATATGTTCTTCGGGGCACGGCGGCGACGACGGTGTCGTGGTGTGTCATGCGTGGCAGCTTCAACGCCGAGGAATCTTTGAACGAGAGGTGGGGAGGTCGAGGCGCTCCTCCGCCCAGCACACCAGCTGGCGTGAGGTCATGGGACAAATTGTTCTCGGCAACGACCTTCAAAGACTTATCAAACACCTTCCATAGCTTTATCGTCTTGTCATTGGTCGACAGCAAGAAGTGCGATGCATTCTGCCGTCTGCACCACTTGATCTTATTGATCTTTTCTTCGATTTCGAGGGACTTGAGATAGTCGAATTCGGGCTCATGTGACTGGAATTCAGTGTGGAACTTGTACTCGCACGTTTTTTTCTAGTAGCAGATAGCATCAGCAAAACCGCATATCGGCAATCAAAATCCCAAAATGGGGATTATTACCGTCTCGTTCCTCTCAAACAAAACCACTCGACCACCCTTATCTCCTGTGGCTAGATAGTTTCCGGTGTGATCGAACTCAACCGTCGAAATGATATCCGCTGCAACCTCGTTAGCTTTAAAGAACACTTGTGCTTGGCATCAATGGAAAATCGTCTTTACCTTCTGTAATATCTTCTACATCGCCCTTGTCCCCAAAGCATCTGTTTATTCGCGTCAGTCTCACCGCCTTTATGATGCGATGTTTTTGTTTGGGGTCCGCAGCGAAAAGACCCGGAAAATCGCAAATCGCAAGTGCAAAGAGCAAACGGGCGTGTTCCTTTTCAAACAGGGCAGAACCTACTGTGTAAATTTCCAGGTGGGCGACCCTGGATCTCCTTCTACCATCTTTCAAGTGGCAATCCGTGTGCAGCCAGCGAGCTACCGTAACAAAAATAAACAAAAAGTAATCAACAACCAAGACTTCCGAAAGAGGAAAATTAACGCGAGGTGTCTGTAATTTCTATTGTTTCTTCCGATGTCGGGTTAGCAAGTGATTGCAATATTGACCGGGGCGTGGCCCTTTTTTCACGGCGAGGGGTAAGTGCGGTGCAACAATGGAATGCCAAGCAGGACAATAGGGGACTGGTTATGGGACAGAGGAAGTAAACTAGACAGTTTTGACAAGTACATAAATATGAAAGGTATTAGGCACGAGGGGAAGAGCACGGGCGGGCGGATCGGGTTTCTGGGCTGTTGATGCGAGGGGCGGGTTTGCGAGAGGGGGGGTGGGCAGGCCAAGGACAAAAGAGCAGGGGCGACTCGCACTGACCTAATAGAGACGAGTGAAAGCTGAAGCAAGCAGAACGCGAGATGGCCAGACTGGCGAGTGGACTGATTGACAAAGCCCAAAGGGGACGAGGGCGGCGACACGAGAACAGGCGGGGAAGACGAAGGTGGTGTCGGTCGTCGGTGTGAGCGGAGTTTTATGGCTTGGGAAGCAGAAGCGCTCTTCCCCGATGGCAAGCAGCGTCGCGCGACGAGAAGCAAGGCGAGAGACGAGGGGGCGTGAGGCGCGAGCGATGGATTGAGGATGGCAGCAGGAAGAGAGCAACAGCAAGATGGACGACGATGGTTGATATTGGGCGGTCTCGGTCGTGGGGGAGCGAGACTGGGCGGCTACGCCTCATCAGTCAGCCGCCGCTTCAGGCTTGGTGCGGTGCGGTCCGCCCTGCCCTGCTTGCTGCACTTAGCTCACCACCGCGCTGATAAGAGTTATCCAGACAACAGTTATACCAGGCTGCTTATTGTTTCTATTCGACCTGCTATTGCTGTCCTCGTGCGTATTGTGCCGCGTCGGGGGAAGTCCTTGGGCTCACCGCGTACACGTGGCGGTGCGGTCTCCGGCCACATCATACTGCCACACCTCATCCGTCTCGCTTCGAACATTGCCAGTTTTCTAATACAAAGGAACTGGCAGTATTGTTCTCCTCGTATTGCTTCATCTTGTGCGTTGTCTGTCGTAACGTCAAGCCCCGTTCATCATAGACTGTTTTCCTTTTTCCTTTGATGTTGGACGTTATATCATTATCGAAGCAACTCAAGGCAACTTTGCTGTTGTCAATATTTCGACTATTTAACGCTGCTATAAGAGTATTTTGAAACTATGGAGTCAGGTAGTACATGTGATTTAGTAAATAACATTTGAAGTCGATATACAATTGACCGGTATACGTTACATGGCCCTCCGGAGATGATCGTCACAATCCGCACGAAGAGTACATTATTCGATACAGAAGGGAATCTTCTTTCCTACTACGTAAAACTACTAATTTATGAGAACCAATTAGCCTGCTGAAAGGGTTCAAAGGTTACAGTCAAGTCAACAGGCATGTGCCAACTTTCCGGTTCTAGTCTAGCGCCATCTCAATGGATGGACACAGCATTCCTCGAGTGTACAACTCAATTCCATTCATCACTTTGTATATAAGATAAACGAATGACTAAAGTAAAAGGGCCGAAGAGTACCCAAATTAGATCCCAGAAATATCCGAGAAGAGAAAGAAGAGAAGAGAAAATCCCCGCATCTATTCCTCGGCCTCGTACTCAGCAACCTCTTCCTCCTCGGGGTACTCCTCGTCGGAAACAGAGGCATCCTGGTACTGTTGGTATTCAGAAACCAGATCGTTCATGTTGCTTTCAGCCTCAGTGAACTCCATCTCGTCCATACCCTCGCCAGTGTACCAGTGCAAGAAAGCCTTGCGACGGAACATGGCAGAGAACTGGTTTCCGACACGCTGGAACAGTTCCTGGATCGAAGTCGAGTTACCGACAAAGGTCGAGGACATCTTCAATCCACGAGGAGGCACAGAGCAGAGTGCGGTTTGCACGTTGTGAGGAATCCACTCAACGAAGTAGTGGGTGTTCTTGTTCTGGACAGTGTACATTTGGTCTTCCACTTGCTTCATGGAAACGTTACCACGGCTGTTTTCATATTAGTACGGTGAGTAGACACAAGAAGATAAGAGGCTTGCTTACAAAATGGCGGAGCAGGTCAGGAAGCGACCGTTGTGGAAGTTGGAGGCGGCCATCATGTTCTTGGCATCAAACATCTGCTGCACAAGCTCAGGCACAGAGACGGCGCGGAATGAGTTGGCTCCACGAGCGGTCAACGGGGCAAAGCCGACCATGAAGAAGTGCAGACGTGGGAACGGCACCATGTTGACAGCCAGCTTACGCAGATCCGAGTTGAGCTGGCCGGGGAAGCGCAGACTGACAGTGATGCCGGACATGACAGCGGAAACCAGGTGGTTAAGATCGCCGTAAGACGGGCTAGAAAGCTTGAGGGTACGGGTGCAGATATCGTAGAGAGCCTAGATTACCAGTCAGTTGGTAGGTGACAACAGGAACCCACCCGGATCACATACCTCGTTATCAATGCAGAAGGTCTCGTCAGAGTTTTCAACCAGCTGGTGCACAGACAGGGTAGCGTTGTAAGGCTCGACAACGGTGTCAGACACCTTGGGCGAGGGAACAACAGAGAAAGTGGCCAGCATACGGTCTGGGAATTCTTCACGGATCTTGGACAGCAACAGAGTTCCCATACCAGAACCGGTACCACCACCGAGAGAGTGAGTGACCTGGAAACCCTGCAGGCAGTCGCAGTTCTCAGCCTCGCGGCGAATCACGTCAATGACCTGGTCAACGAGCTCAGCACCCTCAGTGTAGTGACCCTTGGCCCAGTTGTTACCGGCACCAGCCTGACCGAAAACAAAGTTGTCAGGGCGGAAGAGGCCGCCGAAAGGACCAGCGCGGATGGCATCCATGGTACCGGGCTCAAGATCAACGAGGACGGCACGAGGAACATATTTTCTCTTGTTGACCTAGTCACGTTGTTTATGTTAGCAGGCTGTCCATTCATATGGGTTCAATATAGATCAAAACAAACCTCGTTGTAGTAGACGTTCATGCGCTCCAATTGCAAATCGGAGGTACCGTTGTACCTATGAAAACGCTTGTCAGGCTACTGCAAGTGCAGAAGCAGGGAAAGACACGATACTTACACACCCTCGCCGTCGAGGCCATGCTCACCGGAGATGTTTTGCCTGTTACCCGTTAGCTGGCCCCAAAAAATTCAAGGATAATGTCAACAACTTACCAGAAAGCGGAACCAATTTGGTTACCCTTGAGCACGATATTAGTTTTGATCCCGCGTGTCTTTTCAGACAATACTTACACATTGGCCGGTTTGGACGTGGACCTGTCGAGGAAAAGTGATTAGCGGTGTGGAAAAGGTACATCGCACAATGGGGGTACGCTGGCAGCACGCCCCCTGGCGGGCAGACGGGGAAACGCACGATTTCACGCATTTTGGCGAGGAATTCAGAAACTGGGGAATGAAGAGAAGACGAGGTGATGCTCTGGACAGAGTACGAGGGTGTTGGAGCAGAAAGCGAGGCCGGGGAAGAAAACAGACAGAAACAAAGGCGCGCGCGGTCGAGGAGCAAAAGAACGGGTGGAGTCGCTGGGCCGCTAACGGGGAAGGCGCCCAGCACGGGCTCTGTCAACACTCCTTTTCCTTTTGTTATTGTTCCTTTCTACAAGACACGAGCTATTATTTACGATTTACGGATTCTTGTGCACTCTCTCTATCTGTATCATGTCCACAATAACCCCATCACCACACGCAGGCGAAAAAATCAGGGTGCCCTGAGATCTGCCCGAAAAGGAGACTTCCCCCCCCCTATCCCGCGCTAGTTGATGGCGCCGCTGTGTTTTAGCGACTGGTCCCTCGAGTCTCGACCAATCGCCTACTGATCGGCGCCCATATTTGCGTCGGGATTCAATTGTTGAATGAAAATCCAGCCAAGCTGGTGAAGTATGTGCACTTCACACTCTTTGGCGCGTGAATATGTGACAGTCTTTGCTGAGAAGCCGACGACAAACAGCAAAGTCGCGTCCTCAAACAGCTGGCGTCACGCAATGATCGGAAAGATCGATATTTTTTTACGAACACGTCAGACTTACAACTGGATATGACACCTCAGACACAAAGAATTTTGATTCAGCTAGTGCCAGATCTAATTGACTTTCTAGCATTAAGGTCGAAACACCAAACGCCCAGCGAGAAAAACATGACATCCAAAACATGGATTATCCTGGTGTGACTCTCGAAATGTCGAGGCAATTCGAGCCCTTCTCAATCTCAAGGGCCGAGCAACACCGCCTGGGTCGGTGATAAAATTTGTAGTCCCTAGTAGGACTGTATATTGCCTTGCGGATCTTCCAAAAATTGAAAGAATAAGCATCTCCCGATTGCACATCGATGGTGGTAGGCCCGAGGGTTCCTTGCATCACTTCCTGCGAGTTGCAATCGACTGAAAAGAAACCCTGGGCAGTCACATGCTGGATTCTCTAGATGAATGCCGCGCATATCGCCGAAACAGGCGTGTTCACCACAGGAAGAATTCGTGCAGCGGTAATACGGGCGACCGGCGTTGCCATTGAGATTGCCTGGTTGGACAAAGCCAATGTTCGTTGGGGAGTCGCAGTGGAGGCATGCAGGCGGCTGTTTGATAGCCCAATGTCGGCTCGTCGGATTCATTTTTTTCAGATTGTATCTTATTCAACAAGGTCAAGAAATGTTACGTTGAGCAAAAGAAGAGAAAAGTGAAATCAGAATTTAACTCAGAAAAGGTTGTGGTGTGCGTTTTCCAGTACTTTACTGGTCATGACGCCGTCGAGTCGGTATTCATGAGCCAATCTTCAACAAAACCATCCCTCCATTTCCTACCATTGCCAGACTCGTCGTCATCTATCTCTTCGTCATCTGAGCCTTCAATATCAAACCAGGAATGCTGGTATACAACTTTCTCAGATGTCGGATATCCACTTGATCTTAACCATGCAAAAATTGCACGGGTTGCCAGTTCAGATAATGACTCCGATGGGCTGAACGAACGAGGAGAGGGTGTTGAGCGTTCGTCTAGTTGGATGGTTTTGTTATATTTTACTCTCACAGCTGGGTTGGAGCCTGTATCTTCAAGCGTATTTCCATTCGAAGATTCCCAATGCCATGATACGTATTCTAGGCAATGGCAGTTGCATTTGGCATGTTGCCGAGCATCAAGTTCAATATCTGCGAGGCGAGTTTTACCAAATGGCTTCCATGGACAAATCGGAGGCCTCGTATGGCCATCACATCCCAGAATGAAAAGCAGCCGACATTCATCTTCTCGAAGTATAGTTTCCTCATCCACTTTTCCGGGCCTAACGCTGATAAATGATTCTAATGTAGACGTCCAAGCAGCAGCATGAAGATCGAGAGCGGTCATGCCAATACGAATATCACGGATAATATTCTTTGCTGTGCCAACGATAATTGAACCGAGCCAAAGAGCCGAAATAGTAGGTTGTCGGTTTCCTAAAAGTATCGCAAGTCTGGTGAAATCTTCAGTTTTTGCCAAAGGATCAATAATCGTTAAAATTGGTGTCATCCAGGCGCTAACGAGGTTGCATTTAACGTCAATATTGAAGAAAGTGCTGCATAGAAGAGACCGCAACCCAAAAACATTGCAACTCAGTGTCATGTAGTGTGGTAGAAAATTTGAGTGTTCGGCAAGTAATTCTGAGTACGAGGCTGTTTTAACAGCGGGTGCTGCGGTTGATTTTCGTCCCATTGCCAAAGTAGGCATTGGAAGTGGAATAGACCGGCTACCCAACGAGGGAATGTAGAGTGCTGCAGCTAGAGAAGCAAAGCACTGGTCATAAAGGAAATGATATTTACAGAATCGAGTGAGATATTCAACAGCAAGGCAACATGATGGTGGCTTTGAATCAGGAGCAAAAAAGGTCCGCTTATCGATCGAACTTTGTGTGTCAGAAGCAGCGACAGACCATGGAGAGAGGTATGTCCTGCCATTATCATCTGTTGTTGCTTCCCAACCAAATGATAATATTGCTTTCCACCAGCGAGCTTCATCCTCATTAATCTCATATCCGACATCAAACTCGGCAAGATCCTGCCTTGGTGTTCCCTCCTTATATAGTTGTCTGCAGGTATGTGCTGGAGAACGCCCGAGCAGCTCTACCCACTGAGCGGATAAGATATAGGCCCATGCAAGAAAAAAGACAGTGATATGGTTATCACTGCCTTTTTCAGATATGCCATGAACTCCTGGCCATTCTGCTAGCGGACTATTCTCAGAAAACTGTATTTTTAACGGGTCTGGAATGCCTAGTAATAACTGTGATTGCATAATCCTGGGCTTCGTGTTGCATGTTCCTTTAGAGGTGTTCCAGATCGAATTGCCTTTCACAAAAAGGCCATATTTCCCTTGGAATTCCCTTTCTTCACACGAAAATGAAAATGATTCGTTACCGTGTATTAGTCCATGGCCAAGAAACGCAGGCACACGTCCGAGAAGAGACGTCAAGTCGATGCAATGATATGGGAGCAGCTGAGTAGCATCAGCAGATTTGCTGTAAGAGGACCATTCCTCATAGCTTTCGCGCAGAACTTGATCAAATTCTATCTGGCTGGGACGCACTCTGTCCTCCATGGTGTGAAAAATGCGGCTATAACATGAAAAGTGTTGGGAATCTGATGTGTGCCAGCTTTGACTGGTACTATGTAGTGCACTCTAAACTCGCTTGATGTTGACAGGCTCGGATCATCAAAACTCCGAAGTAAGCTTTGTCACGTAAACCAATAAAATTTAAACAGATAAATATATAGTAGAAAATATGCGACAGGACATAGACGCTTGGGGCGGTACCGTTAGCCCTATAGCTCTATCCCAGCATCGTTTTAGTCAAAAACTCCTTATCTCCGCTATCTTGGACGAGATTGTAGAACAACCCTCGGCTTCTCAGCAGATCGGCAGGCTTCCCAGCCTCAGCTATTTGCCCGTCGTTGATAACTAACACTTGGTCAAAGGACGCTATAGTCCGCAGGCGATGGGCTACCACAATCAAAGTCCGGTGGACTTGATGTCGGATAGTCTCTTGTATCCACTTATCGGTCTCATTATCCATAGCCGACGTCGCCTCATCAAGAATAACGATCTTTGGATCTTGGACTAGAATTCGTGCCAGACAGAGGAGTTGTCGTTGGCCTTGCGACATGTTTGCTCCACCGGCACTGATTGGCGAGTCCAAGGTAAACAGACCAGAATCCCCCTCCTTAGCCAATAACTTGACGCTCTTCAATGCATCTTTCAGTCTATCTTCCGGGATTTGTTGGAAATAATCGAGGTTAGACCGTACTGTTCCGGAAAATAAAACAGGATCTTGTGGCACAAATGCAATCCTTGATCTTATCAATTGGAGTTTTATTGTCGAGATATCGACTCCATCAACAATTATCGAACCACTACATGGTTCAATCAAACGCAGTAGCGTGAGCGCGAGAGATGACTTGCCCGCGCCAGTTCGACCAACAATCCCAATTCTCTGACCAGGTTCAGCGATAAACGAAACATCTTTCAGTACCAGAGGAAGATTAGCCGAGTATGCAGCCTGAATCCTATTCACATTGATCTTTCCTTGAGAGGGCCAGTCTTCTGGGGCTTCTATGCCCCCTTGGTCTTCAGTCTGGAGGCTAGTATAAGCTGTAACCGCTCCTGCAGCATCCATATACGTCTCAAGTTGCCCAAATGCATTGACAACCTTGAAGAGAGTCCCAGTGAGCCCCATGGTAAAGGTCAGCGAGAACCCGACGAAAGGCGTGTCAATGATAGACGTGGAGGCAAGCAGCAGCATGCCCGTTCCGACACTAAAGACGATGCCGATAAGAGCCATTTGGAGACCGAGCCAGCGGTTGAAAATCCAAAAGTGCCGCCGAGCTACCGATAGCCTATCGATATGATGATGCATCTGCTCTTCAAATCTATCCACGGCCCCAAAAGCTCGGATTGTTGAAACTCCTGAGGACGACGATGTGAAGTGCTCGAGGATCGCAGCAGTTGGCTCCGCATCCGCACGTTTCACCATTGATCGAGCTTTAATATAAATCCGACCAACTTCCAGGCTCGTATATAAAAAGACAAAAGTCAAAATACTTGTATATCTCGACGAGTACAACCTGACGTGGGTCAGTAGTTGGATGAAAATGATCATGGAGAGAAGGTGTTACCCGACACCAATAATCACTATCATCTTGACCATACGATCAGCAAACTCAGACAAAATGATAATTAAATTATCATCGATCATTCTAGTATCTGTGATAAAGTTCTTGAGTATGCTACCGACGGATATAGTATCGAGCCAAAGAAGGGGCATCCGGAGGACATTGAAAGTCATCTCACGAAATACCGTCTTCGACGCACGCACCGACCCTGAGAAGGTGTGCAAGTTGAAAAGGAGCTCCCAAATTATGGCTGCCACCAGACTTAGAAGGTACAGATAGATATATTTTCGAAACCAATGACTCCTGGCTGTTGTGTCTAGTTCAGATGAGCTAGAATTTGCAGAATTAATGTATCCCAGAGTCCATGTTGTCAGTGCACCTATAAGCTGCTTCGCAACCAACCCTAGAATGTAAACTCCTGAAAATTTTAGGCCACCAGCAGCGGTGAAGTACCTTGTATATACTTTGAAATCATTCCGCGCATCAAGTCTTCTGACATTGGCCGTAGTGCGAGCCCTCTCTTTCGAGTTCGCTTTGATTGGCGGATCGGATCCTATTTTCATGGTTGGACCTGGTGTGGGAACACTTTGTTCCATTAAACCAGCTGTAGTTGCCGTATTGTTCTGGACTTTGACAGCATATCTTGTCTTGGGAATGCACATCGAGACCTGATGTGTTACAAGAATTCGCGTGCGACCTTTGCAAATATCACCGGTGAGAGCTTGAAAAACATCTTTAGAAACAGTGGAATCTAAAGCAGAAAATATATCATCAATGACCAGCATTTTCGCATTCGAATAAATTGCTCTTGCTAACGCAACCCTAGCTCGCTGACCACCACTCAGTTTAACCCCTTTTGGGCCGATTTGGGTCTCGTCGCCTTTGGGTAGGGCTGCTAGGTCAGGGGAGAGTGCACAAGCTTTAAGGACATTTTCATACTTCTCCTTGTCTAGACGACTTCCGAACAGTATATTATCCTTGACTGTCGCACTCTGAAGCCACGGCGTTTGGGCAACAAAGGCCACCGGTTGCCCCTCTGTTATCAAAGGTGCTTCGATGTTCCCACCTAGAAGATTCGCTTCCCCAAGTATTGCTGAAAGGAGTAAGCTCTTTCCAGATCCGGTTTGACCATGAATAATGCTGAGCTCTCCAGCTGGGAACGTAAGGTTCATATTACGAAGAGAGAACCGGTGACATGCGTCCTTCGTCTCATCTTGCACTTCATTCGTTGGCCAAGCAACAGAAGCATTGCGGAACACGACCTGACCAGATGGGCTTGGATCGATAATTTTCTTGTGTTCTGGCCTTCTTAAATACTCTTCCATCCGGCGCACATTGGATCGAGCATCCAAGATATCCTGAAATGCCATCGGGATGACTCCTAATGTTCCTTGTAGGTAAGGCAATAACTCGATCATTGGGAATATGATTGACGGAGATATGGATTTTGCACTGTATGCGAAGGTGCAAACTGAAGCTGCTGCGACCATCAATGGAGCTGTGACCTTCCACACTGACCGTATAGTACTTGCAATGAAGCTTTTGCGTAAATGTTCCAGCTCCTCTTGTCGAAACTGATTAATACGCTCTTCCCATTGAGTCTCTAAGCCGTGAAATTTGATCTGGCGTAGAGCTTGCATGGCTTCGTTTACTGCTTTTGATTTCCTGTCTCTGGTTGCTGTTAGGTCTTTCCGCGTATCCCGTTCTTTTTTGATAACCATAGTATGTATCGGGATGCTTGCCACAGTAACAATGATGGCTCCCAACGTGCTCTGCCAGCCTAGTAATCGGATGAGGAATATTACCGCAATGAGAAATCTGGTAACGGACAATGGCAGAATATGGTTGACTGCAGTAAATTTGCTGAAGGCTAACGTGTCAGAAGAAATGAGGTTAATAGCATCTGGCTTTTCCTTCTTTGAGTTTCCACTTTCTGGTTGCTTTGAATCTCCAACTCGTAGTGCTTTCTGAAATATGGCCATGATGAGTTGCGCGCGAATCGGGATTCCTATTTCGGACCATTGAATCCAGGAGAGGCGATAATGAATGATGCTTTCCCCTACCGAAGAAACTCCAATACCGATTAGCCACAGCCACGCTTCGAAGTTTGGAGCGCCGGTTATTTCCAAGCTGCTTAACAGTTTCATTGTACAATAAGGGTATACAAATGTAGCCAGAGATCGCAGAAGCATCAAAGCCCATTGTTTTCCGAACGCAATCCCGCGGTGGAGAATGATATTTTTCCACAGTGAAGTCCTGAAAAAGGCGATTGATGGCTGAGATTTGGACCTAGTGTGATAGTTTAGCACAGGTAGTCGGTCAATACCGACATTTTCCCCCGCAAGGCGAATTGGGTAGATACACCAATGCATCGAATATTTATGGAAGGCCGATGACCCGTTCTCACCATCGACAAGCTTTCCCTCCGGTGTGAAAACGTCTGGTCGCCGAGGAAAAAGAATCTGCACAAATACCAATAGGAATGCAGCACTATTCTGCAGTAGTGATGTCCCTGTATGACTCAAGCCCACGAGGACGCGCAAAGAAAGAGTGAGCACAGATAGAAATGATCCTCTAAGTCCAGCCGTGTAGATGCGGGAGCAATCGCGCATCCTATGCAACCAAAGGCTGTGCAATAGGAGTAGAAGCTGCATACTGAATTAGAATAACTGTACCGCAACTGGACGTATTCTTACCCAGCTGAGTGAAGAAAGAAAATGCTTAGATAAGCCCAAACCGTCATATTCGCCGTTGACCATCGAAGTGCTAAAACCAAGCCCCGCTAATAGCGAAGTGAGAAACAGGAGCCCTCGTATCTTTGTCTGGTAAATTCTTTCTGAGTGCGGTGAAGCAACCCCATCTTGGTCGACGTACATCTCTGCCACTCAGTATGAGGTGTGGAAAGGATTTGAAGTGGAAGAGCCTCGCTGGGGTGGAAAGTGTTGGTCATGTGCCTTGAGGGGCAGGCGCCATCGCAGCTTCCCAGCACGTGCCTCGGCCGCGTATAATCATTTCAAAGTGAGTCAGGTTTAATGAATATTTTAAGACTGCTACGGGAATGACTATAATGGTCGGTATGAAATGTTGAGATCCAACTCTGGCGTCCTTTCGAACCTCTAATAAGATGCGCTATATCCTAGACTACGTCTACACCAAGACTCCATTCTGCTCCATACCTCCTGTGAGGATAGCATCTTTTTCCTGTTTCTCGTGCGGCTCCCTGAAGACGTCGTATTTTTCATCATGCCACGTCCTCGCCGAGAGATGCCGACCTTTGCTATCAACGTAGATGGCATTGTCTTCTGGCCGCAAGAAATACGCAATTGAGTAACGATGATGTTCCTGTCTCTCCGTGACTGGTAGCACGCGGTGAACGCAAGAAGCGAACTGGTGGCCAGACAGAAACCTTAACGAGTCTCCGACATTAATCACGGCGTGGCCGGGCTTTGGCTTAACAAATCCCCATTCCTTGGTTTCGGGGTGGAGGATCTGGAGACCATAATCAGCACAGAACAGCAGAGTGAGACTGCCGATATCTGTGTGCATATTGTGGCCAATGCCAGCGCCTTCATGAACCTGTCGCGGATACCGGAAAAGGACCATCGTCGTCCTCGCGGGGACGTCGGTGCGATGTTTTTCTTCAAAACGTAAGTCCCCTGTCAGACCCATCCCGGTGGAAAGACTCTCCAGAAGCTTCAGGACCACTTTATGAGATCCTGAGATAAAACTGTCAAAAAGATCCACGTTATTTTTGACCGTGTCGGGCAATTGAGGTACGCGAGACTTCATCTCCGCTTCGGCGACCTACCAGGAAGTTTGTCAGTGGAAGTGTCATTTGCCTTTCAGAAAGAATCTATCTCTACCTTCAAAGTCTCATAGCAATCTCTTTCACCTCTCTTGGCTCCTGTATAGGTGCCGGTTGGGGTATATCTACTCAGATGAGTTTTCATACTATGATTTTTATCTTTTTAAAAGACTAACCCATGTGTTACGGAATGCCTCACGTCCCGCAGCTTGACCTCCAGAGGCTGGTCAAAATATTCTTCCATCAACTTGAAAACATCCCGGGAATTGTCCAGGGTGACCTGAGCCGCACCGGTCAAGTCAAGATAGAAAAAGCCAAGAGACTTGCAATTGCTCAATAGTCTCTCAATCTCCACAGAGTCTCCCGCAAGCAACTTATTGTAGCTGATAGTCTCAAGAGGAGCAACCGAAATATCGGAGGGTGCCTGTGGAGAAATCATCTTGAGGTGGTGAAGTCGTCTATGGAAACTGTAAGCAATCGACACCGGTGTTCAATCCCTTGTTTCGTCCACCAAGTCATCCATTGCTCCGAGGCTTCATAATACCCGCTAAACATGCCGTACACATGACGCTTGTCATCGTCTCATTTTACAAATTACCACCATCCGCCCACTATAGCACTATGCAGGATCATGAAGAATAAGATTCAGCCGCAGGACGCTAAAGCATCCCGTCACCGCTAGTAATAACCGTCTCGTAAATTACACAATGTCAAAAAGACCCACATACCCGTAAATATTTCACATGGCGCTTACCTATAAGTTAATATTGGTCAGCAAGTGCAATATAAAAGAATATCTCCGACCGAAGATTTCGGTAAGGGGCCTGTGTTAGTTTTTAGACCGTTTTATAAACACACTAACCTGGAACCTGAGCGGGGTTATTGATCACGTAGTTATCCGTTGGTTAGCTAGACGCTGAGATTATGTCTTACCTGGAGCGTGGTTGTAAGACTATGCATTGATAGGGAGGGGGGAAATGTAGCAAAGGTTTTACTCTCAGACAAATCTTTCAACACTGGCGCTCTAAATTTCTACACCTAAGTAAATGTAAGTTTCTTGCTATATACAGTATACTAGTTGACAGAGAGAGAGAGAGAGAGAGAGAGACCAAGAAATATCATATCATACTCATCAACTATATTATACAGATGCAACATGTTTAGCTCATCATCTTATCCAGAACGGTCCGGCAAGCCTATTGAGCTAGACCTAGACATCGCTGAGCCTGAGAATGCTTCTTCTCAGCAAGTTTCCGAATATGTCAGGTTTCGACAACAGGTTTTAGTAGCCCTGTCATGCTTCATACTGACCTTCACTGGTTGTGGTATTAACTTTGCCTTCGGGGTATACGAAGAACTCTACGAGACATTGGATGGCCCGTTCGAAAACTCAAGTCCAGGCGAGATTGGTCTCATTGGAACACTTGCTGCATCGCTGATGACAGTGGGTGCTCCTGTTGCCAGCAAGTGGTGTAGAAAGTATGGTCCTCGCTTTGTTGTACTTCTTGGTGCGGTTCTATTTGTTATTTCTGGGATTTCAGCATCGTTCGGTACACAGCTATGGCATTTCCAGGTTGCCCAAGGCTTTCTTCAAGGATGCGCAGCCTGTCTTGTCTATATTCCTGCTGTTACAGTACCTCCAAAGCACTTTGACGAACGAAGGGCATTTGCCATGGGAATCATCACCAGTGGCACAGGGTTCGGCGGAATGATGTGGGCCCCCTTCCTCCGCCTTCTGATCTCTTCCATTGGATACAGACAGACTATTCGAGTGGCGGGGGTAATAGCAGGAGCTATCGTAGCTATTTCCTCATCCGCTTTGAAGGAAGCCAAAAGAGCACCCATGGAGGCGTCACAGACTCGACACCTCCGTGATGAAAGGCAGCGGTCAAAGTCAAGAAAGGGCGTCATCTATTCCTTAGACTTTGTTTCCCACGCGCTGGGTACTTCTCTCCAGGCAGCGGCATATATGATTCCAGTATATTTTATGTCTTCATACGCCCGGACGCTGGGGTATAGCAGGGCTGCCGGAGCAAATATTATTGCTCTAAGTGATGCCTGCAATTCGGGGGGAAAGATACTCATTGGGTATTATGCAGACCGACTAGGAAGCCTCAATGCTCTGGTGCTTTCGACTTTGGTCAGTGCAGTTTCTACATTCGGGATTTGCTATGTGTCTATCTCAAACTTGGACAACGATCTCCACCGGATTTTATTCCTCGCCTTTGCTTGCATCTATGGAATTACTGCGGGTGCATATGTCTCACTTTTTCCGGCTGCCTTGATGGAACAATTTGGGGGTGTAGAATTTGCGAGAGTGAGCGGGCTATTGTACATGGTTCGTGGGATTGGAACACTGGTTGGTACGCCATTAGGTGGTGGCTTGGTACGGCATGATACGACGACTGTGACCTCCAGTTTTGATAGGACTTTCTTTTTTGTTGGGTCCCTTCTCTTCGGCGCAACAATCTCCGTCGCCTGGGCAAGAAGCCTCAAGCTGGAATTTTCACCTGTTTCGTAACTAGTATAGCGTGTATGATATTTACTCGAAACTTCACATCCGTGTGATCGATTTAATTAAATTAACTGGAATCCCCTCACCGCATCTTCTTATCGGATGAGTCGGATGACTTAATTCGAAGTATTATGACAGTGGTTTGTCTATCTCCGTGCCGAACCCAGTATGTGCTCTACTCCTTAGACCGGCCAACATTTCAGCTCTTGAGGTGTCAGATTATACATGTATGTGGAGACACAGCCCGAATAACTGAATTTCTGTTACTCAGACAAAACGAACCCAATACTTAGACCTTGCATATCATCTCTGTTAAGAAAGTAGTCTGAAAGAGAAGCCTAGATAGCGGTTGGGGTCTTTTTCTCAAAAGGATTGATGGCCATTCTCCGCCGCTAAAATAGCATCCAATTGAATTGAGACAGTGCTAGGTTTGCAAAAATGTTGGTATAATGATGGCCATGTGGAAAACATTAATACGCAAAACTAATCCACTTTAAGAAGGTGTAAAGGTCGTCAATTGATGGTTTTTGAATACAACCCCAAGATACGGCTGATAGTTACGAACTATTCCCTTAGTACGAAATTCCAGACAAGCGTAGCCCCGCCGGAGTTTTTATAGCAACCCCATTTTGACAATCTCAAATATAAATACCGGCTGCTGTCTACCAGTCTTGTCTTGTATTCCATCACAGTGATTTACTATCTTTCAACAAACTCCTCTCAAAGAACTTTTCTACAAACCTACTACGAATCAAACCGATTCATCTATCATCATGCAGTTTACCAAGTCTATCCTCGCCCTCTTTTTGGGATTTGTTACCTTGGCCATTGCCGCCCCCACTCCTGAACCTGGTAGGTAGCCAATTCTTCAACTTCGGCGGATTATATTAACAAGTAGTCTAGCTGTCGCTGCACGTGGCTGCGCCCGTGATGTTCGTGACGTCGATGGAGTTGTCAGACGCTACGAGGGCGACTGCGAATAGATGGGTAGTTACCACATGATCTGTTGGAATGGCCGAGAATGGCTGGGCATCAAGGAGGTTGTGGAGGAGGCTGGAAGCCTAGTCAGCAGGCGAAAACTCAAATGTACATTGTCAAGTAGCCCAAATTAGCTCCCTAAATAAAGGCAGGCAGCTTGATTATGCTTAGATCCATTCATCTTTTAACTAGGATAAGCCCAGTGAAAGAACGCTTAGAAAAAGGAATGTGTGGAGCATTGAAAACTGCACATATCACACATAGTGATGAGTACTGACATGGGCTAGGCATCATGTCTCTAGATACTTGAAATACTTGACACTATTTACTATTTGCTTAGTTGTTTGTTGTTGTAACAGTGGTAGGTGCCCCAATCCCAACAGACTCCACTTAGGAGTGAATGGTCTGACTGTTCAAGTTTGTGTTAGTGCGGTCATCAATTGATACGTACTAAAGGCCCCCCTCTTCTTCTATGAATGTAATGACAATCGTCAACTGCTACGAAGTGGAAGCCGACTATGATGTTCGGCTTAGGGAGTTCAGCTGAATTGATGCGACCCTCTAACTTCGCTCCTACATATGTAGAGGTAAGCTATAGGTGGTTATAAATTAGGGATTAAACATCAAAATACTAAGAATTTAGTAGGAAATTTTATTTTGGGTCTAACCCTGGTTTAGGTTAGAGAGGCAGTAAAAAGGGTATGCGGCTGGTGCCCCCATTAATTCCCTTATTGAATGAGTGGAGAACAACTCTAGCGTCGCGTGTGCTGAAACCCTAATAGGTATTGATGTAATATAACGTACGTAGTACGTCGTATGTTAGTATCCGAACTCCATACTTATGTAGAAGAGGAATCTAAGGACGTGATCTCACTCGTGCGCAACATGTAGTCAAAAGTAGATGTAATGGGGCTGAATTTGGTGGGCCATGATTGGCTTTTGTGTTAAGGTTGCCTCCCGATCCGCGCGGGGCATTGTATCGTAACTTTGTATTTTAATACATACTTCCATACCGTATCAGTTGTATGGTATTGTTTTGTCTCTCGCTGCCGTCCGGTACGTATCATTCTGGCCTTCCTAATTTATTTTTAACTATCATTCCTATTGTCTAACACTCACGGAGCCTCCCCAACTTAAACAAGCTACTAAATCCAACCACCCAGTTTGTACAACATACAAAATGGAGGAGTACAAAGCATTGAACCAAGCAGACGATGAATCTGAGGAGCCAATCATTCATCCGCGTGCCAGAGAGAAGACATGGTGCTCAATTCCTAGCTGGTCTCTCTGGTTTGCGGGCGGGTTCTTTTCTGCCCTCACTGCTATGATGATTCTTGCCGTCGCATACACGATGGTTGATAGGAAAGAACCTCTGCCTGGGCTCATACCGGACTGTAAGTGATCCCTCTCAGCCAATGTTCGTACCAATACTTATGATAGCATAGTTCCGACTGTCGATGTCACTTTCAAACCTCATCCGGAGTTTTCAAACTTGACAGACCCAGAAAACACGAGACGGTGGCATGACATGCGTAAGTTTCTGTGCGTATTCAAATGTTGCAAGCTAACATTTTACGCAGTTCATCACGGTCACATTTTCGTGGATGATGCGACTCGATACTCTATGAAACCCGGCATCCCAGTGTCAGAAAACGGTGAGCGGCTCATCGTGTCTGGATTGCATGGCCTCCATTGTCTCGTGAGTTTATACGATCTTCAAAAGACAAACAATACTAAACTGATCTTTGCAGCGGACACTGAGGAATGAAATGACCATGCTCATTCTTGGACACCCACTGGAGACGGGTACAAAGCACCACGCCCATAATCATCCCGGTCGTCCCGATCATTGCTTTGACTATTTGCGTCAATTAATAATGTGTGACCTAGACCTCACATATGAATCCGCACGTGTGGACTTGGACGGTGTGCGGAGAGTCGCTGATGGCTGGGGGACAGTACACAAATGCAAAGACTGGACGGCCATCAATGAATGGATGTTGAAGAACTTGGAGTTGGAGCTGTCTATGGATGACTGGCATGAACCGGATCACAATAAGCCAGAGGGACAGGATGACATATACGGTGAAGTATATCCACTTTATAGTCCCATGTACAACAAGACCTGTCCATCTCCGTAGAATATCAACTTTCTTATTCTATCTAGTGGATGTATAATACTCGGCGTGCACATTTATAATATGTGGCCGAAAATACTATGTTTATTCAATACTATCTTATCGCGGAATAGTTTCAATGACCCAGCTTGGCCGCAATCTTTAACACCTAGCCTAGAGGCTCGGTCTAATTCTCGCAAAATATCAGCATGATAGTCTTCAGAAACCACATGCAACACTTGAAGCGGGGCTGTATTGAAGAGCATACTAACGTGTGTAAGTGTCCATACGTATCGTTTTGTAAGACAGTAATACGTGTATATGACAACGGCGGAGCCGTTTTAACACCGATGTATCCATGTTTCTCTTTAATTTGTGGAGCTTGTGATAAAATATCACAATTACGTACTACTCTCTATAGGGGTAAATTAATAATGAGTGGGCTTCTGCGGGTTGAACCGCCCCTGAATCCGTGTCTAGCGAGGCATATGGCGCCTCATCCAAAGCCGAGGGAAGGATCACCACAATCCGAAGCTAATAGATCGACTAATGCACGGTGTCCACCAAACATAATACTCTAGTGTAGTTTTAATATAGTTTTCAGAAAGCCAAAAAAAAAAAGCTAACTTTGGTGGGACATCGGATTCGCTTTGATTAGTAACAGCAACTCGACCTGCCAGATTCGGTGGTGACCATTGCCACCTTTGGTGGAAGAATAGACCATGCCGGGAAGGTTTGCACGCTTCCTGGCCATTGTTCGAACTCAAATCTATACTTTTCTTAATCAACACATGCAGTAGAAGATGCTGCATTTTCGTTATGTGCTAGATGTTTCGTATCGCTTATATCTTGCATTCCTGCCTTCCTATGTACGAAACCAGATGCAAGACAGGCTGAAAGAGCCTGAGAAAATCCATGCGACTACCTATCTCAATGGCTTCAGAGGTGTCATGTCATTTCTAGTATTTGTTCGGCATTTTCTGCTTCCCTGGTTCCCCAATCTTGACCATGGATTCGGGCAAGAAGCCGGGGACGAGAGCCTGTTCCAACTGCCAATAATCAGGATCTTGTATTCAGGGCCTAATGTGCCTGTCTTTTTGATTGTTTCGGGCTACATTATGTCCCTAAAACCTATAAGGCTCAGCAAAGAAGGGAAACTATCATTGGCTTGGGAATCGCTCGCCTCGTCAACTTTCCGGCGTGCTTTCAGAATTTTCCCGTTGCCGCTTTTTTCATCGTTTATAGTGATGTTTTTGGTCCAACTGGGTATGTTTAATTATCCGTATGAAACTCTGCCGGGACATATACCTACGCATCCACAAAGATTTGAAGGTTTCCTTCAACAGTTTCTCGACTGGCTGAACTTTGCATTTTACGATCTCACAAACCCGTGGACATGGTCAACTCATCTACCCTTTATTTATGGGGCACATCTCTGGACCATACCTCTACAGTTCCGTTGTTCGTTGGTTCTCTTCATTGCTCTTTTGGGCTTGTTGAGCCTCTACAGATCCTCTCGAGCTATCATTCTTTTGGGCTTGATCATATTCAGTCTATTTCATGGACGATGGGATATTGCGCTGTATCTCGGAGGAATGAGCCTCGCAGAATACGATTTAAGCCGTCGACAGCAAACTACAGCTCTCCCTCCTTTCATTTTCAGGGATAGAATGCTCACGAAGTTTCTGTCCTTGGCCACACGACTAACCCTTCTAGTGGTCGGACTGTATCTTTCATCCTTCCCTCGGCACAAAGGCGTCTCGTCAGCTACAGGGTACCGATTGTTGTACTCCCTGACTAACGATTATCATTACTGGCATGCCTACGGGGCAGCTTTGCTTGTCTGCTACATTGGTCATTCGCGAGGTGCACAGTGGCTCTTTACAAGGCGCTGGACGCAATACTTGGGGAAATTGTCCTTTTGTTTGTACGTCGTGCATGAACCGTTGTTGCATGTACTGGGTTTCCAGACAGTTGAGCATGCTTGGAGATTGACGGGGAATGATACGGAGCTGAGGCGTCACTTGGGTATTGCAGGGGCATTTTTTATGACGACGCTTGTGCTCCTGTGGTTGTCGGATTTGCTTTACTATTGGATAGATAAACCAAGTGCGAAGATGGCGCCGTGGGTAGAGAGGGTGTGCAAGAGATACTCTAGCTGACTGTTATTTCATAACAGGATTTCATTAAAATGAAACCAACAAGGACCAATGAAATACCCAGTTTCTCTCGTAACCAACAGAGTAAGCAAAAAGCTTATTACTCTCAGCCATTACATCCGAGTGAAACAGGTCACGAGACTGCGAACGTAACAAACCAAAATCGATGCTAAAAACAAACTAAATACTTAGATCGAGGCTTGATAGTCAAATTTACTCAATAATTTGCCACGAGATCTACATTACACAACTGTATTTTAAATACAAGTGTAATTTTTAAAACCGTAATGGTACCACCGTTGTATAGTAGTGCAACGTATAACTGCCGCACTATAGGATAGCATGTACGAGCTATCCCAAGCCACACTACTTTATCTTACTAGCTTCTGAGCTGTATTGGGCGACGCTCGAAGAAATAATACTAGCAATGGAAAAAGAGAGAGAGACAAAGAAAGGCGAAATCTCACATAGTGCGAGCCGTAAACAATTCTATTGTGCTTTTATTCCCAAGCTATACATTACCATGGATTCACACAATACATCCGAGTCCGAAGAAGAAGTTCCATTTCTCTCCCCAGAGCCACAAGATGCCATCAGGAAATCAAAGCCCACTCCGACAAGCATCCAGGAACTCATGTACGTGGGTGCCTCTGCATTCATGCTCGTGGCTTCCCTTGTGATAGCCGTCGCAGGCTCAAAATACCCTACCGACGCTCAGTGCATTAACAAGATGTCGACATGGTCACCTATGCTGGAAGCAGTGGAGTATGAATGGCGACATTTCAAAGAAGAGGCGCCGAACGCTTACTACGGAAAGCCAACTGCTGAACTGGAAAAGGCTTGGGGTGATCTCTGGCAATGTAGGTCAGCCAAAACTGGGTTGCGAGATGTGCTAATTTTTCCCTGTTCAGATGGTTCAGCAGGGGTGCCAGACTCAAAACTAGATCTTCTGAACAAATCGCGCGATATAGACTGGAAGTATCTGCCTGATGAACTGGGAGGAGGGATTGAGGCGTTTTTCGAGGCATTTCACCAGATCCATTGCGTGGTAAATACAATGTCCCCATTTTTCATTACGACTTGCATTTACTGAATGAAACTCTAGGATCTCCTGCGGCAGTACACCTATCGCGATGAATACGATTATAGCGACAACCCGGCTTTCTTACGGCAGCCGGATGTATTCTATGACCATGTCGATCATTGCATCGAGACTATACGAATTAATCTCATGTGCAATGTAGATGTGACGCCCTACCTTATTGAAGAACGCGGCGATGGGGAAAAAGTGGTTCGTACAGATGGGCTATATCACTGCAGGAAATTTGATAGGTTGGTGGAATGGGCCGAGGAAAAGATTGTTCATCCGTACAATGTAACAGCAGAGCGAATAAGAGCTATAGAAGAGGTGAAGATACAAGGTAGTCATGGTGGACATGGTGAACATGAGTAGCTGTGCAGGTTTCAATTACTCGGTGTTGCATCGTTTCTCTCAATCTTTAAAATAAAATAACAATTAATTCATTCTTATCTCTCTCCCCTCGCATTCTGTTTTGCCCAGGACACCACATCCTCGTACTTTCTACACTTGTGTTTTGTCCCAATGTCTGGGCTATCCCCACGAATAGCCTCGGGGTTGTTCCGCAGGAGAAACGGAGTGGCATCCGCATCGCACATGAACTTGTGCCTCAGTAACTCAACACACTGATCAACCCTCTCTCTATATTCCCTTCGCCACGGATCGTCCAAATCTGCTTGAGCGTGGAGACGGATCGTACTCTATCGAATAATTAACAAAAGTTCCTTGCCCGTCCTGAGAACGGTTGTGAAAGTACCAGACAAGAAAGCTGATGGAAAACAGCTATATTTGCGGCTATACCGCCGTCTGGATGTCTTCTCCATTGATACTCGGTAAATTGATTCATCGCTTTCAGCTTCTCCTCCGGTATACTAACTTCGAAATCTTTAAAAAAAAGTATCATCAGCATCCGGTAGAAAGAAAACAATCATGACAAACCCTGGTCCAAGTTCCGCCATGCCTGCTGCGTATCCTCAGCTATTGGGCGTATTTCTGATGTGCGATATACTGAGCGAGGAAAGTAGTAGTCTGCATAATTGACCCATTTATAACTAATCACCTCTTGCAAGGGTGAAAAGACGAGGTTCCGTCCATCGCATGCTGCGTCACTTGGGGGAACTACGCAGGAAACGAGGAAAAAGATTATAGAGGTAAAAAAGGGTAACAAGGAGAAGTAAAACCACTTTTTCGCTTGTTTCAAATGCATATTTGTCTAGCTGTGATGGAGGGAGGTGAGGATATCGGGAACTACTGGAGCTGAGTATACTACTCGTCGGCCAAATATTAATCACAATACAAGAAAAATCCCTCTACGGATTTTTTGTCATTTGTTGGACTAGTCTGGTACATAATCAATACGTAGTCAGCCTAATAAATCCATACGCTTGTATACACAGAAACAGCAGATACAGCTATAGTACCGCTAGAAATACACACGCAATATCAATCTGACAGCACGCCATTTTCCAGAAACGAACCCTGTAAAGTAGTTTATTTTCCAATCTTAGCTAAGAAAATTCAAGCTTCGAGGTAATCTGTGGAGTACATATGTCGGAGATGTTAGTGCTGATGTGGGTCTTGAGCCCACTATTTTAGCTTGTGTATGTATGTAAAACCCGTATCGTAATGTGACAGTAATTACTTGATTACCAGTTAAACATTAATTACCCAAAACATGCACGAACACGATATCGCTATTTCCCCGGCCGCTTTCCATAGTATCTCATACTTGCTGTTTTCTTCAAATTTTACATACCTGAATGTAAAGGACCCATGACTATTCTATCATGATGGATCTTTTCCGCAACAAACCCTCCTCCATTCAATACTCTAGTCTTGGAGGCGACTCCGAAAAAGACGACGACTCCAGCTCCAGCCTTCTGAACTCAGAAAGAGCCTCACAACCTCTTCCGCAAGATCTGAAGAGGAACCGGGTCTGGCCGTTCGTTCTGCCATGGATTGTGTCGACGGTTGTCTTGGCTTGGGTTTCTGCTTATCTCTATCTCAACTCCCTTCCTCCTGCGAAGTTGCAGGAGTATAGCTATTCGACGGGATGGAAGACGGATTTTGGTGAGTCTGCAACTATTTTCAATTCCAGCTTAATGATGCTAACAACAAGAGAAAAAAATCAGCCCCGGCCCGATCCGCGATTGATCTAGAAGAAGTGACCTTTACCGGCGGTCCTATGTATTCTGAGAACGGCACCTACTATGTTCCTCATCCAGCAGCAATCAACTACACCGCCGATCCAAGTCCAGAGTTAGATAGAGCCTGGGAAGAATTAACATGGGGTAGGAGGAAACCCTTCCAAAAAAAAAAGCCGCAGATATTCTGACAGCATCCAGGCCGCTATGTTGTTCTGACAGAACAGGAGGCAAAAGATGCCTTTGAGGAGAAGTTTGGAGACGTTCAGCAGTTCTGGAGTCCGTTGCGCGGGGGGTATATTAGTGGGTGAGTGTAGAAATCTTGCATAGTTATATTGCTATATGTACTAACAAGAGAATCTCCAGTTTTGACATGTTCCACACCCTGCACTGTCTAGACCGGGTCCGCCAGCGGTTCTACCCCGAGTACTACGTCCAAGAAGACCTTTACACACATCGCGTACACCACCGTAAGTGAACCTTTTTAACGACTACAAAAAAAAAACCAAATTTTAATCGTCGGAATAGTACACTGCCTCGAGCAAATTCGACAGTACATCATGTGCTCAGGCGACATGACACCTGTTCCTACCCGATACAACGCAGCCCGGAAGCATAGCTATGTTGATTCCGATGTCACGCATACATGTCGCAACTTTGGGCAGTTGCGGAATTGGCTGAGCGAGAGGTTTAATGGCAGTCTTGCGGTGCAGCCGATTTGTCCGGGGGCGACGAAGCCGGAGATGGGGTCGACGAGCTGTGTGTTGGATGAATAGGGTCTGCGATATTGAGGGACAACATTGGCAGTTTGAATTTGTATTTTAAGAAGCTTTTCGTGGTTATATTTCAATTCATATCTTTTTATCAATTGATATCGCCGGCGCGTGTTGTCGCGGAACGCAGTGTAGCGGTTATTAGTACGAGTTACTTTTCAAAATAAAAAATCAAATGTATTGGCAGCTCACATGCTCAAATTTCCTTTCTTGGAATAAGTAATGACCTGCCAATAATATTGTTGCGATAGGGCCTCGCTGTAAGGGGGTGGTTATTATGATAGCTTATCACTTACTCGGGGGCTTACCCAGGGGTAATATATAACCTCAAATGTCGCAGGCTTCTCAGGATCTCACTATTTGACTTGCAGGCTGGGTTCCGCGCTCCCATGGCGTTCATGCGCCTTAGACTTGTATATCATTGACTACCCATGTGAACTCTTGTCTTTCTGTACTGCTCTAAAAATTGAGCTAATAAATCAATAAATTAATACACCAGAGTAGTCAGTATCTATATTATACAATAAACCGTAGGAATAAACTCAGCTTCAAAAGCTCAACGCTGTTAGGCCAACACAGCTCTAAAAGAAATCCAAGCACAGCTTCAACATAGTGCAAGTATGAAAGTGAACACGAATTTGTATAAGCTATATTTCGAAGTCATTAACATACCATATAATAATATACTGTCACATTATTCACGATCTCATATCTGGATGGTAGAAGAATGTGGCCCAGCGGAACATACTGCTTATCAGTAGCCGAGGACCGGGGAAGCAGCGGGCATCGCCTTCACATGTTCGTTCTAGCCAGCCCAATGACATCAGTCCATCCGCAACACCTCAAAATACCCTCCAAAAAATAATTTTTTTCCCTAAAGAAGCAGTGAACAACAAACAGAAAGAAAAAAGAAGAAAGAACAAAATGTCAAACGACAATCCCACCCCGCCAACCCGACAAAACCCTTCCTCAACACCAGATCAATCTCAACCCACCCAAAGCAGCAGCAACAATAAAACCCAAGCACAGAAAAACAGCAACCCGAATCAAAATCAAGAGCCCTCATTACTAAACAGAATCCAGTCCTCGGCAACGGGCTTACTGCGCGGCACTATCACGAACCCAAATGCGCATGCGCTCGGGTCGGATCTGGGACAGTTGCACGGCGGTGCTGTGAATGGCAAGGGTTCGTCGTCGTCGGCGGCGCGATGGGCTGGGGTGAATGGGAGTCAGCAGTATGATTCAGCAGCAGGAGGAGGATTATCTTCGTCGTCGTCGTCTTCGCGAATTGGCGCTGCAGAGGGTTTTCGGTCTGCTTCTGCTTCCCAGGAAAATCATACACTATTCGAACCAGAGTCGTTCAACCAAGAAGAAGAGTATTTCCAAAACGACTTTTACGGCGACGAATATATCGAAACCAAAGGAAAAGGAAAAGAAAAAACATCCACATCTTTCCCCTCCTCGATTCCAATGGATCTGAGTTCTTCCTTTGACGAGTACTACGAAGCAGCATGGATCCGGCACACGGCTGCTGCGCAACATTCAAATAATAACCAACATCACGATACACAAAACCAAACACAACAACAACAACAACAACAACAAAATCCCGCGCATCAAGACGGCGCAGCAGTTGTTTCACTCCTCTCCGATCCATCCTTTCAACCTGACTTTGCCGACGACAACGACAACGACCACTACCTATACGAAGACACGACCACCCCAGCGCCGTTAACAGCCGACGATATCCGCATTCTGGAGTCATTCCGACGACAACAATCATCGTCCTCCGAAACACATCACAAACCGAATAATACAATCACGCCACACAGTCTTATCCCCGACATCGACACGTTTCTCGCCGGTATTAGTGTTGGTGGGACCAGTGACGCAGCGCTGCGCGACGCGGTGCTCCACAATTTGCCCGGCGCGGAGGACTGGATGGCGGTGAATGATCGTTATCAGGATGAGGTATGGGGATACTTGCGGCCGGCGCTGGAAGCGGCGTCAAAGGAAATAGAAGAGAACGAAAGAGAGGGCGAGCCGGCGAGAGAGGGGCCGGCGGTTCGAAGGTTGAAGATGATATTGAGGCATATGCAATTATGAGACAACTACGTACATTACATGCTCATGTATCTTAATAGAATTTAAAGCTTCTTGAAGGAAATTTTATAAACATTTGAAAGTAATGTCTAAGATAATTCAAGATTCTAGAAGAGTGATTGGAAGTAACTTGAGATTCATAGGTATACAAATTCAGCAGGAGACTGATGGTATATAGAAAAGACTCCGTAAGAAAAATTCATCATAACAAAGGAAATGCAATCATAAATGCAAAACATAGTCACACAGATCAACTCCCGGTGTATCAACTTTTTGCGAGCTTCCAGGCGTTTAGAATTCCAATCGAGGCTCTTGGCCCTTGACGCGGCCAATCACAATCTGCGAGGCGTACTTGGGGATAACTTCGTCATCGTGGAGCATTTCGAATTCTGCAAGTTTATTAGCATATGCCAAAGGAAAAATTTAGAGATAGAACATACCCTCTGAAGCATCACGGCCCATGTGGCTGAACAAAGCCTGGGCGCCACCAGGGTGCTCGTCGAGCCAGTTGGTGACGTCCATGACAACACCTTTGACAACAATCCACAGGTCATCCTTCTTGTTGTGCTTGGCGACCTCTTCCATGCTAAATTCCTTCTCGGGGACCTTGAAGTCGGAGACATCCTGAGCGGCCGCGGCCGAGCTGGAGGAAGCGGCGGGGGCAGGGGTCGAAGCAGCCGCGGCAGGGGCCTCAACACGAGCCGAGGCAGGGTCCTTGCTGCCAGAGCCAGAGCCGGTCCACTCGACCGAAATCTTGCCGGGAGTAGAAGGGTCAATATGCAACGAAATCTGGCCGAGACGCTGCTGGGCAGCAGAAGCGCCGCCAGAGATAACCTTTTGGAACAGGTATTGGCTGGCGCTGTCACCAGCAACACGACCATAAACGACACAGCCGAGAAGAGAAGAACCACCCAGACGGTTGGCGCCGTGGACACCACCAGCAAGCTCACCACAAGCGTAGAGACCGTCGAATGGCTTCTTTTCCGAGTTCAGGACCTGGGCCTGGTCGTTGATTTCAATACCACCCATGGTGAAGTGGAGCACAGGCTCCATCAGGGCAACGTGGAAGGTGTCGTCAATGCTGAAGGGCAAGTTGTGGAAGAACTTCTTGTTCCAGGGGTCTTTCTTCTTGCCCTCGGCAATCAAGTTGTACTCGTCAAAAGTCTTCTTGAGAGCAGCCTCGCCGCAGCCAATCTCCTTGGCGAGCTCCTTTCCAGTCATCTTCTTCATGAGGCCACGGCCAGAGTAGTGGCGGGTGTGGAAGTCCAGTACGTTGGAGGCCTTGCTGTTGAGGACAAGGCGGATGGGCCACTTGCCCTTCTCCTTCTCCTTCCACATCTGGCCCGAGACGTAGTCACGGTGACCCAGCTCGTCGGAGAATCGCTCTCCGTCTGCGTTGAGCAAAAGACCACCCTCACCACGGAGAGCCTCGGCAGCCAAGAACTTCCACTTGGAGGTGGGGTCCTTGGGGTCGATCAGACCAGTAGGGTGGACCTGGACCTTGTCCATATCAATGCCGTTGGCACCAATGGCCATCAGCATCTTCTGGCCGTCACCAGTGGCGTGGGTGCCGTTGGTGCTGGACAAACCAAAAGTGTCAGGGCGATGTTGCTTGAGAAGGGAGTCTTCGGTGAAGTCGGCGGCGTATCCACCAGTGGCAAGAACGACGACACCATCGGCAGTGTGAGTCTCGCCGTTGAGCTCGTAGGTGACACCAGTGACATGGTTGCCCTCCTTGTTGACCGAAGTAACACGAGCCTTCTTGATAACCTGGACGCGGTGAGGCTCAGCCTCGGTGAGCTCTTCTAGTCGCTGCATGAGAGCGTATGTGATGGCCATGCCGGGGAATTTGGCATCGTGGCCACGGTGAGTACGGGGGAAAGAGTGACCTCTGTAGACTCAGTTAGAATAGAAACAACAAGTGTTTTGGAGGTAAACGCACCCTAGACGAGAAACCAGGGTAAGGTCGAGGTTGAAGACATCCTGGAGCCACTCGACGGCAGAAGCCGACTTGTAGGTCAGGACCTTGATCAAGTCGGGACGAGCCTTGTCTCGCGCGGACTTGAGGGTGTCTTCGTAGAACTGCTTGACGCTATCTTGGATACCAAGATCGGTCTGCGTCCTCGTGAGGGCACCGTTAATACCGGATGTGGCTTTGGTGGAGTTGCCACCGAAGAAGCCTGCGCGATGGTCAGAAACAGACAATCAACAACCAAGAACAAAGAGAAGGCTCACTCTGCTTGTCCAAAACAAGGACGTTTCCACCGTTCAGGTAGACTGTGTGAGCGGCACTCAGGCCAGACACTGCAATGAAGGGCACGTCAGCAACCAGCAATCGAATTTTGCGGGGAAAAACCTGGGGGAGAGCTTACAGCCACCGCCGACAACGATAACCCTGGGAGCCATGATTATTTCTGATGATATGAAAGAATAAAGGGAGATACAGAGAAAAACAAGATTGGCGCGAGTGTGGAGGAGAGAGAAGGAAAGGGCAGGATCCCGGGGAAGCAAGAGCAAAGAGTTAAGTAGGCGAGCAACGATGGTCAGAAGCCGACGCGCCCAGCAGCAGAGTGGGCCGGGCTGCGGGCACTCGGCCGAGGTAAAATCCTCTCCTCCGTCGGGGTTAGCGTGGGCAGTGGGCCGGACTCCAGCCCGACGATCAGAATTCGACGTCCCCCACGCGTCGGCTGCGATGTTTTCTACTTTTACAAGGTTAGAATGGTTGTGATGGCTGGATCAGAAGAAGAGGATAAGGGATTGCAATGCGGTCTGTTGCTGATATTCTTTGTAGAAATACCTGTCTACACAGTTCTATACAGCGAGTGGGATAGTTGCATCACATGTGAATACTGGAGTTACATAGCTCGCGGTCAAACAGGAGTAACTTTACTAACAGAGCTTATGCCTGTGAGTTGCACTCCAGCTCCTGCCTGCTTAGTACGATTAAGTGTTATTAGTATTACTCTGATTACGATTGCTGGGCGATGCTTGTCAGGCCTGTTTTTCACATGCGAATAAATGGGTCGCTGTCATCGACGTCATCGCCGTCCACGCGACTGCTGCTGAGCACATGCTGCGACCAGCGCGGGATCTTGTGTAGCAGCAGTGGTTGACATGTAGAATTGTCTACATCTTTAAATATATGTAAATCCTTTATCTATTATTCCAGAATAACTGGTTGCGTGAATAATTAACACGAGAAAGCCGACCGAACAATGCCCCGGCAACCCCGGTGCGTTCCAGACCCACTTTCGCGGCTACCAGCCAATCACAACTCACCCAAAGGTCACCCGGAGAAGCCTCGGCTCAAGATACAGCGAAACGGCGGCCGGGACGCGATGAATCATGTTAGCCGTGTTCTGCGCCAAAAAAGCCTCTTTGTCCATTTTAATTTTTGTTTGTTAAATCAATTCTCATCAAGTCTATCTTGAAACGAATCTACAGTCTAGACCGGCGCTTAACATATTGCCACTGCCCGGCTAATGAACCCATCGGCAATTGAATTCCGATCTAAGTCCAGCACTCAAAGCCCAACAGGAAACCACAAACCGATGATTTAAAGCTCTGGCGTGTCTTCGGACGGCGGTGACTCATTGATTAACTGCGATATGCTTTCTTTTCTGCTGCTATAGCCTTCTTCAGTCTATCGAAGCGAAATTACCGCAACCGCATCGACCTCGAGAAGAACCGAGGAAAGCATGAAACCGAGAACCGAACGAGGTATTGATCATAATAATCATCATTCATTACTACAGCGCGGCGATAACGAGTCTACTCTATCAAGACCAGGTGGGAAAAGGGCAACCTTTGTGTGAAACAGCCTCCGTTGCATTCTGTCGATTCAATGCACCATTTGCGATGCAGCAATTTCCTGGTAATAATATCTCAAATTAGTCGATGAAACGTGGAGATATTGGAAGACGACAAAAACTCACGGGAAAAGCGGCCGAAACGCTAGAAGCAACGCGCTCGACGTCCTCTGCCACCGCCTCCACCCCGGTATCCCATAATCGTAGAGTCCTGCCCATCGTACCTGCATTTCCGACTCCCGAAACACCCAGATCAAAGTAGATCACTCCTTCAATTTGATCAATACTGCCTTTGAGACGCCCCTGTTCCACCATGCGAGCAGCGTATGCCTCTGCTTTCTCACCTGCCGTGGTATCGCCAGAGTCTTGTAATCCCAGAATCACACCCAGCGCGTCTGTCCTGATATTTTCGTAGAGCTTGCTGGCAGCTACAAGGTTGTGCTCAATCACAGCCTTGTCCAGCACCGTAGAGCCGTCAGCCGTCTTCGCAAGCTGGTGAGGCTGTAATTTTTGAGAAAAAGCCGCAACTTCGTCCGGCGTCAGGAGCCGATCAAGATGCATCTTCTCCAAAATAGCAAAAACCTCCACAGATGTTGCACGATCGTCTTTGTATAGGCGTGTCAAGGTCCGTGAACGCTGCGGTCCAGCGGGGGCAAGCACTGCACAGATAATTGCTGCTGCCAGAGCATGAAGCCGGTCACTTTCGTCAACTCCGACGGCCAAGCTAACGTTGAAATACTCCTGGCTCGCATCCAGGAAGCGCCGACGTGCATCAAGGATACGGGCTTGTGAAAGTTGAAAGTGTAGCTTCAGCTCTGGGTCTTCGATCTTGCTGGGCAGGTTCTTGATTCGATTCAAAAAGGCTTCGGCGCTGGTCGTGTCGTCTTCTTCCAGGTACAGCCGGAGGATGCGAATCCACATGCGCGTCTTTGCGGCATCCGTGATGAGCCGCTGCGAGCTGTCGAGCTGGATCCCTTGTAGCACCCGTGCTGCCGCGATGTATTCTTCCTCTGACTCGTATGCATCTGCAAGTATCTCCCGTATGCTCGAATCCTGCTCCTCTACTGACGCGGACCGAGATTGCAGGAGGGTCACGGCATGCTGGCCAACTTTGATTTTGATGTCCGACGGAAGGTCACGAAGCACGTTGATGAAAGAATCCAGGAGCGGGCGGGCGGCGACGATGCTGACGTTTTCGCTGAGGATCGAGTCGAGATAGTAAATCAAGTCTTGAGATAGTTCATGGCCGGAGGAGCTTGTGACGATTTTGGCGAGCAGCTCGCTGTACAGCTGCGGTTTTGCCTGCTGGCTGCTGGACGCTTCGATTTCCGCCAGCGCGGACGCGAACTTTTGAGAAGCCATTCAGGCCGAAATTTCAAAGACGAAAGTAGAAGTATTAGAGCGGCCCTGCCATCCGCGAACAAGTGATTTCAGGCTGGGAGTGTTGAAGGTGGAAGTTAAGTCGGAGAGAAAGAACGAGGTGTTTCATCGTATCCGTGCGGGGACGTTATCGATAAGGCTCGCCTGTCCGTACTCTGCGTAACTGACTGGTGTAACTACACATTAACGCAGAGCAAATAATAGTTAATTTTATGAAATTGCTATTCTGCAGTAAGTCTGAAATTTCTTCTTCCATATTTCGAAAAATATAGCGGAGTTCGGTGTTGAAAATTGTGCATGCGTAATATGATACATTTAGATGTGTAGGTAGCTAGCAACTAATTTGACGTAATAGCTCGTACAGTCTCGTATTTTAGTAAAACTACATGTGCATTCTCATTAACTGACGTGATATATCGCATTTCCCAGCATTTCTTTCATGATTTAAGAAATCCACCGATTTATATCCACCATAACAGGACGATCCATCTACAGCCAGTTCGAGTCATTCAGCACTCTACTTCTTCCAATGAGCTTCCATGTTCTATCAATATGCTAATAAAACAGTAAAACTACTCACAGCACATAATATTACTTTTCTAAACAAATATCGAGGAAATGCTCTTGCGCATTCATAACTTCATACAAGCTCATCGGCGAATCACACGCCGAAAACACTCACCGCCCTCGGCAATACGATACGCCCCACCCAAATCCAGGTCGTCATTCAATGAGCTTCTCTTGCAGCGCAACTCTTGCCTCCAACACCACACGTCACGTCGCGCTCGTACATACACAAACAAATTCTGAACAGTAAATACCAGCTCTACCACGACCTAGCTTTCCCCGCCCTCCTACACACTTTCACCTTTCGCACGCGTTATTCGGTACGGCTCGAAGACATGGCCGCCCCGGTCAAACAGGAGGCAGGGTCTGCGTCCTTTATCAAGCCTGACCCCGACAGCAAAGAGGCTCTTTCGGGCATGCTATCAGACGAGGATATTTACGAGGATGCCGGAGATTTAGACTTTTCACAAGCTGGGCAGAACGTGTGGCTGACGCGCATTCCGAACGACTTGTGGAAACATTGGTCGCAGCTGGACGAGGACGAAGAAATTCAGATAGGCACAGTCAGGGTGGAAGGAGAGCCACATGATATCAAGCGGGTATGCTTTTGCCCTTTTGTTCGTTTTGAAGTCACACTCAAGCTCACTTCTTCCACAGATAAGTTTGCGACTCAATGACCACCCTAACAACAAAGACATACCCAAAGACTATCTCCTCCAGCGACAGAATATCGACTCCAATAAAAGTTCGTTTGCAGTGCAGAACAATTATATCTTCAGCGAAAAAGATCTACCCGGCCATAAGAATCGCGTCGATGAGATATTTGGCGAGACACGATCGCTGCTCTACGAGTCTGTGAAACGGGAGGCCAGAAAGAAAACATTTAAAAAGAAATGGGAGCCCTATGTGCGGAAAACAATACCTAGTATGTTGATATAATTGTCGACTCTATTGGCATTTTATGCGCCCCGCTGACTTGTCGCAGAACAAACGTCGATCGCTGGAAAGGTCGCCGACGAGTTCAACTGCATGCCCGTCGAAAACGCAGAATATCAACGGCTATCCGAGGCCAAAGCTTTGGAAGCCCTGAAACCTAAAAACAAGGTTCTATACCGCCCAAACCTCGAGCAAACAGGACCGAATGTCAGAGAAGTGGCTGCTGGGAAAATCGGAGGCTTTGTGGTTCGTAATTCCCTGGATTGTCAAACAATATTTATAAGTACTAACTTCCCATATAGCAACCAGTTAAAGCAGTTAAACCACGCGCCCAAGAAAACAAGGCTACCCGGAGAGAACGAAACATCCTTCTGGATCAAATTTTTGGCCTCTTCCGCGAGTATACTCACTGGAAATTCGCTGATATCAAGGCCCGGCTAAACCAGCCAGAGCAGTACCTAAAAGAGACGTTGGAAATGGTGGCACATCTCGTCAGGTCTGGCGATTTCGCCATGACATGGGAGCTCAAGCCAGAGGCCAGGGAGGCAAACTATACAGGCGCAATCCTTGGACAGGACGATGCCATGGATGCATCAGACAACGAAGATGTGCAGTTTGAGAACGTTTGATCGTTCTCATCTGCAGAGTATTGGAAGCATTGGTGAAGCTACAGGCCGTGTTATTAGAGCATGGCCACGACTGTAATATATCCACAAATATTCATTAATCGAATATTTTGCTATCTCTTGGTAGTCTCTAACATAGCTTGTAATCGGACACTATAGGATGTACCCTCTAGTTTTGCTCTCCTGTTGAGGTATGCCGGTAAATGACTTTTATTTAAACTCATTCTCGGCCTTCTTCCTCGTAATAGCGTTTTTCGGCTGCGACTCGACACTTGATTCTCTTTGTTAATATCTAGATGACGGTGGGTCCGCTTATTAAGCGGCGCGCTGGCTAGCGTGGTTGTGTGGCGGACAATGAACTGTTTGATCGACCTCTCCTCACCAAGATACCACCTCGCAAACAGCACATTTTATAATAATGACTGAAGAACAAGATCTTTTGGCGAAAATCAGCCAGCTGGCTGGTAAGTAACTCAGCGTACGTCGACTATTGTCACCATATTCATCGCTCCTAGGTCAAATCAACCAACACAAGAACCAGCGATCGCAACCTCAGCACGCAGCGTCATCGTCGAGCTACAGTGGCCGTCATCCACGCGCTGGATGGAGTCCCTATAGCACAAGAGGGTCTCAGCGCCGGCCTGCAGCACATCGAAACCGGACCCTCATTCTAAACAATGCTCCTGGTGCTTCGCGCGAGTCGTCGCAAACACCGGCCGCTTCTGACACAAATGAAACCCCCGCTTCGAATAATGGCTGGGTTGCAAAACGCGACCGCCACATGCAACTGATAAACTCAGCTATTTACGACAAGGAGGCGCAGGCTCGAACAAAGGCGATTGCAGCGACTCAAAAGGGCAAGCAAGAGAGGAGGGGCAAGGCCGAAGAAGCCAAGGTTTTGCGATATGCTCAAGGGACCCGGAATCCACACGTAGACGCTGCTGTTGGTTCTACTCCTGGAGGCGTATCAAATTTCGCCTCTTATCAGATCTTCATCCACGATATCCCTTTCCAAGTAGCTCGCGGTGGAAGCAAGCTCATCAGACAATCCAGTGCGACTCTCGCCTCCTGTACAAGTATCGGAACTGGCTTACGAGGACTAGATGACCAAAAAGACGCGGACAAAACACCAAAGAAGGTTGCAGTTGGAGGTGTCACCTTCGTTCGCAGCAAGAACGGCAATCTCCACCGCTTAGGTGCGGTAGTGAACAAAAGGTATTCTTTTGAAGTGCTATCTACATTGGTCACCACTCAACTTGCAAGCAGGAAACCAAGCAAAATCAAGAAAAAAGATGAGCTGTGCAAGCGATTCTCTCGAACGGGTACCGACTCTCCTCTCGGATTCTTCACACGTAGATATCATATCATATGCCTTGACTACGTAAGTACGTACGGATGCTAACTTACGTTTTTGCTTCTAGGAACCTGCTACAAGGGGCCGACATGCCCTTATATTCATGATCCCAACAAAGTTGCAATCTGCAAAGAGTTTCTACAAACTGGTAAATGCCGTGCGGGAGAGAGCTGCGATCTCTCACATGAGCCATCTCCCCATAGATCCCCTGTTTGCGTGCATTTCCTGCGCGGCCGCTGCTCCAACCCGGAATGTCGCTACGCGCACATTCGAGTGACCCCCGGCGCGCCGGTATGCCGTGCATTTGGCATCCTTGGGTATTGCGAGAAAGGAGAGCAGTGCACAGACCGGCACGTCAACGAATGTCCAGATTACGCCAACACTGGAAGCTGCAAGAAGACAAAGTGCACCTTGCCCCATGTTGACCGTGCAGGACAGATTCGAAAGACAGCCGTGAACAAAGCAGAGAAGTCTTTGTCCGACGAGGACGACGAAGACATTTCCAGCGATGAAGAGGAGCACGAAGAAATTGACTCGGATGATGTTGATTCGGACGAGTTGGACTCTGATAACGAATCGGTAGAGATGGTTGAAGGTGGCCCAGGGGGGCTTTCGGGGCAGCAGGACTTTGTCCATATCTGACCTCGACTAACCATTCTACAAGAAGACACTGCTTTTACTGCATTGGCAGGACGCAGACCAGTAACACGCTAACCACCGAGGCTGGGCTTCTTGGTCTTTAGAACCAGGAGTGCCTTGGTTTAGTCCAGAACAACTAGCTTTACATACAACGGTTAAATAGTTAAATATTCTATTATTAATGTCATCAATATTCTTTGCTATTATGATGTCTGACTTGATAGAAGTGGGTTGACTATTTAGCGTTAAGATTGAAATGGCTTTGTTCCATACGCGGTGTCCATACGCGGTATCGGTGTCGATGTTGTTTGCCATATTCCTTTCCGTTTTGTTGTTTTGTTCCTATTCATCGAATTCTTTCCTCCTCCTCCTCCTCCTCCTCCTCCTCCTCCCTCATCATTCTCCTTCTGATTATCTTCTTCCTTATTATCTTCCCCCCCATCATCTTTCCTCATTATTTTCCTTCTGATCATTATCTTCTTCGCCATATTCTTCCTTGATCATGGAAGACACAACCATAAACATCAGGCCCTCAAACGTGCACATTTGCCCATTCTGCAGGGCTGAAGAACGCGCCAACTGGTGTTTTCGTGAAAATGGCTACTGGTTGCAACATCACCTCTTCGACTACATAAAGAGTGATCCAATTCCTGCCGATGACATCCACGACGTGACTAAGATACGAAACCTTCCCATCATGAAAGATTACGTCCCTGGAAAGTACTTCCCCGGAGAGACACCGTTTTTCTATGAATGCCCAGGCTGTTCACTTCGCCTGGATGATGGGATATCGCTTTTTAGGCATCTTATACATAACGATGACCATATCAACGAGAGGTACCTTTTGGTTAGTTTGATACGATTCAGTGGGTTGAAATGGCCACCAAAGGGTTTTTTCAATTTTCTTGGTCTGCCTGCAGGTAAGTGAAGTAATTATCTACCTTTTATTTTTAGTGAATCCGTTTTCACTGACTTTCAAACGCCACTAGAGATACGAGAGACTATATACAAATATGTTTTATGTTTCGACGGGATAGAGATCCAAGAAATCTTGTTAGATACTCCAGTGAGACTAGGGGAAGGGGATGTGCCCCTTCATTACCCCTGGGAAAATATACTTGCCCTTTTCTTAGTGAATCGTCAAGTTTATTATGAGGCACGCCGGATTTTCTACGGCTACAACGACTTTTTCTTTTTTGAGAGAGAATGTCTGCCTGTTTTCCTTTTTGGAATTGGCCAAGAAAATGCGTCTTTCTTGAAGCGTGTTATATGTAACAACGGTGACGGGTATGTGGACCAAATAGACGCGATCAAGCCAACCACCACCACCGTCACGCAAGGAAACGCCCAAGAACAGGAACCGACCAAGGAAATCAGCATCTGGAACGATGAAGAACAATACCTTAAATTTCTACAGGCAACGAAGAGCGATAACCCAAGGAATTTGAAGGGTTACAGTCGTGTGCTGCAGTTAGATACAATACGACGATATGACAGACCGCTTCGACGGTTTGCCATGGAAGTTCACTGTTATTTGGATTTTGAGGAAGACGAGAAGCTGGACTGTTTAGTTAGCTATACTTTATTTAATGAACTGGGCTGTCTTGTAAAGAACAAGAAGGAGGAAACGGGGGAAGGAAAGGAATCAGACTGAGTATTGGCAGGGAGACTTTGCTAGAATGTGAAATAAGAAAATTTTGTACTGCATTTAAATTCCGCACGGTAACCCTCTTACTTTCGAACAACTCTAGTAATACATAGCGTATGGTTTATTGTTGTTGTATTCAATTAACGTCTGGTGCAGCCAATTAGTTTTTGGTAGGCTATGCAGACTCCAACAGCTTAAGTACATGAATCTTGCCTCTTCATACTTTGAGTAGAATTTATTTAATTAGAGGGTTCCAGTTATAATAACCTATCAATTGATACCGTCCTCCAAATTATTATAAAGGATAACATTAAACAAGAGAGAATGTGAAGAGAAACGAAAGTATACGAAGAATTACACTGTAGTAGGAAGACTTTTACTAACGTATCATAAGAAAATTTGTACTTTAAACATTAAAGTCCACATAGCAACTCTTTTACATTTTAAAAACTGTAGTACTGCATACTATACCAAAGAAACCCCAAATGCGGACATGCCCAAACCCCCCATATCAAAACCCTTCCTCATCCAGTCCAAGTATGACTCACACTTGCTCCCTCTTTGCTCTCTCCCATCTAAAGAGAGAAAAAAAGACCCGACTCAAGTGGGTCTTCCCGTCCGATCCTGATTAGATCCCAGAATCAGGAACGAGCGAGCGCCACTGCATACATGCATGCGTGCCGCTCTGCAGCTGTATTGTTTGGCCGGGTTGGGCACGAAACAAGATTCAATGTTGTCGAGTGTAATCAGTTGTTACAGTAAAAAATGATCAATAAAATAAAACATTAATATTTTTTACGAGAATAATACGTACGAGAATATATAAATAGAAAAAATAATAATAATAAATTTTCAGTGAAAAAGGGGGTTGATGCGGTCAAGTATGGATTCCACACCGCTTGATTCTGGTTCACTTTGATAGGGTGTTGAGGGCTGGCCCCATACCGATCTTGGTACCTTACGGAGTATTTGTAGAAGGATCCATTTGTTAATGCGTTTCAGATTTCTGATTAAACAATAGGAATGCGTGTATAACATTGGAAAAACGTAAATATAATACTGATTTTGGGATAGTTCAATGGTGGGTTTGCGTGTCTTTCGAATCCACTCGATGAATGAGGATTTGGTCAGACTGCGCCACATGCTGTTTCTCTTATGGGTAGTACTGTCCGTATTAGTCAATAAGTGCGTTCTTCTTTCTTTTTTTCAGTTAGTAGAGTCTGAAGTTTTGCTGCTGCCTAGGTCTGGAATATTTCTGGCTGTGGCATGGTATGAGTATGCTTTGACATACACATGTGCAGAGTAAACCAGGATACTATAAGTTAAAAACAATATAAAACAGGATATTTAATAGATACAGATTACCAATTCAGTTAGCAATAATATCAAGTAATAATATCTAGATATCAATTGATATCTGTCGGAAACACATGTACCCGTTGACACACGTACAAGACGTTGAGATAGCCAACGTGGCAGACAGAAAGACAAAAGGAAATTACCATTCAATTAATAATGTCTTTCTAATAAAACTACGTCATGTTTATTTCTATTTTCATGATTCATTACTGCATCGTGCGAGAACTGTGCTGAAAACGAGTGAGTCATTGTAGCGGTCAGCATGCCGTGGTACACCGACTCTGTTGCTCAGGCAAGAGGTAGTAATTATAGAATATTATACGAGCATTTTGTGCAAACAATTGCGCGATTATTCTTCGTGAGTCGAAAGTAGGCTGTTAGAGGTAGTAGTCAGGTTAGGGTTAATGGCCCGAAAAGGCAGGCATAACCAGGAACTCTCCCTGAACACTTGCGGAGTGACACCTATTCGGCGTTTTGGCCAAAGTGAGGCAATGGATTGCATCCCAATCCAATTTAATAATATCACATAAAACATATAATCACACCCTCTCAAAAACGGTAGATAGTCAGAACTTGTCGCAAAAATGACATCACGAACCGGATCAATAAGATCCCAAGGACTGGGATAGACTACTGTTCGTCCGCGGTTCAGATTAAAATGCGGAAGCAGAAGCGTTGCTTCCGTGCCAAACATGTGTTCAATTGTGGATATGTCAAGAGAGGTACTGGAAGAGTAGCTTATTGGGGTGTATGTCAAGAGCGATACACTTCCAACCAGTTGGTAGTAGCTTAATCGAATTGGGCACGACTACTAAAATGCTTTTCGCTTCTGGTTATTAGTTTAAGATTACTGACAGTCGAGACCGCGATCGATCAAAGCAACCTATGAAACCCAAGCATGAGGAGGAGCCTAATGTTGCCTCGGATTGGAAATGGGCTGGTGCCTTATGCTACCAAAACGAGGGGACAGACCAGAACAATGCTCTTGGGTAGGAATCATGCAGGAGCAGCCATTGGAAATTAAGCATACACCAGAGGGAAAAAAAAAAAAAAAAAGGGCCATCCTGTCGAACGGCCGAGCGGCCCGCTGCGGGACATGCTCGAATTTTGTGCGTGCTTGTGCAGCGGCAACGTGCCTGGCAGCAGCGGCAGTACCAAAGTAACGACTACAGTACAGAGTACGGATACGGACACCGTCATCACGCGTGGAACGAGTACCACGCAAAGTGGGTCCGCGGGCCGAGCCTTGTCGGTTCCCTGCCGTCTGATTCGATCCGCCGGGGAGATCATACGTACGGATACGACAATACCGTGTTTTATTGCTGTTCTTATTGCCATCACAGGAGTCCTCCATACGAGACAGTCACTTAGCACTTGTGTTAGTAGTAACTACTTGTGATAGTACTTGTGACTTGGGAAACGTTATTCTGATTTCTGCGCCTCTTCTGCTGCCTCGGGGCCTGGCAGCCAATCATGGCCGCCCCGCCGACTGAGGTCGTGATCGCCGGCTGTGGTTGGCCCGTGGTAGCCGCTGACCGTCGCTATCACAGTTCTTCTGCTCAATAATATTGTGCCTATGATTCTTCATGTTCTATTGTTGCTGCTGCTATTGTTGCTATTGTTAGTATTGTGCTCTTGTGCTATTGCCACTATTGTTTCAACCACGGTGTGGTCTGTCCGGTCACGCCGAGGAAAGGGTCACATTGTCCGAAACAGGAATGACCATGATATGATCATGAGGGGTGGGGGTGGTGGCATGCATGACAGCCAGCATGACCCTATGATTCCCCCCTCCCCTCGACAGGCTCCCACGACGATGTGATTCGACCGACAGCCACAAAAAAAAATGAATAGCAGCGAGGCAACGGCCCCCTCTGATTTGCCTTCTTTCTCTCTGTGATTTCTCGCGGGGCCGATTGGCTGTGATTATGCAAAAGTTCCCTGCATTTTTCTTCTTTTTGTCTGAAGATCGTGAAGATAGTCAAAATATTAAATAATACTATTAAATAAGGACGTAGAAAAAGGAACAAGACAGACGAACCAGTGGCACAACGGCCCCGTCGTGGCTAGTGAGCGTTAAGCTTACACCATGTCATCCACCAATAAATGAGTGATTGATGATTGCAGGGGCCAAAGCACAGTCTCAGTATCATCTGGCTGAGACGAGACTGAGCAAAGGCCGCGAGTCGTCTCAACGTGACGATTCAGAGAGACAGGATAGTGCTCTGTAATGGAGTATGTAGTGAGCACTGTGTACTGGTACTGTGTGCATAGAGTGTACGTATGTAATGGCCATACAGGGAACTCCGCGGAAAGGGCCCAAATACGACAATACCAGCGTACGGGCGATACCGCTGCAGGTCTGCCCAAAACCAAGGCGAAGCACCCAATGGCAGGCGCCCGCCAACCTCGGAAGACGCGAGAAAAGGCGGCGCGGACGGCCTCCACTTCGTCCAGACCGTCTCGCCATCCGCTGGCTCTCAGCGCTCCAAAAACCGAATCACTGAATCGCTGAGTCGCTGCAAAGGGCGCTTGTTCACTGACTTGGGACTATGATTCCCGTGAGCCGCCTTTGCGCCCAAACCGGCCTGGGCTGGTGCTAGTCATCCGATGCTAGTCTCACGATCGCCGACCAAGACGATATATGGTAGCCAGATCCCCTCTCTGTCGCATCCCCTCACTATTATCCATCCATCCCAGAGATTTTGCCAGAGAGGTCCGACTGATCGACCTCTTTGACCCTTGTGTGTTTCTTTGTGTTTTCCTCCCTTGGTTGTGCCGCGTCAGCAACAACTTTCTTCGCTTCTCTTCTCTTCTCTTGTGCCTTTGTCCCACCCCGCACACCACCAATAGCCATCCGCGGTACACCGCCTCTTCTATCACCACCTTTCTCGCTACACACTCGCCACTTTATCCTCTCGTTGTGATATATATATATATATTATTCTTCTTTATTTTGCACCTTTTTTTTCATCATGGCCCGCTTCACACAACAGCCGTTTGACTTTTACCAACCGGCCGCCGCCCTGGAGACCAAGCCTGCTTTCTCCGAGGAGGACGAGATGAGTGTATTGGACGACAAGATTCTGGACCCGACGCCGGACGTCTCCTCCATGGCCGACCCGCGCCGGTCGTCGTATGACCACAGTAACGGCGATGCCATGGCGTATCGAGAACAGCCAGTCTGGGGAGACTTTGCACCGCCGCAGCAGACACAACAGCAGCAGCAGCAGCAGCAACAACAACAACAGACGCAACAGCAACAGTCACATCCTCCTTCTCGGCAGGACTCGCAAGTCGCTTCGACCATGTACGATTCCAACGGCCAGTTCATGCGATTAGACACCGCCCAGGCGAACGCGGCCTATGCCCAGCAGGCGTCCTGGCCCATGTCGCGCGGCTCCGGTTCATGTACGCCGACTCCGGTCTACGATCAGTTCTCGCAAGACTTTGGCGATGCAAACTCTGCCGGTGCCTTCTCTGGCGGCGCCGTGGGCCCGATCTCGTCCATCAACTATGCTCAGATGAACTACCGCGGAAGCATATTCGGTGCCCCTGGTGGCGTCGCCATGTCGCCGCAGTCGAGCCAAGGATGGATGGCGTCGGGTGACATGGTTGACAGCCGTCCGACCCGGAGTCCCACGTATCGCACCGACTCGAATCTGCATCTCCGGCGCGACGGCATCCGGAAGAAGAACGCTCGGTTCGAGATTCCGGCAGAACGCACGCTCAACAATATCGACCAGCTGATTGCGCAGTCCAGCAACGAGGATGAGGTCAAGGAACTCAAGCAGCAGAAACGCCTTCTTCGGAACAGGCAGGCAGCGTAAGTTTTTCTCTTTCTGTTTCACCTCCACCTACTAACAATCACAGTCTCGACTCTCGCCAACGAAAGAAGCTTCACACCGAGAAGCTCGAAGAAGAGAAGAAGCAGTTTACCACCGTCATCACTGACCTGGAGGAGGCCCTTCACAGCATGAAACTCCGTGAAGCCGAACTTCTCCGGGAAAAGGCCGACTGGTTGTCGACGCAGCAGCAGTTCAATCAATACCTCGAGGGGCTTCACATGGAAAAGGACGAGCTTATTCGCGCGCACACGCTGGAGACGGCCGAGTTGCGCAAGAAGAACAACATCCTTCGCGAGACCATGGACAAGTTGGAACAACAGCTCAAGTCGTCGAGTTCGAATACGTTCACCACCGAGTTTGGTGACTTTGAGAACATCGCCATGGAGAACGGTCCGTGGGAAGACTTTGCCATGGTCAACGACATGTCTCTTGATGCCGAGCCGATTGCTGCCGACAACTCCATGTCGCTGGTCAAGACGGAAAAGGCCGACAAGGCGATGAACCAGAGCGAGTATCCGTTCAGTTGGAATGCATTCTACATGTGCCTTCTCTTTGGCGCCTTTATTGCCTCCAACAGCGCCTCGCTCTCGTCTGCTGCCTTGCCCAAGCTTTCCGACGAGTACCGCGCCGAGTCTGCCAATGTGTTGAAGGCTGTTCTCGCCTCAGCACCCTCAGATGCCGCTGCCCCATCCTCTTCAGCCCACGCTGGCCCTACCGCTGCTGCTGCTGCCGCTACCCATCTTCCCACCCTCCAAGGTGCTGAGATGGCAGGCATGGCAGCAGTGCCTGGAAACCAGCCATCTGCCCTGGAACACCTGCACAACAACCTTGCCATGCCCACCAAGCAGCAGCAAAACGACCAGGTGTTTGCGCTCAACCCGGAACAGTACAACGCACTGACAACTTTTGAAGACGACGTCGACTTTAAGCCGCCTCAGCAGCCGTCAAACCTCCAGCAAGCGCTCGCTGCCATGCGCAGTAGCGGCGCGCAAAGAGGCCATGACGCGAGAACGTCGGACGTCTATTCAAGGTCACTGTTGTGGGACCGCGTGCCGGAAAAGGTTGTGCGCGATTTCAAGCGGATGGTTCGAGAATGCGGCACTCCCAAGAATGCTTAGCCTGCTGACTTTGTGTGTCTCTGTAACTTCATGCCTCTTGGTTATTTTCGGTTACAACTAGGCTGGCCTAGTCAACCGACCACTCATCTCACTTTTTTTTTTCAACTCAAAATACAACTTTTTGAGTCTATTTAGCGCACGGCACGCTTCACAATGCCGGTGGCTCTACGCCCCTCCTCTCAGGCTTCCTATGTTCATGTTGGATGATTATGAGCTTTATATGACTCTTGCATGATGATGTTGACGTCTTATGATTGTGTTTTGTGTTTTTTTATTTATGCACTTTTAGCGAGCGCGAGCTTTGCTTTTTTGGTTTCTGTTTTGATTTTAGCAAGCGTGGATATCTGGATTTGTTTTATTTAGCATGGTCGGTTTTTGTTTTTTTTTGTCTTTTTCTCTTCTGTTTATATTTTATTGTCATTGTTCAGGATGTACAGAACTATGGGGATGGCATGTAATGGTTTTTTCTTGTTTTTTTATGTTCAGGGAACGCAAGTCCCTCGATTTTTTATGATGACAGTCACGACTCAAAAAGAGGAGGCCCAGTCCTCAAAAAAATAAGTCCAAAAAAGGAAAAAGAAAAGAAACGACAGAGCAATCTCAAACTTTTACGACAAATTGAGTCAAAGTGAATCGGTATAACGACAAATGAATTTGAAAAATTTTTTATATTTATTATTTTTGTTTATATTGAGAAGAAACACTGAAGAGCGATCTTACTTATTTTTCTTCTTCTTACTTTTTTATGTTTGGTGGACGGAGTGGAATAGTGTTTTTGTGTTTGTTTTTGTGAATAGCCAGCGAGCAAGCGAGCGTGTTTTTTGTTTTCAAGTATATATATATACTATAGTACTACGTGACCGAGTACTTTTGTGATGATGAGTGACGAAAATAACCAAGTGATGAAACTAATGACCCAAGAAATTTTACTCTCAAAATGTTCCATTTCATTAACTAATTTGACTAAACATGAATTAAAACTGTAAATAAACTAACTACAAAACAATTTTGAAAAAAAAAACCCCCCTGTTGAATATGACAAAAGCCCAAGACAGAAACGTAGAAAGCTAGCATCACGGAAAGTTGAAATCGAAATCGAAAATATCAGAAATGTCTATGTACATGCGTGGCAAATGGGTCAAGGACAATTGGATAGAAAGACATGGTGTTGAAAAATCTTTTCAGAATTAAGCATGCTTCGACGCAATCATGCCGTACTGGCCGCCAGCACCAGCCCAGATAAAGGTCTTATCAACGATAGCCTTAGATTGAATGACAGTGGCAGTCTTGATGTCGTCGTCACCTGGCTGGCCGGTCTGGCTGGACGAGTTGAAGCCCCACGAGTATGCCTTGCCGTCCTTGGTAACAGCAATGGCATGCTCAGAGCCATAGGTAGCATAAGTAACATCAAGACCAGGGACGCGGGTGGCGTTGGTCAGAATGCGAGGGCGATCACGCTCGTCGAAAATGATGTCGTCCTTGGCCAGAGCGCTGGGGTCGATGCCGGTAGCCGAGTTGTCGATACGGCCCCAGACGAGGCACTCGTTGTTCTCCGTGATGGCCAGAGAGTTGAAGTTTCCGGCAGCAATGTGTGTAATCTTGGCTTGGTTTTTGAGGCTGGGCACGACGACTGGCTTGAGAATGGCTGCCTCGCTCTCGCCGGCCTTGGAAGGAATACCAGTCTGTCCGTAGTTGTTGAGACCCCAGGCGAACACAGAGCCGTCCTTGTGCACGGCGAAAGAGTGGTCTGTGCCAGTTGCAATATCGACGAAGCCACGGCGACTGCCGACCTTTTGCGGGATCAAAGCTTGCTCCTTTGCGCGACGTTCCACAATGCGGCGGGCCAGTTGGTCCTGCTCGCCCGAGCCCCATGAGTGTACACTGCCGTCAGACAGGAGAGCGAGGACATGGTTACTGCCGGCGGCCAGCTTGGTGACGCCCTTGAGACCAGGGATCAGAGTAGGGGTGTTTTGCACCTCGACTTCTGGCGAAAAGCCCCAGACACCATTGCTGTTCTGTGGCAACTTGTTAGTTTTGTTCAATGCGTCTTTTCAAAGAAAACTTACGCGAAACGTGCCCCAACCGTAAACAAATCCATCGTCAGTAAGAGCAAAAGACGCGCTGTCTGCAGCGACAACCTGAGTGAAGACAGTTCCAGATTCAACGCCCGACAAGTCAATTTCAGTCGGAGTGGCTTCCTTTGGGTTGACTTCAATTTCCTCCTCGTCTTCAGAGTCCGACTCCTGAGCCTTGTCCATGTCAACAAGACCGCCATCCCAGTTTGTGTCACGGCCCAGTGCGCCTTGGTCATTCACGCCCCATGTAAGGACCTTGTTGTCATGAGTCAGGGCGATACCGTGCATGCCACCTGCAGAGATCTGGACGACGCCGGCGTTGGAAAGGACGGTGTTGAACTTTGGCCGGGGGCAGTCAGCCTTCTTGAAAGTGTCGCCCATACCAAGCTCTGCATTGCTGTTTGTGCCGAACGCAAACACGTCCAGTTGAGTAGTGGGCGCGGTGTTGATGACGACCTTGGGCTTCTTTGGCTTGGGAGCAGGAGCTGGCTTGGGCGCCTTTGGTCTCCCTGGAGCTTTGGCAGCCTTTATGGGTTTGGTGACCTTGCTCTCCTTCACAGCCGTCTTCTTCGTAGTGACCTTGGTGGTAGTAGTCTTGGTCTTCTTGGTCTCCACGGCCTGCTTCTGCTTCTTTGCGGGAGCTTTCTCTTCGACGTCTGCCTCGGCCTTGCGTTTTTTGCTCGTGTTGGCCTTGGCTTCGGGCTTCTTGGTCTCGGTTGCCTTCTTGGAAACAGCAGGCTTCTTCTCTGTAGTCTCCTTCTTCACGCCTGCTGGACGACCGCGCGGTTTGGCAGCTGCGGGCTTGGCCGAACCAGAAGCTGCGGCCTTGGTCGGGCGCTCGCTAGCTGCGCGTTTTGGAGGCATTTTCGGCTCTGGATGTTTGGACTATGAGACCAGAGAGTATGTGCAGATGGCAAGGAAATGGAGGAAGAAATCCAATGGGTGCGGATTCAGCAGGAGTTTGCTGAGGAAGAAAGAACACGCAGGGAAGAGAGAGGAAAAAAAATAAAGTAAACACGGCGCGGCGCGGCAGACTAATGCTGGAGCTCCTGCTGCTGGTTACCGGCGCGCCGCCCCATCGGGTCTAGCGCGGTACGCCCATTCTTGCGGTCTTGTCTTTGTTCTTTTTTATTGTCTATAGTTAACCACATGATTCAAGTAAATAAAAGTGGCTGAGACGTGGGGAGATTAGGGGCTGACACCAGTTGACACACAACACGGTCAATGGCTGTATGTGTAAAGGGATATTACTCTTGCCGTGTGATATTGTATATATTTCCACATCAATTGATCGCGTTGAGAATATCGAATCAAGATGTGAACAAACAATAATCTAAAAGTTTTCAATAGTCAAGTTCAAAGCTTTAATATCCCCAAATAATCTATTCAAAAAGCACATAATCAAAAATCAAGTGTGTGCGGGTCCGGTATACAATAAGGCGGCCGATTGCCTCTTTGGGCAATTTTCAATGTTGGCACAAAACTTGAACAATAATAGCGACAATAATGATGCACTTTTGTTTACCTGGCCAGTAGCAGGTACTTAAACTTGAATAACATGGCCAAGGTCAAGTATGTAGGATTCGATATATTCATCACACATCAACATGTACATTCCATCATACAAAAACAGCAGCCTCTCAAGCCGTATTAAAAAGTAAATCAAAATATCCACGGTGTAAAAAAATAGGATATACAGCAAAATCAAACAAAGTCAACCCCTTTTCCAAAGAAATCCCGTATCATTAAATTGGCGACTCAACACCAGGTACTTGTCAGATGACTGAATATTAGGCGTGACTCCCAGTGGTTATCATGGCACGTTACCCTCACTTGGGATTGTATTTATCTTTCCATATCCTAGCATGATGTCATCTTATATTAGCCACCTAATAAAAAAAAGACTGTCGCATGGACTCCCTGCTTTAGAATGGGGGGACAAGGCTTGAGCACCGTGGGGGACACGAGCGCCTATCAAGCGCATCGGCCTGATGACTGGTGTGACGGCTAATGCGCCTCCCAACGAGCCGCAGCAGCCAATCCAAGATGAGACACACTGTTTCTTCCGAAAGGTTGGAAAAAAAAAAAGAGAAAAAGCTGACATACCAAGAGTTGCCTAGTGTCTTGTTTCCGTGCTCTTCCGCCAGGCGATAATATTTGGCGGCCGTAAACTGAAATGACAGAACAAGTTAGTTTAGTTGCTGTTATAGTAGTTGATACAAGAGTGAGGCTGTCGAGAAGTAGCTGCCCAATATCATAATCATGTCATGCAGTTTCTTTGGCTCAGCCATCGGTGGTTGTAGACACCTATCACATCGTGGAATCCAAAAGCGAAAGAAAAGCGAGAAAGAGACAAAAAAAAAAGCGAAGAAAATCAAATACCTTGTCCTTCTTCCCCCCAAATCCTTCCAGATAACACCATCCAGCCTCATTCATAGCATCGGTGTCTCCGAGGTTGGCTGCGGTTTCGTAGTATTGCCTGGCTGCAACGGGGTCTTTAGCTGTCCCCCAACCATTGCGAAAGCAGTTGGCCAGTTCGAATATAGCCAGAACGAGTTCTCCCTTCGCAGCTCCTCCCTTCTTGAGTCCTGCTTGAAGCGCTTGCTCCTCTACCGATGCCGAGTTTGCTGCCGCGGCGGAAAGATATGTGATTGCTTTCGTAGGCTCTTGTTCGCAACCCCAGCCATGTCTAATCATCGATTCCATGGTCAGCTTTTATGCATTGTAAACCCAGTCGTAGAAACATACCGCAGCGCAAGTCCGTATAATACCTGAGCCAAAGCATTATTCGCTCCGTTGGGGTCTGCGAGAGTACCAAACATTCCAGTTGACTTCTCGAGCTCTATACGTAAAGACACTCGTTAATGCCTTTTCAATCTCGTAAGGGATGACAGACTTACCTCCGCTTTCATGAAGCCGAATCGCCTCTTGGATACTGAGCTATCACCAACAGTTAGCTTTTTACGCAACCTCTTCAAAAAGGCATTTTTACATCGCCTTGCGGTTCATTAACTCTCGAGTTACTCCGACTTCTCCCTCCATCCGGCGAAGCCCCTAATCGCGGGTTTCCCTGCACCAGCCTAGTCGCTCTCTTCTCCCATTGCGCCTCTCGATCCTGCTCGTCTACCACGTTATCTTCCACACGCGGCAGATCCGACGGCACATTCACCGAGCTCGTGCTGCTACTCCGCGACAACGATTTGTCCAAATGCAAAAAATTTGATATCCGTCGCTCCCCCCTTTCATCGTGGCTCGACGAGGCCTCGGACGAGCGCGAGTGTCTGCGAAACAGCGATTTGCGCCGGGGTGACAGAGCGGATGGGTCTTCTTGTTGGGAGTCGAAGGGCGGCGGGGTGATGACTTCTTGCGTGTGTGTATCTGTGCGCACGAATCGGAATTCTGTGGGTGATGTTGGCGGTTCGCTGATCTGGCTCTCTGGCCGGTCTTTTTTGTGGAGGAGATCTCTCAGAGGCATTGTTATGGGTATGTGATGGTTTGTTTGGTCGATTGTCAAAGCGCGGGGATGGGAATGCGGGGAGATCGCGGTGGTTTTGTGTATGAACGCGCGACTGCTAATGGGAAGCCGGGTCTAGAAATAGGTTATATATTCACGACTGTTTCTGTTCTCAAGGGCCAGCCAAATAAAAATAGAACATTGAAACAGAATAACGAGTAATTCGCGCTGCGCGTAATCGAGGCTGTGACGGTGGCTGCCGCCTTGGCAGTTGTTTTCAGAGTTGGCGCCGCCAGGGTATTGGCTCAAACCTGACACTCGTATAGTTTTGTACATGACTACGAGGTTGACTTGATATCGACAAGCGAGTCGCTTGAATCGTTCAAGTTACGACACTGGCAAGGTCAACTAGACTACCTAGGCTGTATCAGCCCTGGGCATGGAGATACGCAGTAGACGTGGAGTAATGTATCAATCGCAAGTAAAAAACACATCGCATCACCGTGCATTTTTCAACATCTATATACTACACAAGGAACAAAAGGAAAGAAAAATGGTTGTAACATCTGTAGATTATTCAGAAGTTCGGTGTATAACAACACAATTGCTTCCGCTTTGTACATGATGGAGGAACACTAAAGCACTCGCTACCACCTACTGGGGCTTGGCCACAATGCCTGAAATAATGTTAGTCTAAATCGTTGCAATAATAAAGGCAGAAACTCACGTTCAACGTCAGCAACGCTCTGCTGAAGAATCTGCTGGAGGACCTTGGGGTTCTTGAGCTCCTCCTGGATCTTGCTAATGACGCTCTCAGCAAGCTCGCGCTGCTCACGCTGCTTGACCTGGCCTTCGTAGCGCACCCAAGAGTCAAGAACCTGCTTGGCCTCGGCAGCAAGGGCAGTGCGCTGCTCGAGCTCGTAAGCCTCGGCCTCGAGCTTGGCGGTTTCCTATAAAAATGTTAACATTTATCTTTCATCTTGCATGGAGACAAGAACAAACCTTTGAAACCTCAAAGAGCTGCTTGGTAACGTCGACAACGCTGTTGAGCTGCTGCACGTTCTCAATGCGAGCGGTGACGGCGTTGGTGTGGTCGGCACGGGCAGCGTTGAGGATATCCAAGTGCTTCTGGGCCTGGCCATCGGCCCATTCCTTGTAAGCTGGGCCACCGTACTTGCCCAGAGCGGCGAAGACGCTGAGCAGACAGAAGGCAATGACGGTTTCCTCGTTCAACACGTAAAGCTCATTGCTGATGGCGGCAATGGAGAGACCGGCACCGGCGGAAAGGATGGCAGTCTTGGAAACGAGGGAGTTGCCGGGAAGAGAGTCAATGATTGACTGGGCCTTCTTCTTGGGCTCCTCGGCCGGGACGTTGGAGTTGTATCGGGCGGCCGTGAGGTTGGCTGTGATGGAAGGGATGTTGCGGGTGACCAGGGCTGGGCGCATACGAGTGGCGCCTAGAAATTATCAGCAAGCGATCAATCGAGCGGTAATATGCCGCAAAATACATACCAAGGGCGCTCTTAGCCAAACGCGAAGCCATTGCTGCTGAGAGGAGTTTGGATTGCTGGGTTTGAGGAGCGGATGCCACGAGAAGAGGTCGGGATGGAGTTTCGCTGCCGTGAAGACGCTAAACCCGATTAGGCAAGGCGCCTGTAACCCTCGGAAAAACAGCAGCGGCCGATCTTCAAAAAATTTATTGGCTGCGGGCGAATGGCATCACCTCGAGTTGGCGGCCTGGAACACTGGTTTTTTCTTGGAGATTCTTTGCAAACCCGAATTTGATACCATCAGGCGCCATGTCGGGCACAGCAGACCCCAGCGGCGCGACGAAGAAGCGCAAGAAGACCTCGAAGGAGACCGCAAATCCCTCTTCCAAGCGTCGGGCGGTTGCAAGCGATAAGATCAACGATGAGCAGGCCAAAATCGAGGAATTGGAGCTCCAGATCTCAGAGTCGCGAAAGTACTACAACAACATTGCAACCCTGATATCGATGCTCAATGACGATGAATCTGCCGAACAACCAAACCTCGCCGTCGCCGTTTCTCTCTGCCGTGTATTCTGTCGGCTTATCGCCGGCGGGGATTTGCAAAAATCGTCCAAAGCGAGTGAGCAAGAGCAAATCATTGTGGCCTGGCTGAAGGAAAGGCTCCAGGAATATCAAGCTGCTCTTGTAGACATCATCCGCCACTCCGATGCATCTTCCCAGGTTTGTCATATACCATTGCGCTTCCAAGTCTGAGCTGCCAAACTAATGTCTATCTAGATCACTTCCCTGACGCTGTGCATGCGGATTGTCAGCGTTCGCGCAACACATATACCAGAAGCCGAAAGCCAGGTCTGGATGACTGGCATTTTCCAAGCAGCCTTTGCCGCTTTGGTCGAAGCGAAAGATGGACAAGCAGTGCGAACAGAGTTTGTTGAAAAGTTCTTGCAAGAATATGACGACGTGAGGTATTACACGTTTCAATGGATATCGTACGTATTACCCTTGATTTTTTTTTCTTTTGACAAAAAAATACCCCCACAAACTAATACGTTCCAGTTCGTACGCATCCGAAAAACGTTCCGCCGAAATTCTCGAAGTATTGATCTGGTTTCTCTCGCAATGCGATTCCGTTATACCGGATGACTACAAGTTCACCAAATTCCACGGCAAGAATCAAACCGCATCAAAGACACAAAAGAACCCGCTGCTATCCATCAATGGCCACAAAAGACGCGCACAGGAAGCATGGTTGGCTATTCTCAGCAACAACCTGTCCGAGTCTCAACGCAAGGCCCTTCTCAAAAAGATCTCTCACACCATTGCGCCCTGGTTTTTCCGTCCAGAGCTTCTGATGGACTTTTTGACCGACTCGTACAATGCCGGTGGATCTACTACCCTTCTCGCGCTGTCTGGGTTGTTTTATCTCATTCGAGAGAAAAACTTGGATTACCCACAGTTCTACACAAAGTTATACTCGCTTCTAGACTCGGAGATTCTTCACTCAAAGCACCGCTCGCGGTTTTTTCGGTTGTTGAACTCGTTCTTGGCATCGACGCATTTGCCGGCTACACTTGTTGCGAGTTTCATTAAGCGGCTATCTCGACTTGCGTTAAACGCACCTCCCAGCGCCATCGTTGCCATCGTGCCATTCATGTATAATCTTTTCAAAGACCACCCGACATGCACATTCATGCTACACCGCACTGTCCGAGACACCAAAACAAAAACCGAACTAGAAGCAAAGGGCATGAAAGATCCCTTTGACCCTGAAGAACCAGACCCGACTCTCACCAACGCCATCGAGAGCAGTTTATGGGAAATAGAAACCCTGCAGTCACACTACCATCCCAACGTGGCAGCCATTGCTGGTATTATCTCTGAGCAGTTCACCAAACAGTTGTATAACTTGGAAGACTTTTTGGACTACAATTACCAAGGCATGCTTTTGGCTGAACTTGGCACAGAAGAGAAAACTTTCAAGAAGCCGCCTGTGATTGAGTTTCAAATCCCGAAACGAATATTCACAGACCGGCTTCTGGAGGAGGATAATGGCGAGGATACTGCGCCAGGAGGTCTGCTTCGGCAGTTGTGGGATTTTAGTTCCCGAGTTTAGGGTACATACATAGAAAATTGTGTTCAAGTTAATTTTTCCCCCAAGTGCAGACCAGTACTTTCTCTATATAGTATGTTACTACTTTGAGGTTACACTCTGGATTCGCGATGTTGAGCCAGGTCAGATGGTATGTATCATTTGTGCAGTGACTGTGAACGCTGGTGAGGAATGCCGGGGTAAACCTTATAGATATCAAGCACTGCAAGTAGATACGTAATATCCAGACGAAAACACATAAAACTAAACTTCTGGCATGTACCCTATTCCCACGAACTTAAGTAACTGACACGTATTTCGATTTTACTGATTCATAGCCCGTCATCCCGGAAACTCAGGTGATCATTTTCGAACTCAACAGTCACTAAATAGTAGCAAGAACATTCTCGGTTTTCATTAATTTAAATTCCCTATTTTTAAACCACTCAAAAAATCTAGGAAATTTAGCCAACTTCAAAAAGGTAAGAGTGTCTTGTGTGTGCCTGTTCCAAAAAAATCTCCTAGATTCACAATTGAGGTTTGGAAAACCGGAATCTAGGATCGGTAACCAAGGGGTGTTTCTGGAATGTTATACACAACCGGTGAGAAAGGGATAATAAGTTACGCACAGATCTTTTTTTATTCAGTTAGTACTAAACCATTCTTTCCATACTACTGGCCAGTGGGAAATTCCTCCGACTAACCTCCTTAACTAATACTTGCCCTATTTGGGTAATATCGACATTCCAAGACAACCAGAAACCAAGGAGTTTCGAGGAGAATTTGATTCTGAAATACCACAAGTTGGGGTAGTATCACTGGGAGAAATACTATTATGTATGCCGTTTAGCCATTTCCTTTTCTTTCTTCTTGAGAAGTTATCGCGAAATTTTTGTCCTTGATACCAGCTGTCCAGCGATTGTGCTTATGCCCTGGACCACCTTCTCTAATCCTACTTTTTTTGTTTGTTAATACACAGAAGGCTTATTTAAAATGGCTTTTACCAAGGTGTTGATCGCAGGCTCAGCCTTTTTCGCTGCGGCTCTGGCACAAGGCGTGGCTTTTACAGAGTGGCCTACAAGTGTCACGGCAGGACAGCCAGCCACTCTCAGGTGGATTGGTGATGCAGGTGCTGTAAGTTACGAAACAGTCCTCTAATTTTTTTGGGCTGCATCACTAAATCACCATACAGCCCGTCACTTTGACACTGCGAAAGGGCGCATCAACGGCCCTCAACGACGTCGAGGTTATATCGCCTGACGCCACCAACGGCGAATTCACCTGGACTCCCAGCACCGACCTTGAAAATGCAAGCGACTACGCTTTCCAGATCAGCCAGGGCGACCAAATCAACTACTCTGGACTGGTCTCGCTGGGAGGGGGCAAAGACGCGCCGCCGCCTGCACCTGCGTCTGCGTCTGGTCCACAGAGTGATACTGCTGCCGCTGTAGCCAGTGGCACCACTATGGCATCTTTTGCTCAGTCAATGACTAGCGGAGTTGATAGGGAGATGACCACCTCTGCTCCTTCGATTGATTCTGCGCCTACTTCCGCTTCTGCTACCGCGTCAGATGCTGCCACGACTACTTCTGGTCCATCTGAGGCTGCCAAGGGTTCTCATTCCAGCGCGCAAGCGACCGACACATCGAATCCATCTGTTGTTGCTCGTCCGTCTCTAATGAACACGCCCTTTAACGCGGCAAATGATGGCGCATCGGAGACTGCTACCGGCTCGTCGAGCGTGCACACTGGTGCTGCGGGTCGCGTCACAGTGCCTGTGGCTTTGAGTGTTGCATCGTCTGCTCTACTGTGGTTCTTTCAGTAGAGTAAAAGTGTCTTGTCTCCATGTTTTCTTTCTCTTCCATATCTAGCACGGCAGTATCAATGTCTTCGTTTCTTTCTCGAGCTGGACTAGCTTTCAGTTGTTTTGCATGGTTAGTCGGTCAGTCTCACGGTATATAGTCTCAAACTCCAGCAGAGCCTGGAGGTTAGAAGGTCTCAGGTACCCAGATAACAAAGATAATAAATAAGCTCCATTCCATCGGTCATTGTAGAGACGACTCCATAACAAGAGGTTTGTTGATGCTGATGATGTCGTCGGCCAAATACGGTTAGCGTTACCCCCTAAGGGGCAGCCCCACTAGTTCGACCAATCGTCGAACCCCTGACCGCCCGCGCTCTGATTTGCCCACGGCTGACATCACACGTGCCGGGCCAGGCCGACTTTTTGTCCTCAGCTGTTTTGGCTCTGATTGTGGTTGACGCCGTCGCCAGTAATATATACATCATCTACTGTTTTTCCATTTGGTATACGAGTTTGCCGGCGAGTCTGCCTGTCCCAAAAAGTAGTCAATGCTTTTGCAGCCATTCCATGCGTGGTAATCCATGATTGACCGATACCGCGCCCGTCTCCGGAATTATTTACACACCCCGTTTCGACCCCGATCAAAAGTGGAGGAGGATCTATGAAGAGGAATTTCCTTCGAAAACGACCTCCGGCAGACTCACTGGGGATTAGGGCTTGGGCTTTGGAAAGCAATGGTGGTATGTCTTTCTTTGTTTTGTGGTGAATTGTACTGTACTGTGCGTGTGGGTGGCCTGTTGTCTGGCTGCAGCACTGGTTGCCATGTGCTTCACAGCTCCCTGCATGAGAAGCAAAGGCCCGCCTCACTACAAACCCACGATGTCATCCTATTTCTGCCTGCTTTCAGTAACATGTTTGTTTCTTCTTACTGTGAATGTGTCTGTTGAATATCATGCTTCTCCTTTGTACCCTTATTTGAAACCCACCTCTACTCCTGGCACAGATGGATGACCTGCCAACCAACAATCGCTTGAGTCCACTCAGGCGAATGAAAAATGCCCTCAAAAAGAAGGACCTGTTTGCTGATCGAGACCATCTTTCGCCCTTAGATGCGCCGCAGCTGAACCTCCCACGTTTCGAGACCCAACTCGAGATGCACAAGACAAACGGCCTGTTCGACCCGCTAACACCAGACCGGCGTGTTGTGTCAAATCCGGATATTACCGCAGACGGTTCGTGGATTCCCATAATTGGTGGTGTGATGATGATGGTGGAAGCTGATTATCTTGTCAAGATGGAGTCAATGGAACCTCGCCGCAGCCTCAGAATGCCGACAACAACGGGTCAGAATGGACATCAGCCGTCGGCCACGCAAACACGGGCAAGTCCGGCCGCGTCATTCACAACTTGCAGGAAGACATTGCACGGCTGAAGAGAGATCTCAGCCTGTATCGCTCGCGAGCCGAGGAAGCACAGCACACAAACGAGACGTTGAAGGAGCAGATTCTGAACATTGGCGAGCGCCTGCGAAACTCGGAGCAGTCCAACGAAACAAACCTCGCCTCTATTGCGCGCAAGGACCGGAAAATCGAAGACCTGCGCCTTGAAGTGCAGAATGAAAAGGCGCGGCGCGTCAGAGCCGAGGCCGAGACCTCCAAGGTGAACCAGCTGATGTCCGAGGAACAAGACGAATTTCATCGCAAGTGCGCCGAGCTTCAAGAGTCGACGAATCACTACTCTACTCAGTATGATGCTTTGTCCAAGGCCTCGTTGCGAGAGAGGTCGGATATGCAAAGGAAATTGAAGGGCGTGCGTGACGAGATCTCCACGCTCCGTGAACAAGCCGAGAAAAAGGAAAAAGAACAAGAGAGGCTGGATGCACTTGTCGACCATCAGAACCAGCAAGTCGAGGCCGAGACAAAACGCATCAAAGACATATTCGACGCCTACGAGTCCTACAAAACTGCCCGAGACAATGAGTTCCAAGAACTACTAGAGAAAGCACGCCACAATCAAGCAACGGTAGACGCAGCCGTTGCCTCGATGAAAGAGGCTGAAGATAAAATGAAGTGGACCATGAACGTCAAGAAGAATATCGAATGGTCAGAATGAGGCAGGCGTCTTTTGCCTATATCCACCACCAGCCACCCATTTACACTCGGTGGCATAAATGACGGTGAACCCTTTTGCTTCCTTTTCTCCTTATCTGCTGACCCCCTGTGTCTCAGTCGACACCACATTAATTACTCGTCACTTTCTCCTTTTCTCAAACACCGCTACTCACCACACCTGATACCCCTTATGTCTTCTTCATCATCTTCTTCATATCAAGGCGTTTTTCAGTTTTATATGATCTGCATCTATCGTGGCCTTGGAGTCGTCCCCTGAAACAGCACTGCACTCATCTTCGTTTGGTGGATATTCCAGACTCGGCTTTCGTGTTTTCGAAAGCATGTATAATTTCCTGTCATGTTAATACTGTATTCATATATCGACATAGTGTCAGTCTAGCCAGCCCTAGGCTGTGTTTCACGAATAACGAGGGTTTCTACTGAATATCTTCAATGATCGTCTTGGTCTTTTCTTTTCTTTTTCTTTTCTCAGGCAGGTTGCAAACGTTGGGTGTTCTGTTTGCACACCTGCAGGAGTCCGTTTGAACCTCATTTCACAGTCCCATCCAGTCCACATGCTGCAAAACCCTCTTAATAGGAGCAAAGTGCACATTTTCAGTCCTGTCTAGCTATGAACAAAATAATGGATAAGCTCACCGTGTCCAGGCAGCATTGAATTGGCCACCTACCGCTCTCCTGGCCAGAAACGACCATTCTATTTGTCAATTAGGGCTTTTTATTGTGGCCTGGCCCACTCTCTCGATTATCTACCCAGCCACCGCTGGCAGGGCGCTCTTGCTTGGCCAAGTCAGAGATGGGGCAGTCCCAGCAACACCGCTCGATACCGCTATCCTTTGTCCTTCGTATTGTTTGTATCGTATTTGTGATATCTATCGAATCTTCCAGGTCTCTCATGTCTCTCGTGTCTCTAGCGCCTCTCATGTCTCTTGTTTCTCCAGTGTCTTCAGTGTCTCCACTCTCTCGTATCTGCAGTGTCTTTCGTATGTGCCGTACCTTCCGTCCCTGACAATTACAACATTTCTGACATCTATACCGCATGCACCGCATTAGCCGTCTTAGACGTTTGTGACTTTTGTGCCGGACCCGTAGTATCGGTCGTACCTGCTATATATTACCTGTATTTCACATGCTCCTTCCTCGTCTTCTCTGCCACATCCTCCATCTCCGTCACATCCTCCATTTCTGCCAAATCCTCCATTTTCACCACTTTCCTCTTCCCTACCACCCGAGACTCACGGAGCCCTCTGTGGCTACCGAAACACCATGCCTAGAGATAACAGCAGTGTCATCGTCGCGTCGACGTGGACCTTCAACCCTGACGCGGTACGTAATTTCATGGTTCACCATGGTCTATTCGATGCTAACGCAGTGCTTAGGCTCGAGAATTTTGTAGCTATCTCAAGTAAAGCTTTACTCAAGTAGCGTTTGAGTAATTCTGGCCTGCTGACCTTTGACCAAAGGACTTTGTACCCGCAGATTACAGAGGTTACGTACACCAAGAAGCCTTCGGTATGTCTACGCCTGCTATCTGCCTCTGCTGCTTTATGATTACTGACATGGCAATTAGCAATTTGTTGTCGAAGGTCACAAAGTGGGAAACGATGGAGTCAAGTTTGGGATTAAGATGAAAGAGTTTGTTGAAAAGGACCGTGCAAAGTGTTTGAATGTCAGATCAATCAACCTTCTCGACGTCGCCAGCCACTTGCTAACTGTCTGTCTTAGATTCCTCGAATTCTCCCCGTCGACGCTGCCCAAATCATTGATCCTTCCGATAATCAAGTCCAAAGTGGAAGCAACACCCCGTCGGACTTGCATATCTTAGACCTTCCTGTTGATGAACCGCGTGCCCTTGTGACCCAAACCTGGAACTCGCAGCTTGGCCCCCTAGGACGCACCCAGGAATACCTCTTGAAAGAAATCGGCGATGCGACAAAAACAGAAATCACCTTCAATGTGGATACGAAAATAACCCAAGTGTCTGGTGAGAGTGCATCAAATGTGCAGCAAGCCTTGGAACATCTCGCCAACTTGGATACTGTTAGGGCAAGTCTCGAAGAACCACTCTGATTTCTGTGTCGTGTTCTGCTCTTTTCTGACTTATATACTTGTAGACTCTCACTCTGAGCGATTCTAAAAAATACAGCCACCATCTATATCTTCCTCCGAATGCCACTGGAGATCTTAGAGTGGTTTCATACGCGGAGCATCCTGCTGCACACATAATACAAAGCCTAACCACAGCCAATGAGTGGGGTCAAATTTGGAAGATGATGTCTGTGATATCATCTGACCTATCTTCTTCCCCTGTCCCAAGAGCTCCAGTTGCATCTCGCTACTGGGTTGACTACCAATTCAATGGATTCGGTAAAAACCCACACTCCATCGAGCCCCAGTCAGGTATCGCCAGATCGTCAGGATCGAGCGAAACGAACCAAAACTCAGATATTTCCAATGGCAGCGATGCCATGTCCGTGGTAAAAACCGAAGAGGGCAGCCTAAATCCGCCGGTTGAAAAGGCCGCACGAGTGGCTGAATGGGTCCATCGCCACAATGAAGCCAAGAATACCGAAACTCTCCTCATAAATTTTGAGGAAATTGAGAAGCCAGAACGTCGGCCTGCAAGACTTCCCGAGGAAGAGCTAGAACACATTCCGGGCTTATTGAAGAGAAAGGTAAAAACCCCTTCAAAACCTGTGAAGCCGGTCACGACACGGGAAGAAAAGACTCTGCGGGACTCAATGAGTCACTGGACTGTCTTGCAACCCGAAGTGCATCGTACAATGGCCCAGAAGAGTGCATCGTCAACTGAACCAGGCCCTGGAATCAGCACAAAGCAGATCACGTTGGAAGACTGTTGGCGTCGGAGCCGTGCTCCCTCCACGGTGAAAACGGCAAATGCCACAAAACAACAGCAGAAGGAAACTCCTGCAGGGATCAAAGCTTCTACTGTGGAAGACAAGCTAGGTACATTGTCTCTGGATACTCCCAAACCCGCAATCATTCAAGCAAAACAGTCCTTTGCCAATGTTCAAGGCAATCACCAGAAGAAGGTCCCTCGCCGCAAAGATGCTCAGCAGATAAAAGAAGTTTTTCATAGCCTGATGCCGGTTCTGCAAAGCGCGAAGTGCTACCCAGGGGTGCTGGAACTAGAAATCTGCTTCGGCCTGATGACTCTGCACTCTTTCCCAACAGGCCATGTGGAGGAAGAGGACATTCTATCTGTGGAAGACTGGAAGATGGCCTTTGGAGCAAGGAACAATCTCCGGTATCCGTTTTGGATGTGGAAAAAACTTACCTCTTCGGGCACGGACGCGGATTCTCTTGTCGATCTGAAATGGCCTGTCGATAATGCTCACAGGATGTTTGAACAGGATCCCGTCGACACCGAAGTCACCTACGAGTTTCATTGTCAATGCAGAGATGGTGGTGGTCTCTTCTTCATTGCCTTGGATAAAAATGGCAATGCTAGTGTTTTCCGACCTGAGAACATCATTGGGACCTCAGCCATTCACGCACCACAAGGTGTGTGGGATATGAGCGTTACGTTAAGAGGTTTCCTGAAGTATCGCCGCGGACGAGACACCAAACTCGACAGAGCTATCGATGTGTTTATCGACAGTATTCAACTACAAACAGGTAAAAACCTGTACGTCCACTGCAAAGAGCCGGCCGGTGGAATATTTTCGGTCGAAAAGATTCTGCTAAAGCGGTCGACACGTCACAGGCATCTACCTTTAAACGAAGAATCGCCATCTGACCTCATGCTTCAAGTGACAGAAGTCCAGCAATTCCTGATTGGGCGAAAGGCGGACCATCTCACCACGATTCGTGGCCGTATCGATTTGCAGCAACGAGCAGATTGGGCAGCGAGGAAATTCATCTGGTTCGAAGCGTCGATTGTCAGTGGTGCTATTGAAAAATTACTCGAGGCAAACTCGCACCTCAACACAGGGCAGAAAACGGATCAATGGGACGCAGCCGATCTCCTCGGCGATGAAGTCGATTTGGCAAATGCATCTTATACCTATGACACCAATCCAGTGGCCAAAGTTGTGGGCAGTGCTAGTTTCGGAAACATGTTGCGATTGGGGAGAACGGTGTTGAGTCTGATGAAGATTGGCAAGTTGGCCGCCTGAGTTGTTTTTTTTTCCCTCGAAAATACTTGAATTCTTGAGTCTAGCTGAAGCTAGAATCATGTTGGTATGATCATGTTACCAGGATCGTGTATTTCTTTTCCGTTTTTCCACCTTGCTACCTGACATCGGAGTTAACTTTTATGGACTTTCATGTAGTTACTGACAGAGGAGTGTATTTATTCTTTCTTTTACAATTTACTTTATTTATTCTATCAAGTTCTCGCAAGACTTTTTTCTTCCTTAGATATCAATCATCATAAGAGAGAGAGGAAAAAAGGACAAAAAATTTTTATATAGATCAATCATCGTCATCGTCATCATTCACATCACTCACAGCTCGCAGCCACGCACCCCTAGCATCAACAGCCGCTTTTCGCACGTCTCGCTTGGGGTCATCCAACACCTCCATCAACGACCTAAGAACCTGCTTTTTCACCGCCAACAGCGGAGAGATCTTTGTTGTTTTTCCAATGCGCGATCCCGTCGGTCTACTGATTGCTGCCGCAAGCGCGGCGTCGACGTCTGCTGCGTTGCCAGAGTCAGCAGAGCCAGAAGCAGTAGGGGATTGAGTCATGGCAAGTAGGTATAAGCAGCGAAGCGATTGTTCGCGAAGTAATGGCGATGATGCAGAAACGGATTGTTTGGCCGACGATGTTTTGAGGAGGCGCGACACGAGGTCTTGCACGTGGCCGCTTGCGTCGATCACGTCGACGCCGTTGTCGCGGATGATGACGGCGAGGGTTTTCAGTGTTGCAGCCTTGACAAGGTTGGAGGATGGGTCTTGGTCGGTCAGATCTAAGCTCTGAAGGAGAAGGGGGAGGAGGGTGGGGAGTTCAGGCAGGACGAGGGAGGCCGGGATGGCCGATAGCACGCCAGAGAGGGCGGTGAGGTAGGCTGGTTTCATTATTGATGAGGCAGAGGATGTGCTGGCTTCGCGGATCTTGGTGCTTATAAGAGGCAGGACGATGCTGAAAACCCGCTGTTTGGAAAGGAGGCGAATGTTGGCCCCGTTCTCGAGGGACAGGACGTCATCGGGGTTGAGGATAACGGCGAAACCTCGTGCGGCCGTTTCTCTGGTCGCCTCGTCTGAAGATGAGAGTAATGAGAGAAGATTCGAGAGTAAAGAAGCAGTTGAAGGTGCCAATCGGAGTATCAATGCTTTTGATACCCAGAACAACGTCTTGACTTGTTCTGGGGTAAGCTTTGAGTTTTCCAGGTCGCTAGGAAGAAGGCCATCAACAATTGTTGAGATAGGCGGCAGACCCGAGTTGGGTAGGAATTTGTTGATAAGAAGGGCAAGATGACGCCGGATTGTGAGCTGGACGGCCGGGTCAGACGCCTTGCTTGAAAGCTGCACAAATTCATTAAGAAGGGGTATTGGATCAGGGTTAAAGTACGGCAGTAGACTGGCCGTATCCTTTGGTAATCCTGCAAGAAGATATGTAGACAAGACCACCGTTCGTGTTTGGCTTTCGGTTGATGCCTGGTTGAAAGGAATTGGCTGGAAGTCATTGGGCTGACAATAAAGTGTGTAGACGTTTTCAGCAACCTCGTCTTGCTTGCCACGAGGTATCGACCTAATGATCAAGTTGCACAGTCTTCCTATGGTGTCCAGGACTGTAACATCCCGCAAGATTTTGGAGGAGTCGCTGGTCGAAGCTGCAGCAACTCTCCGGGACAGTCCAACCACAACTCGATCGTAGTAAGCTTCAAGACTCTGTGTTGGATCATCAGACCTCTTTTCCATAGCATAAATGATGGTCAGGATTATAGCTTTGGCGTATGAGGGACTCGAAGAGTCTCCTTGAAGCAAGAAATCGAATTTGTTCAAGAGTCTGCGGACCAGTGTCTCAAAAATGTCTCTTTCCGTACTAATCTGCGCGAGTGTGTCCAATGTCGAGAGATACTTCATCTCCTTCCCATCATCCTGGTCGGGGAGAGTAGCCATAAAGGCTGGTAGCGTTATATCCATAATCACTTTAGATTTATGTCGCGAAAGCTCCGCGAGAGCGGAAATGGCATCCTTTTTGAGCTCTCCAGAGCCCACAGGTTCTTCCTTAAGAAGAATCTCGTCCAGATACTGCACAAATAATCCAATCTCATTGTCCTGGAAGAAATTCCGTAGCTTTGAAAGTCGTAAAAGACCTTGCAAAGCTGTCTGTCGGAATGGTATTTCTTCTTTAGCTGTGCCCATCAAGGCCTGGCTAAAGACTTCGGTAAATTGATCTTGGAAAGCCGCCAAAGGGTTTTCCTGTGGAGAGACAAAGTCTCTATCTGCCCATGTCCCATACACTTCAATTGCTGAATCTAAAAGCGCAACATAAGTCTCGAGAAACGCTCGTTGTTTCGCGATAGAGTCGGCCTCTTGGTACAAGGTGAAAAGCGGCGCGACGACTGCTTGAATGATGAGTACAAAAGATGGCGTTGACGCAGAAGAAACGGCCTGAAGGATGTCTCTTGCAGGCTTTGCCTGTTTATGCTGGGGCTCGCGCAGTTGTTCATTACATTCTTTGATGATGGGCTTCAGGAAGTGCGCAAGTGGTATGTCCTGGGAGACTTCTGTGACATGATCCGAAAGACGTTTCACAATCTCTTGGATCACATTTAAAGACATTTCAGCAAGAAAGTCTTCTTGTGCGTTGAGAATTTCGAATTTCAAGGTATCCCAGACCTTGATCGAATATCTCGACACTGTGTTTGCATCGTAGGATGTGATACACGCGGACAAAGCGTTTAAAGAATCTCGCTGTAATTCTATTAGTACTTGGAGTGTTGATTGAATTTGCAGTGTCTTACCTTGACGTTATTTGATGTAGAATCGAGCTTATCAAGGAGAGCAGGGAAGGAGTGAGGCGCGAACAATGAATTGGAAGATATACAATCTTGCAGGCGATCTTTTAAATCTTGAGCTGTGATACCATATGGATCCTTTGGAGGGGGCTTGAAGGTGATTGGGAAGTAATTGTACACGGCTTCGAAAAGCACCTGCAACTGTTAGCTCTAATCCGCACACAAGTAGTTGAGATCGGTCTCACATCGGCGTGGCCGGACAAGTCCCATTCCACCATGACCACCTTGAGAATTGAAAAAACGAGCATTAAATTCCTGGGGTCCTTTTCTCCAGTCATAAGGTCTACTATGCCGACCAGGGACTCGTCGCCCATTTCCTTAAGAGCTAGTTTTGTCAGATGCCGAGAAGTCGTGAGGTTGATGGATACGTACCAGTTCTATGGTTCTCCATTAACCCATTGAGGAGTTGGTATAATTGATATCTCTGCGACTGTGCTCGTGCTTGTAGTTCCTTGGAATTTTCAAAGATCCTGCGGTCTGTTAGCCATAGGTCTAAGTATGCGTGAAGGGGAAGATCAGTAAGTATATACTTACGCCCGCGCAGCTTCTTGACTCAGTTCCTTGCTGAATCTATCCGACTTCTGCAGAGTATCAAGACCAGTCACAGCCCCTCCATCCTGAATGCGGTCGCCAAAGAAGGTCGTTAGAACCTGTACTTGCTGTCGCGAGAGGAGTTTCGGAGGCAATGCTTTGATAACAGCCGCCAGATACGAGACCGCTTTTCCGCGAAGTATGGCATCATCGTCATTAACGTATTCGCCGAGCGATTGAACGACATCGATTAGGGTGGTTTGCTTGTTCTCGACATCTTCTTCGATCAGCTCGATCACCCAAGTTTTTTCAACAGAGGGAACTCCTACCTTGAGCAGTCTGTTCGGCGATTCTGATGGCTTCCTGCTTGTCGTGGTCCACAACCAGCATGAAGGTCTGCAACGCCGACATGGTGCTGGCCTGCAATGTTCGTCTCCAGGTGAGGGGCAGAGCGCTGCATCGGGCAGGAGCCGCGCTTTTTTGTGGCAGATCCGATGCCGCTCCGTTATCGATAACAGTCACGTGCGCCAATCATCGGTGGTTTATTACTATATCACTTTTCATACTGTTCTTGATTCTTATTTTTTACAGTAGAGGAAACTAGTAATAAAAGCCCTTCAGTGGCACTATGCGGCTCGTTCTTCTCGAAATGCCGTGGTAGCACCCGAAACACTTTATCAGAGAACATTGAAATGGTACGAGCAACTTCAAATACCGAGTGAGATCTTTAAGAATTAGTTTATATGGGTTTGTTACGGATCGAATTGATTGATTTAGTACTAAATATTTTTCAAGCGTGTACATGTAGTTTTAGGGTTAAAATGTGTGAAAAATCCGAAGTTGACTTATCAATAGCTCACTATATACATGGAAGGATATAACGTATATATCCAGCACAATATGTTCTCAATCAATATTTTCAAACGCTTCCCCACAACTAGAGTTCTGAAAGAAATATGTAATATTCCAAAATCCAGTATATATTACATCATATTTAAAATGATTTTCTACAACAGAGTCCAAGCGCATCAGATCCAGATGTCAACTGGTTGTTCTGCAACCGCCAAGAGCAAGCTTAGATAATCGGAACGTCGAGGACACCCACTTGCGTCATATCTCCCCAGCCATTCCCCAATCGCTACACCTGAACGTCTTGCCCGCCTGGAAAAAACCATGAAGAACTTCCAAAACATCCAGCGCGCACTGTATGCAGTGATAGTTGCATCGATACTCGTCTGGCTCCTCGTCGCTCTTCTCGACAACGCCGCGCTCGCTATTGGAGGCTACTACGATTACGATTACGACGATTTCGACCAGACCATATTCCACCAAGTCGAAGCCGAACCTGCATACCACGACCACCAAACCCTCAAAGAGCTCATCGAAGAAATAACCGAAAGCATCGTCATGCCACCAGTTGGAAACGACGACGGCGGCGATCGGTCGAATCTGATAGTCTCCGATATTCTCGCCAAAACGCCCCGAATCAACGTCTTCTCATCGCTGACTCGCGACTTTGACCCGGTTATCAGTCGGTTGAACGACAACACCCAAAATACTACTGTCTTGGCCCCGCTCAACTCGGTTATTAGTGACTTGCCGCGCAAGCCATGGGAGGACCCGGAGGATTATGAGCGGTATGGCGAGGTGAATGCGTACAAGGGTTCTGACGGCCAGGAGCGTGCGAAGCGGAACCTGCTGCGATTTGTACAAGCTCACCTGGTTCCTGCGAGCCCATGGGCCGAGGGCGAGGAAGTGGCAACTGTGGGAGGGGGGAAAGTGAAATGGATCAAAGAAGAAGACAAGATATTTGTAAGTGGCATAAAAAACGACACCAGAATGAATTTCAACTAACAAAAGGCTTTCCACAGATTGAACCTGGCCACATTGAAGTCGACACTCTAGCGTCGCAAGTTTCCAACGGCGAGGTTTGGGTTCTTAAAGGCGTTATCAACTACAAATAGATTTTTAGCAGCCTCATGAAATATGCGTTTTCTTTATTTTCCTTTGTCCATGGCAGATGACTTGAATATCTTTTATTCAGGTCGATGATGTATGGAATGGGAACTACGGCGTCAGGAATCGATTTTGGGATGGCAGGCCATACCATAAGCAAGCAGACCCTCTGTATATAGCTTGACTTGACTTCAATTATGACCATATATTATTGCTTTGCTCTATAATTCAATCTATACTCCAATTCTCAATGTAGACTACAATCGTAACATTCAAAAACATTTAATTACATCTTTCATGCAAGTGAACCGACTAGCTAATATTCTTCTCTTCCGTCTCCAATCCAAAATCCAAGGACTACTCCACTATCTCCAGTTGTGCAGCATTCTCTCCTCGATTCCATCTAGAACACTAAAGTATTCCATGACCTCTAGATTCTCCGCCTCGCTTTTGAACATCTTGTCCGGGTCTGACCCGGGCTGGAAAGGGTTGGCTCCGGCTGCTGGGTTAGCCATGGCCATTTGCTGGGCCATTTGGTTGGCAGCTAAATATGTCAGTATGAGAATGTCATTCATGAAAATTTCCCGGGGAAGAGAAACTTACAGTTGTCAGCACCAAGAATAAACCCAAAAATCGACTGAAGACCAAACAAATTCAGGAAATACCACGACAAGCTAGACACCCATCTAACATCAAGATCGCGCGTCGCAACACCAGATTGAAGCATCGACTTGAAACGAATAGTGAGTGGGAACGGCAATTTCACTATCATCCATCAATTAGCAAACCCGCGCAAAAAAAAGGAACCGGCTTTTTTTTTCTCCTTACAAATAACGAAACCCGAGAAAAACGCATTGATCCAACTCATAATCAACGTCTGCGGAATCATCATCATCATGTTTCCCTTCATCATACCCATCATGCCCTCCATAGCGGCCGGGTCGGACATCGGGTTTGCCGGGGGCTGGCCACGGTTCTCTGGGTCCTTGAGAAAAGAGCCATCTTGGTATGCGTTGATGAGATAGTCCTTGCGCGCGTCGAAGCCATCAGAGGTCAAAACGGCAGAGGCATTGTTGCGCAGGTTCACGCCACGGATGAGGGATAGGCGTTCGCGGGATTCGAGAAGAGTGCGCGCGGGTTTGGGCGGGGAGTTCATGAGGACAGTGGCATAGTGGCGAAGGATACCTGTCAGTATCTATGTCATCCAGAGTTAGCTTTTTTATAATATAGACAGGGAAGTTGCGTAAACACATACCATCACAACACTGATGGGAATCAAGATCCAGTAACTTGAGGGGGGTTAAATGTTAGCCATCAACGTCAATTGCAGACCCAGAAACGCAGAGAAAACTCACAAAAGAGCTGGATCCCTAAGGATCGTCTGCTCCAAGCCTTGGACTGCCATTATAATACACTGACAGTGAAAAGCGTAGACGCTGGATGATCAAAGGTCCAACCAAGAGATTGTCGGGTCAGAGGAACATTTGGAGGTCGTGGCTGCGGAGAGCGGCTAGCCCGATCGATCCACCACTGACGGAGCTTCCCAAGTGAACAGCTCGCCGGAACCGCATTCTCGCAAACACCAAGTATTATAACTTACTTTTCTGCATTTTTGCATTCTTTATTCAAGACTAGGGTTGGACTTACTACTGTTACGATGGCTTCTGCAAAAGTTCCAGTGTATTCTTTGAATGGTTCGTGCCAGATGTTCACAATTACCAAAAAGATTATATATGCCCTTAACTAACTGACTCCCCTTCTAAACAGACTTGAAAAACACCACCGACGACTCATTCGCATACCTTTCTAGGCTCCCCTCGCAATATGCCTTTAAGCGCAACAACACCACAACCGACGTCCGTCTCATTGTCGGATATGCGGCTGTGATCATCGCCGGTGTCACTTTCTATCTGGACCGCCAGCTCGGATGGGAAGCGACCGAGGCAGCCTGGGTGAAAGTCGCGGTAGTCGCGTACTTTACGCTGAACTCGATCCTGACCTTTTGGATCTGGGCGGTTGATGCGGGCGAGGTGTTCAAGGGGGAGAGGAAGTCTGGTGAACGGGTAAGTTGGTCCATACACTAGACATAGATATACTAACTCGAGTGACTGGAATAGATTACGATCAAATCGTCCACGAAGAAACACAGCCCGCTTTATAAACTAAACATTACCTACACTGAAAAATCCGGCAAGGTTATACAACAAAAGGAAATCGAAGCCCCGTTCACGGTCTGGTTCTCTGCCGAGGGCGTGTTCCACCCAGAGCCGTTGCGGAAATGGGTCGCTAGTGAGATTGATATTCTGTCAAAGGCAGAGAAAGAACGCAGTGACGAGTCCAAGTCGAAGAAGAAGTGATACCTAGGAGGTCTACATATGTCGAGTCAATTGGTGTTGGGAGAAAGCAAAACTGAAAAAAAGTGGTCATGCGTTTGGTCAATGTATCATGGTAACGAAGCTTAAGTTGATGGAGCCTAAATACTGAGTCCAATATTTCATTATATTCATTACAAACAACACATTCTACTTCGTCTATCAAACCACAACCGTGCCATGTCCCCGTTTTTCATACTATACATTTCCCCTCGACAAATCTAAAACTTAAGAAGCAGCCTCAAGAGTACCGGGCTTTTCAACAGCACTAGCAGGCTTTGCGCCATCTACCGCGCGGTTCTGGATAATCCTCTGAAGAGCACATATTAGTCTATCGTAGCGAGACACAAAAAGCAAGAAAAACCTACCAGCAAGTTCCGCAAAAGCACCACAATCGTAACCTTTCCAATCGACGGCACATAAATCGACGCTTTTTCCTTGACAGCCGGCGCAAAATTCTTCTCACTCGAGAAATTGATACACACTGCACCACCCCTCAACAAACTGGTATCAAACTTGTACGAATCTCCGGGGACACCGGTAATCACAACATCACACAGCGGAGCCGCGTCCTTGATGGTCCAGCCCTCCATCTCCTCGACCTCGTGTCTACGTTTTTTCAGGCCTTCGCCACGCGTGAACTTTTGCACGCCGGTGATGTCGACGCTGTAGACGCATGCGCCATCGTTTGCCAGGAGGGCAGCAAGCGGCCTACCGACCACTTCAGACCTGTTAACAACACAGATCGTATGGCCATGCAACCTGTTCCCAAACGGCAGAATAGTGTTGTAAATCTGCAAGTACTCCAGAATCTTGACAATAGCGAGCGGCGTGCACGGCAGAATGGATTTCTGGGTTTGCGAAGCTTCGTCGAGAAAGCGGATGTTTTGGTACATGTTGAAGACGTAGCGGTGGCTCAGACCCTCGACGTCCTTGCTTATGTCGACGATTTGTTGTAGGTATTGGTCCTGGCGGGTGTTGAAGATGGGGTAGTATACGATTATGCCGTCGACATCCGAGTCGGTGTTGGCGGCGAGAATGGCTTCTTCGATGTCGTCTTTGGAGACGTCGCGGCGGGAATAGCGGTAGCCACTGATATTTAAAAATTTAGTACTCTATACCAAGGAATGACAGCCTGTATATAGAGGTATATATGAAGACTCACTTCTCAAGACACGTCTTCTCCGTCCAGTCCGCATACATGCGCGCAGCAGGATCATCGTTCGCTAAAAACCCAACCAGATGCGGTTTCTTATCCAGTGTTTTCAACCCTTCCTGGACTTCAGCAAGCAAGCCATTGGCGATGTTCTTGGCCAGCACGACCTTGCAAGACGGCGGAGCGGCGGATGACATTCTGGGAACTCGACTCCAGAGGACTTTTCAACAAAAAAAAAAAAAAAGGTGAAATAACAATAATGAATTAATCTCTGAGTTGTCAGCACTGATTGAAAGTAATCTAATATGTATTGACCAAGTGCTTGTTTTTGCAAGTTCAATGAATGTTGGCGGGGGAGAAATAAAATTTTAGGGCGGGCCAATCTTATCGATGACAGCATCCAGCTTCCATGTCCGATTCCGGCGCGGTTCATGTCCACGCGGAAAAAAGGTAGTAGTGACAATGCAATTGGGCAGACATATTTCATTTTGGTCTATCATTTGTAAATTGACTAGTTGTACATATAAAAGTCTTTCTATGTCGCACGGCTAGATATACTGCATATCAAATGCGCAGAACGTGAAAGAAGTGACGAGTCACTAAAGACGAAAGACGAACGAAAGAGAGGTCTATTTAATTAAGATACAACTTCGAAAATTAGAATTCAAGCGAGAAACGAAAATTTTAAATATGCAGGATTGGCCGTTTTGCCAATATCACTCAGCTAGTTGCGGATGCCAGTCAATGGCCCTGTAGAATTACAAACTCCTGCGTGAAGATCAAGATTACTAGGCCAAAAAGACCAGACACAATTCGCTCTTTGTGGAACAAAGGAAAATACTAGTCTCAAATTGTACACAAGCTATCTTGTTCTATACACAGATAGTGTTAGGAAAAACAATACATGGCGCACGAACCACACCCATTATTATTTTGCGTCACCTACGACGAGAAGGACTTGTTGAAGTCGACGATGATCTCGCGAAGGCGGGCCTCAAGGTCCTTGCTGAGCTGACCCTCCTTGTCGATGGTGGAAAGAACGTCAGGCTGGCTGGACTTGAGGTAGGCCTTGAAGTCCTCCTCCCACTTCTCAACCTTGTTGACGGGGATGCTGTCAAGGAGACCGTTGACACCGGCGAAGATAAGGGGAACCATCTCGCTGACGGCCATGGGGGAGTACTGCTTCTGCTTGAGGAGCTCAGTGAGACGCTCACCACGGCTGAGAGTCTGCTTGGTTGAGGCATCCAGATCGGAACCGAACTGGGCAAAGGCAGCGACTTCACGGTACTGGGCCAAGAAGAGCTTGAGGGAACCAGCGACCTGCTTCATGGCCTTGACCTGGGCGGCGGAACCGACACGGGACACAGACAGACCGACGTTAATGGCGGGACGGATACCCTTGTAGAACAACTCGGTTTCCAAGAAGATCTGACCGTCGGTGATGGAAATGACGTTGGTAGGAATGTAGGCAGACACATCACCACCCTGGGTCTCAATGACGGGCAGAGCGGTCAGGGAACCGCCGCCGTGCTTGTCGTTGAGCTTGGCGGCACGCTCGAGAAGACGAGAGTGGAGGTAGAAGACGTCACCGGGGTAAGCTTCACGACCGGGGGGACGACGGAGCAGAAGAGACATTTGACGGTAAGCGACGGCCTGCTTGGACAAGTCGTCGTAGATGATGAGGGCGTGGCGGCCATTGTCTCTGAAGTGTTCCGCCATTGCTGTTCCTGTTGATAAACGTTAAAAATGCGAACAAAAAACAAAAACATATCAAATAAAAGTTGCTATTCCGACGGAGAGTCGAAAGACTCTGCGGCGGCAAGATCCTCATCGGCAGCGGCAGCAAGTTCATCATCGGCAGCGGCAGCGGCAGCGTAATGGCGCTTGGAGCCCAAATGTTTCTGCAAATGGGCGGCCACCCCAAATGCCATGTCGCAAACGGTGCAATAGTGCCGCTTCTCCTCTTTGGCCTTGGCCACACTTCCTCGACCGAAGGGCATTGCCGGTTGGGTCAAGTAACCCCTTGGCGACCTTGGCCTCCTTGTCTTTGTGGCGTTGCGTCGCCAGGTGCTTGATCAGCAACCATGGCTTGCCGAAAGAGAAATCGCAGATCTCGCATCGGTATTTGCCCGAGGCCCGGGTCTTTGCGATGGTTCGCTTGTGTTGCTCTGCAATTGCCTCCTTGTTGCGGGCAGTCGATCGGCGCTTGCTCTCCAGCTTCCTCGCGTGAACACGAGCCTTCCTCTCCGCAGCCAGTTGCTCGAGCAACTCAGTGGGAGCATCAAAGTCTCCCGGGCTGCATTCGCAGAGGGAGACGTGGGAGCACAATGGCTGCCACTGCACGGTCTCACGGGACCAGGGTACCAACCCTGCCCAGATGGGATCCGCCTTGTTGGAATAGGCAGCAAAGAGGAACATCTGAAAGATGCCCTCAATGCCAAGGAATCGCTGTCGGGCAATCGGCACCTGACCCGCAGGGGGAGCCTGACTCCAGCAAAGCAGAGCAGTGTGGGTTTTGGTGAAGCCTTGTTGAAAGGCTATCCGGACATGGCGAGGGACGTGGTGGGGGTCACGGCCATCGTAGGCTGCTAACCGACCTGCGATCCCTCTAGACGTACATGTACCGGATCCGATATACAGCCGAGGCTTTCGCCCCGCCATCTCGAGGATTTGAATGTATATACCCCAAATCTTGTCCTGGCGCAAGTCCTTCGCGTCTGGAGGCGAAAGAGATTTTAAAAATCCCAAGGACGGTGGTGAGGAGCCGGTCAGAGCCTCCACGAGACCAGCAGCAAAGCAGAGGGGGGGCAAGGAGGAACAAAGCTCATTGAAATAAGCCCGTTCTCGAAACACCACCTTGAAAATGGGGTGGAGAAACCAGGCAGGGGCATCGAGATGGACAGCAGTCCAGAGCAGCTCGTCAACCCAGCAGGAAGATTGGGGAGTGGAAGCCATTTTTCCTTCAAATGAAAATTGAAAAGAAAAAAAAAACCTCACGAGGGGAACTCACCAACGGCCAGGTTGTGAAAAGTATCCACAGCCATGCCGCAGATGAGGAAAGAGCCAGGCTGTGGAAAGTACTTTTCACAGCCATGCCGCAGATGAGGAAAGAGCCAGGTTGTAGAAAGTATCCACAGCCATGCCGCAGATGAGGAAAAGCCAGATCGTAGCAGAGCCAAATCTTGGTAGAGCAAGATCTTCGAAGAGACAGATCGAGTTCCGCCAGATTGGGAAGCAACGACAAAAAACGAGATAAAAACGAAATAAGGAAAAAAATAAACTTACCAGTGAAAGGAGCAATGTACTGCAGAGGAGCGGCCTCGGAAGCAGTGGCAGCAACGACAATGGAGTACTTCAGGGCGTCGTTCTCCTCAAGGGTCTTGACGAGCTGAGCGACGGTGGAACGCTTCTGACCAACGGCAACGTAGACACAGTACAGCTTCTTGGACTCATCAGCAGTGGCGTTGATGCGCTTCTGGTTAAGAATGGCATCAAGACCGACGGCTGTCTTACCAGTCTGACGATCACCAATGATCAACTCACGCTGACCACGGCCGATGGGAACCATGGAGTCGACGGACTTGAGACCGGTCTGGACAGGCTCGTGGACGGAGCGACGAGGCAAAATACCGGGAGCCTTGAGCTGAGCACGGCGCTTCTCCGTGGTTTTGATGGGTCCCTTGCCATCAATGGGGTTACCGAGAGCGTCGACGACACGGCCCAAAAGCTCAAGACCGACGGGAACGTCGACCTGTTATGACATTAATATCAAGAGGGGGTTTACAAGGGGAAAATAGGAAAACATACAATCTCTCCGGTACGGCGAACAGTCTCACCCTCCTTGACGAGACGGTCAGAACCGAAAAGCACAACACCGACCTGGCCGGCTTCCAAGTTCATGCACATGCCCTTGACACCAGAGGCGAACCTATATTGCGATTAGTTTGTGTTTATTTATGTTTTTTTCATGGATATATAGGGACATCAAAATCTTCACTTACTCGACAAGCTCTTCGGCCTGGACATTGGTCATACCATGGACACGGGCGATACCGTCACTGTAAATTATCTATTAGCGATGTCTAGGTGATTACAACCACGGAAAACCAAAAGGGTCGATTTGGTGGTTGTGCAGTTGAAAAAATCGGATGCCATACCCGACGGAGAGGACACGTCCAGTCTCGGCGAGACCAGCTTCCTCCTGGACACCTCGGATTCTCTGCTCAAGGATGGAGGAGACCTCGGTGGGAGCAGCCTTGGCCTCGGCGGCATATGTGCGGACCTGCTTCGAAGCAGCAGCGAAGGGACTGGGAGCAGCGACGCGGGCCTAGCGAGGAGGGAAAGAAAAAATTTGTTAGCGACCGGACCATGGGCGCGAAACGCGTGAAAATAGGCTCAATGGGTCATTGGAAGGTAGCAGAAGCGATAATCGATGCCATTGAGGCAGGTTTCGCCGTGGTGGTGTGGCTGCAGGTGATGAAGCTGCGGTCGGTCGGGGGGGTGAAGAGGTTTGCCAGTACTCACCGAAGCCAGCCTGCCAGTGGCGGAGACGGCAGCCACGGAGCGGCTGGATTGCCGCAAAGCGTTCCTGAACATTGTGATATGGAGTTCAGAGGGAGTTGAGAGTGGTTTCCCTTACGGAAAGATGTAATTGGGGGAGGAGGTGGTTGAAGGGAGAGGATGCGGACGGGCGAGGGAAGCTTTGTCGTCTGGGAGGAGGTTTCGCAGGCCGCGCTAACCCAGTTGGCCGAAGCGCCCCAGCGGCTCCGAGTCGGGCCGGCACAGCGTCAGCCTGAGGCCCTGAGTGAGTACATGGGCACGCACGTGACGGCTGTGTCGTTGGTTTAACTCTACGAACGATGATGATGATTATTATTGCGCGTTGTATGCATCTACACAGTGTCTGCCAGAGATTTACAGTTGCGTGCGGCCGGGATAGCCCTGCCGGCTGTGTTTTCTTGTTTATTGCGGCCACTTGTCCCTCCGGGATATTTCGGTAAATTTTCGTGTTGCGTCTGACTAACCGCTAAGAGTCACCTGCTGCTCCTTCAGGCACCAAGGCACCAAGGCACCAAGGCATCAAGGCATCAAGGCATCAAGGCGCCAAGGCGCCAAGGCAGCCAGCTCGTTGCTGGGCTACATACTAAATGACATTGTCTCATTACTTCACAGTCGCACAACCATGCCTGCGCTCCCCGTCCCATAGTGTCACTACTTGGTCTTCTCAGCCTTCTCAGCCTTAAACTCGGCAATCTTCTTCTGTACCCCAATCTCCACCCGGCGCTGCAACTCGGGGCGATATCCCAGGGTGAACAGATACTCGAGGAAAACAAAAAGCGGCGCCAGGAAGAGCGCCTGGAAGATGTTGTCGAGCAAGGCGGGTGACCGGCCCTCGTAGGCCCCGTGGCCGACAAACTGGGCGATCCACGAGACAATGTGAATGCCGAGCGACCAGGATGTAGCGGTGGCCCCGTAGGTTTGGGTCAGGTAGTTCATGTAGGCCGTGGCACTGAGCAGTACCGGGATGGAGAAGAGGCCCACGACGGGTTCGAGCAGCACGTATCCGACGCCATATACTATCGTCGCAATCGTTCCGACGTTAAGCGGCAGGTATTGGTATTGCAGAGCCTCTGGTAAGTTGACGACGAAGGGGATGTTGATGGCCTGTGGGGGGTTAATGTGGATCGTCTTAAAAAAAGAGCGAGAAGCGCCGACCAGCTGGAACGATGTGATAAGAATGACCGGGACAAAGATCATGTGAATTCCGACGTTCACCTGGAGAAACTTTGAGCAAAACAGCCATGGGCCTGCAATTATCTAGAGATAGAAGGTACCGGGTTGTGGTGATAAGCTCCATACTGCGCATCGTTAGTATTTCCGCTGTGCTTGTTGTCCGGGGAAGAGACGCACGAAGATGAGCTGCTTTTCGAGGTTGAGAGCCATGGTTCCGAGTTTTTCGAACTGACAATTTCCTTTGTCTGCGCTGTAACCAGGGGAGCGGCGAAATAAAGGTAGAGCAGGTGGAGTGGTGGAGGAGGAAGCTTCGTTACATCGATCTCATGACATTTGCTGGAGTTGTTACTTGTCCGTGTTAGCGGGTGCCGAGGCTGTCGCTAATTGGTTGGCGTCGCATCGGCCATATGGATAATGGTCCAGCGATGAGAATAGTGTAGTGTTATCAGAAATAAAATATTGAAAAGAGGAAAGAATACCAGTGACCGCTGTGATATTCCCCAAGGTAGAAGCTTTGCTTCTGCGTGACGCATATTTAAGGTGGGCCCATCACGTGACATGGGTAGAGGATAACCTCCAATAACGCGGGATCAAGCAAGAACTGTTTGGCGGCGCGACAGTGCAGGTTGACCGAGGTCACGATCGCTCGTTTTCGCCAGTCTTTTCGCTCACCGGATCCTACTGCTCGTCTGTTGTCTGCACACCGTTCCGTCTACTTTGAGCATGGTGGCTGCAGCTTTCTTTCTTTGACTTACCCTTTCAACAAACGGCGACCACGACACACCTCAACACAGCTTCGTCGACGTCCAAGGCCAGTCGAGTACTAGCGACATAACTGTTCCATCTCGCGAGCTTTCGATAGTCTACTCATCCGACCCTCTCACGCCGTTCCCCTCACGTTATATCCGCCGTTCTCGTCGAATTCGAGGCCATGTTCTTCCTCAAGGAGGAGACAAAAGTCGTGACCCTGCACCCCTCGTACTTTGGACCCAATGTCAAGGAATACTTGATTACGCGACTCAATGAGGAAGAAGAGGGGCGATGCACGGGCGACCACTTTGTTATTTGTGTCATGGACATGGTGGACATTGGCGAGGGACGAGTGATACCCAGCAGTGGCCATGCAGAGTACACGATCAAGTACCGTGCCATCATCTGGAAGCCTTTTAGAGGAGAGACGGTACATACATTCCCTCAAAGTTGGTTGGATCGTCTGTACTAACAAGCGGAAAACAGGTGGACGCCATCGTGACCTCTGTCAAACCTACAGGAATTTTCACACTTGCTGGCCCGCTCTCCGTTTTCATCGCTCGCAAGAATATTCCTTCTGACATCAAATGGGAACCTGGCACAGTGCCGCCGCAGTACACAGATCATGCAGAGCAGGTCATTGAGCGAGGGACGAGTCTTCGCTTGAAAATTCTTGGTGTGAAGCCCGACGTGTCCGCGATCAATGCCATTGGAACCATCAAAGAAGACTACTTGGGGTAGGAATCCTGTAAACTTTATTAAAGATTACTTGCTAACCATGGCATAGAACTCTGTGAGACATTTGCAGGCGTATAGCAGCACATGTGCTGCTCCTTGTGGCCGCTGACCGTTGCAGCAGCAGAAATGCTGATCTTTTTAAACAAACCCATGGAACAAAAACAACCAGCCGTCCCCTTTTTCTGGTGATACTTGAAGAGTGATATATACTTGAGGGCGACAATAAACTGAAGCATGAACCGACGCACCATGGCAGCGTGTGTTAACTATGTTGAGCACCATGGGCGCAGAAAACGCGACTGGCGTCACCAGCTGCGAGCTCCATACGAAAAATGCATTTTTGTACATAATAATGAATAATAGCTATACTACTACTATTAGTGCTACGCAGTGAACGAATGCAAACTTTGGAACTCTGGACCTCTGGCTAGCCTGCAGGCCCAGGATCGAGTGGGTAACTGTTAGTGATATGACTTGACTTATACCTAAAACCTGGCGAACTACTGCAATCTGCAACCCAATAGCGATGTGACCTCAAATTGCTGGCCCACCGATACTCCTGCGAGAGAGCATTTATTAATTGACCGTTGAAGAAGTAGCAAGGGGTGCTACTATCCCATTGTGTACCCAGAGTCCACTCTCCTCACCAAGCCTTCACTTTTCCCTCTGAAACACAGTTTCTTCAGCGAAAAACAAAACAAAAAAACAAAAAAAAGAGAGAACTTCCAGAAGAAGCCAGAACCGGCGTTCGCCCGTTGGTTACCTAACTAATTAACAGCAGTATTACTGCGGGGGCCGAGAGCAGTAAGATTAAAACATTCGCCTTAGGCCGGGAACCGTTGGCGCAGTTGCGGTTAGACGCTGCTGGTGAAACACTGGCGCCAAAGCCTTAGTGCGGCGTATTAAGTAGGGACTCCGTAAAATTTATTATGGATTATGCACAAGAACGTGCAGCCTGCATGCAATAGGAGCTGCGCGTGGGCGTTCCCCGAGGTTGCCACTGTTTTTGTTATTATTAGGTAGGATATGGACTAGCTGGACGAGCCAGCTGTTACCAAGCTCCTCCTTCTCGGCTTAGAAACGTAAACAATTGCTTTCTCCTTTCTTATTGTTAGTTTTTCTGCAGGCGTTGTTGAGAGAGGCAGTCGCGCCGCATACAAAGACAGAGTGAAGAAAGACCTTTGTTTACTCTCCCGCCCCGCCCTTGAACTCAACTGCAACTGTCAACTGTCAACACAGCAGTCAACAGTCAACTGTCAAGAGTCGACATTGACCTCTCAGTCTCTCTCTGCACGGCGCAGGAACAAGACTCAAAAATGTCTCTCCAGGCTGTCTACGAGCGCTTCCTGGCGAGCCCGTCTGCCGCACCCCTCGGCCGCGACGTGTCGCTCAACTACATCACCACCACTACAGTGATCAACGGCGCCGATGCAGTGCTCACCCATCTGCAGCGCCAACAGAAAATCGTCGAGAAAAAGGCCGACAAGACGCTCAGTGCCATTGAGACTGCAGACGCGCTGGTGCTCGACGTCGACACCACGCTCGAGTTTGTGTCTGGTGGAGGGGCTTATCTCCCGTCACTGGAAGATAATTTCTTGGCCGACCGCGTAGTGACTTTCCCAACGGTGCGTTTTTGCCGATCATCCTGCGTACAGACTATTGCATTACATGCATATGTGCATTTCCAAATTGGGTATACTAATTAGAGCTGTTGCAGGTGCACATTGTTCGCTTCGATTCGCAGGCCCAAATCCAGCAGATCAGGGTTTACTGGGACCAGGGGTCGCTTCTCAAACAAGTCGAAGTCATTGGATCCCGTGGACGCAACTGGCCAATTCGCGATGCCAAAGACCAGTCCAGGCTCATCACCAATGCCATTGCAGCACAAGGAAGCCCGGCGCCTGTAGCGCAGACCGGCGCGCAACAAAAACAACAAGATCAACCAGCCGCTGCTCGATCAGCGTCTCCCACAAAGAGGCACATCAAAGATCCGCACACGTCGTTGTCTCTATTTGGCGATGACGAGGATGACCAACCCCGACCTGCTGTCGTCGCCCCTTACGCCCCTTCCTCAACGAGGCCCCCAATCCACGACGCCCATGACATTTTGACCGGCGGATACGACGAAAACGCGCCTTCCGTCATCTCGCCGAGAGCGGGTGCAAACAAACACTTTAGGCCCATTCGCGTGTTTGGGGATGATTCCGATGAGCCCGTTCCCGGCGCTGTTCAGCCTCGAATTGGCTCCAGCAAGAACTTCCAGCCCATCCGCGTTTTCGACAATGAGGATGGTCTGACCGAGGGCGACCAACAGGCTTCTTCCCGAGGCCATATTCAGCCAAAGGCCGGATCGAACAAGAATCACCAGCCGATCAACCTCTTTGGCGAAGAAGGGGAGGCTCCCAAGGAAGAAAAAGAGCCTCGATACAAGTCGCACCCCAAGAAGTTTACCCATTTCGACATGGTCGGCGAGGAGACAGAAATCCCAGAGCGTCCAGCACGAAAGTTCCGTCCTATGTCTCAGTGGGACTTTGCTGATTTCGCAACGCCCGAGAAACCACGCGGCAAAGTGCTTCCTCAAGACGTGCGCCACTTTGGCTGGAGTGACAACGAAGACGAGGTCGCAGAAACCCCGCCAGCACGGCCACACGTTGTGAAGCCTCGTCGCGATGCAGAGACTCACTTCTCCATAACCGACGACGATGGGTCTGACAATAGGAACAACAAACGCATCATCGGAGGCGCGGACAACAAGGGGCTAGGTCTGTACCAGAACCATGTGTACGACGAAGAAGAAAGCACGCAAGAACCCCAAGAGATCGCCGAGACCAAACAACCACACGCCATCGTGCCCAACAACACATTCCGCCAAAAGGACTTTGACAGCCACTGGGCAATCACCGACTCCATGCCGCCCGAGGAACCCGTCCAGAAGACTGAGAGCAAACCTATCAGCGCCGACCGCGCGAAGGCCGTCCAGATGATGAACGCCTCGTGGGACAACTACGATGAATCGCCGGAGCCCAAGAAACAGGCGCCCAAGCCGCCTATCAAGCGCAGCACTTTCCAGCCGAGCTGGGGGTTTGGCGATGATGAGTAGACAATAATCTCGTTTCTTTAAGTACCTGTACCATGTGCGATACTGCTACCAAAATTGCTTTTTATACCCAGGCAGTCCCGACTATTTCTCTTGTTGAAAAAAAGAAAAACAAAACGAAAAAAGAAGGCAATTTAACAAATGTATGTGCACGAGCATGATAATGGTTCATGACCACCCCTGCCTCTCTCTTCTGTTTGTTACAGCGTACGTCTTTTTTTTTTTTTTTTTTTTTCTCGTCTTTTGATTTTGAATTGTATGTATGTATTCATTTCTTTTCCTTTTTTTTTTCTTGTCTGTGTTTTTTTAAAACTTGTTTACAACTTGTTACTGTGAAATATCGATTGTACCATTCAAACTCGTATTTGTTAATTCATTGATTTTTTTTCTATCTGTGTGTACATCCACAACCATCTGGTAATCGAAAGTAAACAATCAATGTATGGATTGGATTGGATTGGATTGGATTGAATTGGGCGAGTAATTCATGGCTCTTACCAGTTAGCAAAACCTACGAGGAGCATCAAAATTGAAAAAGAAAACAATAACATTGAAGAATTGCCATCCTGTCAATCTGTCCAGACTTCTTTCTCTGTGTGTGTGTTTGACTTATTCCATCACTGGCTAGCAACACATAACGACAACAGACATCCTAAAAACAAGGAACAGAAAGAAAACAAAAAAGTCATAAACTCGTTCATGTCGTGTATCGATCGTATTCAATCTGAATCGTGAACCAAAACCAAAAACAGAATCGACAAATATTTCCACCCAAAAGATCATCCAAAGTGTGCGAAAAAGAGAAGACAATATTCAAAAAGACACGTAGTGTGATGATAACTTGCCAATTTGATATCCACATTCCCATTCATTTCTTTCAGAAAGACAAGCCAATAAACGAACACTAAATGTAAAACATTGTGTCTTTAATACTCGGGTGAAGAGCCACTCGAGAAGGGTCCAGCTGCTGTTGACGGACCGAGCCAGCTTCACTAGCAGCCGGCGTGGACTGATCGAGCTGCATGTCAAAAATCTCAGAGAGATAGCAGCGAGCACGCTCACAGACCAGATCCGCGTAGTAAGCCGGTGGGCAGATACTGACGGCCTTCGTGGCACGACCAAACGTGTAGCAAAGCCGGTGGGTGAGGTCGTGTAGCACGTCTGCAGTGTTTTGGAAGGGCGGCTGCGGTTTCTCTTTATGGAAAATTTCATCATACACAGTGTAATAGTGTGCCGGCCGTGCGGTGCCTTGAAGGGCCTTGTGAGACTGCAAGAAAAAGTCAAAATTGCGCGCTTCGGTCACGCCGCGGTCGACAACGGTGCCTGTTGGTGGGTTCTTGGATCGATCGTCTGCATCCTGCTCTGTGGTAGCGTAAAAGCGCGTGTGATGGCGCTTGCCGACGACCACGATCGAGATCCGAGGAAGATTCTTTTTTGTGTCAGGCGCGGGATACACCCTGCTGCATGCCTTCTTAAGCTGCGGTAGTTCGTCATTAATGACCATACTGTACTGGCCTTCTGACACGCCGTCACGGTAGACAATGATGTTCTCCGGGTATGTTTTGTTGTGCTTTTTCCACAAAGCCAGTCGCGAGACAAGCAGATCGTCGAGCGCATCGACTTTTTCCTGTTTACCGGTTTGGATTCGAATATCGGCTGGAAACTGCCCTAGATTCTTGTCGATCGAGGCCACGATAGCGGCGATACTAGGAGCATTTTGGGCCGAGCCTGGAGATGGGTGTGTAACATCAATGCCGACAAGCATGGTCTTGCCCTTTTCAATGATGCCAAGTCTACCGACAAGCTGGTTCGTTCCACCCAACTTAAGGTTGATTTTCAGAGCCTCGTTAGCGTTGTACTGGTGGTTGCCAGCCTTAGCAAACTTTTCCGCAACAACGCAGGCATGGCGGATGCCATATCGGACGTCACAGCTTTGTTTGACACAGTTGTAAATTGCGGTATCGCGAGTAGGTAGGATGACCAGAACAAAATTGAAATTTTTCTTGGACACGTCCGCAAATACAGACCGGATATGGTCCTGGCTGGCGTTTGCTTTAAACGAGGCTGTAGGTTGCCTGGCCGCGATGCCTACTTCGTTCAATTTTGCAACAAAATCGTCGATTGGGAGTAGACTCAGTTGATAATCTGACAAACCTATTGTCACATATGCCCAGGGGCCCAGAGGAGGGGAAATGTTAAACTTGATATTTCTCATGTTCCAGTCGGCGTCGCGTGGGGTAACATTCGTCTTTTGGTACGTAACTGCAGGGGCCGGGAGAACACGCCCGTGGACCGTGATGAGACGAGTATTTGGCATCAGTTGAAATGCAGACTACAAAGATAACCCTGGTTAGCTAGATCTAATTCACAGACAAGGATTGAAACGACTCACCAAAGTAGCACCAAGGTTGTTGGGTCTGAACCCTAGAAGCTGAGTACCGTTTTGGACAATTGAATCAGCATTGGCACCAGGACCTCGAACGGCGAACCCAATCATGTTCTGAGTCTGTTGTGGCGACAATTTCATATTGGCCGGTTGTCCAGGGATAACGATGCAGACCTCTGCGGGGACATAAGATGGATTTTGGCGAGATCCAACATTAATAACAGGTACCTTTGGATTGGTTTGAATTTTGTAGTCTGGCTTGGTGTTAGTAATATATTGATAAATTGGGACTTGATAGGTTAAAGCTTACTATCCAGAAAGTACTTTGCCACAGTAATGTATCCACCAGGAGTTGCAGGTCCTTCCCGAGCGGGCTTCTTACCCTTCTTGCTTTTGCTTCCATCACTGGGTCCTGGGCCAGGGCCCGCTGAGTTGAGCCAGAAGCTAACATCCCCTGGGCCGGCACCATAGTGGGCTACTCGAGGGCGGTGCTCCTGGTTCGCACCATCTTGCTGCGTAGCAAATCCCCAAATGCTCTTCACACGACGTTTGACTGCTCCGGCTTTGTTTTTCTTTTCGAGATGGAGGAGTTCGATCCTTAAGGTCTTGATAAAGCGTTCTAGGGACCGGCTCCCGAGACGAAAACCACAGCTGTTCATTAACTGTTGCAAATGTCCGGGTTCGTAACAGGCGAGATTCTTCACCTGCACGTTGACAAGAATCCGTGCAGTTGCAGCCCTAACGCTGATAAAGAAGCCACGAATGACTTCCAAGCCGCCTCCCAGTGTCCCACGATCATTGGGTCCTGGGTTAAGAGGAAAGTGTTTGTTGGCACCAACTGTTCCTACGCGACGATCGGATTTTGGCCCGTGACCAACGACGATGTTCAGGGCCTGAATGATCTCAGCCTTGTTGGCCAATGCCCTGCTGGCGTTTGAGGAAGTCAGATAGTCCACGAGCTGTGGAACGCTGACTGTTCCTGTATATTGAACAGTGACAGGATAGACAGTTGGGTTCTCCGGATAGGTATCCTCGCCTTCCGCCTTCCAGTTCACTTGGAAATTTTCATCCTCGATGCTAAGAGGCTCACGAGAGATCAAGGTTGACCGGTAATCAGTGGCAATGTCTTCCTGCCTTTCAGCAAAAGCCTGCTCTATCAATAGACGAACAATTTGCTTGCATTTCTTGGCTGAGGGAAGGTTGCCATTTGGACCTTTGCCAATTGTGATGGCATACCGATACAAGTCTTGTTTGGAATTGCTGATCAGCTCCATGTAGTTCGCGAACAGCACGATCTGTCGTCCCTGGGTACCGTAACCTGGTCGATGAGGAAATGTAGCCTCCTTTTGAGGTAACTTGACAAGGCCCTTCTCAAGGGCGTCTTCAAGTTTGGTGACTGTGGCAGAGGGAGGTGAAACACCCTCAGGGTCTCTGTAGTTTGTGGTGAGATCAGGCAATAAAAAACCACCGCTCTAGTGAAAATGAAACTCACGTGTAAATGGTTGCAGGGACTCGGCCACCACGTCCACGGCCACCCCCACGGCCTCTGAAGGGTCCATCATTACTGAAGCCACCACGACCACGATCCCCTCCACGTCCGCGATCACCACCTCGGCCGCGATCACCTCCTCGACCACGATATTCTCCGCCGCCGCGATCACCTCCTCGGCCACGATATTCTCCTCGGCCACGATCACCTCCACGGCCGCGATCTCCTCCACGATCTCCGCCACGTCCCCGGCCAGAGTCACGGAAAGGAAGATCTTGGCTGGCACCTCGGCCTCTACTGCCGCCGCCGCCTCCTCCTCGGGGCCCCCCTCGGCCACGGTCAGACATGGCGTTAGAAAGCTACCTTACAAAGGACTCAATACAACAAAGGGACGGGTAAGTTGAGTCGTCCTAGGTGTACATCAGGGAGCAAAAAGTAGTCGTCTGAAATATTGCTGTTGAGAGAGAGATCGACGATGCTCTAGTGTACGCTAAGCTTTGGGACCACAAAAACGGGTCGTTGAACTGCACACAAGGCGAGCAAAAGATGAGCAGAAATTGAGAAGAGGGAGGGGTGCGAGAAGAGAGAAGTAAAGATAAAGATAAGATGAGAGATAGGAAATTTCTTCATTAAATGGACAACGAAGCCATGAGACACGGCCGCGTTTGTTGTTGTTGTCGTCTCTTTGTCGGGGTGGTGCGTGGGGCAGGAGCTGGGCGTTTGCTGGGCGGTGAGCTAGCTGGCCTCATGGCTGCGCTGACTTCACCTGCAGACCAGAGGGCAGAATATTAAATATAGATATGCTTGGCCATTGTTTATTGTTTGCACTTCCAGCCTTGCAAACGGGTCAGCCTCGCCTGCTTTGTCCCCGCGGCTCTAGGCGGGGCGATCTGAAAAATGGCTCTCGCTCCGTTGGCTGTCTGTTGGTTCTGTAGATGATGCCTGGCATTCTGGACATTGGCGCCTTGGATTGGTGCCCATCATGGCAGCACTTGTGCGCAATCGGCTGTGTGCCACCAGTGAGTGCGCCTCGCTGCCATGGCCATTTATGGCGAGCCTTGCAGCGTATACCCTGTTCTTTGCAGCAAGGCTTGCATGATGTGTGCTGTCGAGTTTGTATCTCTTGCTAGTTGAGATCACCACCAATGGGTCATGTGCATGTCCTTTCTGTACATATACATGTGGACATTTGTCTACAAATTAAAGAAAGTATAGAAACTGAGGTTAACTATACATAAAATGTATAGAAATTATGTAAGCTACACTCAGTGGGTCCAGCTCCAGCCAATCAAGCACACGGATGCGGCTGTCGGCCTTAAGCGCTTTCGTCCGTAAATGCCGGCGTAGACACTGGTTAATGTGTTTTTTGCTTATTTCCCAGGCATATGACTCATAGCAGACCTGCCAATGAGCGCTGGCATAGGAGCATGCTTTATCATCGCGCATGGAGGACCGCGACCAGGGTGGCACTTTGGTCACGTGGTTAGATATCAGGTGACGTACGAGCTAGCCGCGTGCGGAAGAGATCGTCGTTGCTTGTTTCTCGACCCTCCAGCAAGCACGTTTAAAGCTGTCTTCTCAACGTGCAGAGATTCATCGTTGGTTTACTTCGAGGGCCATGGCAATTACCTCTGAACTTCTTGCTGATCGCTAGCCACCAAGCTTGACCTAACCTCGGCACCGAGCACAACGTCATGATACATGATATCTGGAACATGTAATACCGCTAATCTCGCAATCGGATGCAAAGCGCCTGTCTCAGCTCTGACAGGCCGGACTGCACAATCCAAGGATTTGACTGTTAGCCCTGAGCATTCTGTTTTGTTCCTGCGCTCTTGGTAACAAGAGCAGCGTTGATTGGCGTTTGCAGCAGAAAGGAGACCCATACTGTGTTAGCGGTATGGTGCTACACAACCTTTTTGCGTATGTTCATGCTAGCCCATCAAGTTTCAAAGACATTGTGAAGAAAATGCCATTGATCATGCAATTAACATATTCGTAAAATACACAAAAAAATGATGACAAAAGTAAGACTTCTAATAGAGTTCAACCGTTCTCGGCAGGGTCTACGGCGACCCAGAGCGACCAGGCGGCCAGACTAGGGCGATCAGTCGATCAGCAGCTCGTCCATCTTATTTAAAGAGTCTTCGGTCCCCCCGTCTCGCTTCGTCCAGCAAATCCCACCGGCTGCGCTCCGTTTGCTGCCATCGCGAAACGACAACCACGTCCTTGAACGGAATCTCTCTCCCCGCGCCCGCTGCGAGCGACATCCCCGATCCCCGATCCCCGCCTATCGCTGCTGGATCTTCAGCCGACACCCAGCGGAGCAGAGTGCGAAAAGGCCGCCAACGTCCACTGCCAGTCTGACCCCACTATTCCCAGCGGCCATTCGCACAAAGAGACTGGGTTGAGCGACCTGGGTTTTCTTCTGGAAGCATTTTCTCGTCTATCCGATCCACGCCAGACTTCCGGTGGCTCCGCTTGCGAAGTGTGCTGTGGCTCGTTCGTTTAGCCTGGAGAAGAAGCCCCGGTTACATCGTCCCCTGTCAAAACCAAAAAAAACTTCATCTGGAACGAGCCTGAAGAGAGCAGCAGAAAGAGCCGGACAGTTGGTTAACACGAGCCGGTTTGAGCCGAGAAGAATCTGGCTGTCTGGAGTTTCCTGGTCGATTTCACCATACATACCATCGAAAACGAGCGAGGCTGTGATCTCCGTCGCGTGTCGCTAAATACACGTTTCTATCCGTGCTCAATCGGTACTGGAAATTCTTGCGCTATAAACTCCCGCTGTTGAAGAAGTGTTTGATATCGATCGCAAAATGACGCCAACCCCTCCTTCTACCTCGTCCAGTGTGACTGGACATTCGCCCGAGGGTCAGTACAGAGTGGTCAGGAAGAGGAACAGGGTTCCACTTTCCTGCGCCCCCTGCCGACAGAGAAAGTAAGTTCTCAAACGGGACTTCGCTCTTTCATTTTCATGGTATCCCTAACTGACGATTTCCTGCAGGCTTAAATGCAATCGCGGTCATCCCTGTGAAAACTGTGTGAAGAGAGGAGATGCCAGTTCGTGCTCATATGCCCAGCCCGGTGCTCGAAAGAAGAACTCACTGGCGCAAAGCACCTCTAGCTCTCCTGACGACATGCAGAACAGAATAGATAGGCTGGAAAGCCTGGTTCTGTCACTTATGACCAATGGGTCGCAATCAGCCGGGCCTACCGCTGCAGTGGCTGCGGTTTCCGGCAACGACAGCATTGGGTCCGTGCAGACTTCCCAGGATCTAGAGCTTGATGATGAAGTGGATGGGCTGGAGGAGAGTGACACAGAGGCCGTCACCAAGTCTTTTGGTGTCATGAAAATGGACAACAACAAGACAATGTACATCAGTGAAGCTCACTGGGCGTCAGTATTGAATGATGTAAGCTTGCATTCTCTTGGTTTGGGCTTCTTTTTGCTAACTCTTTGGGAAGATTGCGGAAGTTCGACAATTTTTCTCGAGCCATAAAAAACAGTACGAGGAACAAGCCCAAAAATTAAAGGCTTCGAAACCAGAAGTTGATACATCTATGCTATTGTTTGGTTCAATCAAGTCTCCGACCAAAGCAGAAATTATGTCTTCCTTCCCATCAAGGTATACAACAGATATGTTGATTGCCCGTTATTTCAACACTTATAGCCCGGCAACTCGTAAGTTTGACCCCGCAGTGTTTAGGATAAACAGCTAACAGGGAGTAGACATCGTCCATGTCCCAACTTTCCAAAAAGAGGTTTGTCTTTTTTATATAAAAAATTCTTTGGATAAATCGCTGACTTTGAAAAGTACAACGAACACTGGAAAGATCCAACTGCCTCATGCCCTGTCTGGATCGGTATGATTTATGCCATGATGCGATTGGCTATGCTGTCATATCATCGCGATGGGGATGAGCCGCCAGAGTTCAGAGGAAAGTCCCTTGATATGGCGAAAAATTTTCGCAATCTGATGTCGCAATGTCTAATCTTGGCCGATTACACGAAACCTTATCCTTACCTCATTGAGACTTTGCTTCTTCACCTTCACGGTGACTTTAGTCTGACAAAAGAAGCAGATGTCTCAGTATGGATCATGGCCGGTATAATCACGCGATTGGCAATGCGAATGGGATACCATCGAGACTCCAAAATGTTTCCGAACATCACACCTTTCCAAGGCGAGATGAGACGACGCGTGTGGACAATTGTTCGACAAGGAGACCTTCTCTTCTCATTTCAAGTTGGCATGCCTAGCATGTTGCGAACCGGTGACAGTGACACGGAAATCCCGCGAAACCTATACGACGAAGACTTTGACCAAGACAGTAAAGAACTTCCACCTTCACGGCCAAACGAAGAACCTACACCTGTGTCATACTTGATTGCGAAAGCCCGCTTGTCCTTCACCTTTGGTCGTGCCATTGAGCATACTTCGTCCGTCACGAATGCTCCTTATGAGACCGCGATGGAGATCGACACGGAACTACGACGCGCCCGAGATTTGATTCCTGATCATTTGAGAGTTCGTCCAATGAACGAATGCCAGCATGATCCAGCAGATTTGATAATCTCAAGATTTAATGTAAGTTGGCCTGTTTTCTTGTCCTCCGTACAAATTGCTAACAGATACCAGATCCAAAGCGTGTACCATAAAGCTCAATGTGTCCTTCATCGACGATACATAGCTCGTGCTAGGGAAAACCCTAGGTTTACTCATTCTCGCCGTACTTGTATCGACTCGTCAATGGAACTCTTGCGATACCAGGCCATGCTTCACCAGGAGTCGGGGCCGAATGGACGGCTGCGCTCACATGGTAATGACAACTCCATCGCAAATAATAACTTCTTACTCGCTGCTACAATTATCTGCCTTGATCTTTACCACGGGCTGCAGCTGCAGGCCGCAGGGCGGCCATCTGGTGACTTGTATACCTGGGGCCGAGAAATGCGAGACGAGATGCTCGAAGCTATTCAGCAAGCCCAGCAAGTTTGGGACGATCAAAAAGACAAATCGATGGAAGCATACAAGGCCTCGGGAGTCTTGCGAGTTATGCTTGCCAAGCTGACCTTCTCACCATCCCCGCCGGCCACTGATACTGCGAACCCAACTCTGCTAGAAGTCCCTGACGAGAAGCAGAATGCGGCGATGACCCTTGGCTTGTTGAGCAGTGGAATGAGCCCTCAACATCCAGGAACCGCCAGCTTCGCCGGCTTGGACTCGTCTCTCCCGTCGGCGGGCTTTGGCTCGGCAACTGCAGATCCTTTGGGGCTTACAACTCCGTTTGGCATGTTTGGGCAGATGCCAGACATGCAACTTGATTGGGTAAGTTGATGGGTCTCTTTTTTCAAGTTTTGTCATCTAATAAAACTATAGGATGCCTGGGATAGCTATATCGGTAACTCCACACTTGACAACACCAACAATGTATGGCCAATGCTCGACATTACGCAGCAATCTCCCGGTACGATCGGCCAACCAACAAACCCCCCACAACTGGATGGCGTTCGAGTGCGCAATCGGCTACCTGGCGTACTTCCCTCGGAAACTGGCATGGTATTCGATCCATCTGCACCGGGAACCTTCATGGCCGGTCCAAATAGCAACAAATCCAGCCCGCAAAGTCAACAGCAGCAGCAGTAGTTTGTTTTTAATTTCTTTTTAGAGTAGTTGTGGAGCTACCTGTGTTTAGTTTTTGGGGCTGTCTGGTTGGGTTTATGGTTGTTTTTGAATGGAGGAATGCCGTTACGTTTGATACCCCAATGTGCCTTTCTTTAACGGACTTTATTTTATTGATGGATATGTGGAATAGTGCTATTACTGGAACGACGCCTGGCGTTGGAAGATGCTGTTAAGATTTATATTTTTTTTTGGTTGAAGAACAATCTCCACCTAAAGCACTGGTTTTTGTACATTATTTGAAAAGTATATTTGCCCCTTGCGCTCTGCTGATAATGGTTGTCTGGTTTTTGTTCTGTGTTGATGATTTGTGCTCCGTGAATGTAACTTAAATTGTAAACAGTGAATCGTTATGCTCCTGGAGTCGAGATACTGATTAGTTGCATTTCCGATGTACAACATTTGAAGCTGGTTAGAAATTACTTTGTTTGGAAAAATCGTTGACGATAAGGTCATGTGACTTTACAGGCAAAGGGGGATCACGTGCAGCTCTTGCCCAGATGGATGCTAGCGCAGTTGCGGATAGCGGCGATAAACAATCTGCCAGGCGAACTTTTTCAGCAGCGTCCTGACACCAACCACTGTTTTAGTACCAATTTCTACTTGCAAATCTTCTTCCTTTTAATATTTCCTTTTATAAAAGTTTAGATTTTTGTTGAGAAAGTTCACGACAACCGGGTTCTCTTTTAATCAACGGTCAATTTCTTCAGAATGTTAGTACTAAGACTGTCGTGACCAACTATTCTCCAAGCTCATCATATTCTGCGCACAGGTTTTCTGCTCTTCGACCGGCTGCGCGCCGCTTTTTGACTGCCAGACCAGCCACTGCCTTCTCACAGTCGAGGTCAATCACATCGATTACCGCCAGCTCTGTGCGCTTGAACCGCGCTACCCTGGCCTCATTCCCAACCCAGCGACGATGGAACAGCAGCATCACGGAGGAGAACAAGGAGGAAAACCCGCCCAAGTCTGCCGACAATGCCGAAAAGCGCACTCTGGAGCAGGCTGTCTCATCTGCCAATGAGCCGCAAACCAGCACCATGGGCGAAGCTGCTCATTACGAAGAAACTAAGATTGACGATGTGGATATCTCCGATGACGCGCCTTTGCCCTCTGAGCCCTTGAAGTCGGACCCCACGGAGAACAGATTCGTGCCCAAGGAGACTGTATATGTTGGCAATCTGTTCTTTGATATTACTGCAGAAGACCTCAAGGAGCGCATGAGCGAGTACGGTGTCGTCATCCACTCGAAGATCATCCACGACAGCCGTGGCTTGAGCAAGGGGTAAGCTTCTTGTTCTCTTTGGTTAGACACCTGAGCATAAACTGACAATTTCATTCTCAATAGATTCGGCTACGTCACCTTCGAATCGGTCGACAACGCCGCACGCGCCATCGCCGAAATGCACCAGGCATTCTACGAAGGCCGCCGCACCATTGTCCAATACGCCGCGGGCTCGCACCAACCGACAAACTCAGAAGCAAAGCCTAGCCGACCCCCTTCCCGAACCCTGTTCGTCGGAAACCTGGCCTTTGACCTGACGGATCGCGAGCTCAATGACATCTTCAAGAGCGTTCGCAACGTCATCGATGTCCGTGTCGCCGTTGACCGCAAGACCGGCTCACCCAGAGGGTTTGCGCATGCCGACTTCCTCGACGTGTCCAGTGCCCAGATTGCTGCTGAAATCCTTTCCAGCAAGGCGCCCCATGGCCGCCGTCTGAGAGTCGACTTCAGTGGCAGTCTCAAGCGCCGCCAGAATGATGAATCTTACAAAGGCGAGTAAGAAAATTTCTTTGAAAAAAGGCAGGATTTTTGTACGTTATTAAGAGGACATGCGAGGGATACTATCGCTGAAAGAAAAAGAAAGAGAAGAACACAAAAAAAAACATATCAACATATAGGAGGCGCTGAGTTAATCGGACTGGGTGGTTTTATTTTGAGCCACTCTCCTTTTTTTGATTTGCTTGGGATTTGAATGATTGTGTATTATAATTATTTATTATTTTATTGTATTATTTCTGATGTCTTGTCATGGTTGTTTTATTCTTGCATCTTTGTGAGGCAGGACGGAGTCACATAAATAGGTAGTCTCTCTTCTCATGGTTGAATTGTTGAATTTGGAAACATTTTGAAGCATGGATCTTGTCTGAAGTAAATTTTCTTAATAAGACCATATGCATTTGATATTTTGTAGAAGAATTCCTGATATCAATAATACATGGCATCAATTGATATCAATTGATATCACCGCGGCTGCTGCGTCACCCATGTACCGGATAACACTTGGATTGATACATGTATTATTCAATATTATTTTCACTTCATGATCAAGCACATACTTCTTTAATAACATTGAAATAATTAATAAAAGCAACTTTACAATGAGTTTCAGTATCATCGAAATATTCCATCGCCAATTGTTCAAATGTTGTTTCCAGACCAGTTGACAGCGGTATATACAAAAATGGGCTCCGGGAAAACAAAACACCGTCGTTCACAAACCAACAAAGTAAAATTGGCTCGGATTCGGAAATATAAATCAAGAGCGACTGGCCTCAATGTTGACTGCTCTAAGAGGTAGACAGATTAAGATGCTGACTGTACTTCCTTATGCTATTGCCCAACAATGTACAGTGAAATTGGGTAGTTAATGCTGGTCTTTCTTGGCTTTGTAGATGTCTTCTAGGTTCCTGTCAACTCGGCTCTTATACCTCGACTCCATCACTATTCTATGGATAAAATCAATTAGTATCTACTAAAAACATCCATAATTAGGGTTGTTAGATAAAGCTTACATGGAGGCTTATTTAAAGTTAAAGTATACTAGAGAGCCTTACTCCGTACTCCGTAAGAAAAAGCTATAATTAGAACTGGAGAATTTGCAAATCAGTGATTAAACCCAATTTGTGACCTTGAATTTTTCCATTATTTTCCCTTGGGGGTTATTATTTGCCAAGAGTCTCTGCCTATTAAGGGAACTGATTCGAGCATATGTCAACTTGTGATCGACATATCTCCACCGTAGCGAAAAGGGGCCACTCAGTCTGGTGGGTTCAATACTTTTAGTACCCGAACGTGTCAGCCTTGAAAACCAGCCTCAACTTAGATAAGTAGTACGAAGTAACAAGTCTGTCAAATAATCAAAGCAACCCAGGTAGCACTTCAAAAAAAAACCTCTTATAGAGATTAAATCACCAAGAACATGGTTACTGGCAATTCGCGGCGGCCTATCTCCGCGCCAGCTGACATCTGGACAGTTATTCGGATCCAACTTCCAACTTCCAATAGGCCAATCGAGAAACAGCATCCATACGATGCAGCGCCGATCATGCTGGTTACTATGCACTAGTACCAATCTAGTAGTTAGGGTCTGCTTTCAGCCTTTCAGCTTCAGCTTCGTTTACTAGGATAGACCATTAAGAAGCTGGAGCGAGGGTAAGACAACTTGGCACGATTATTCATAGAATCATAGCACGTACTGCGTAAATAATTGGTTGCTTGATCATGGGATCTCCTTGGCGTTGGCCGGTCAATGTTGGTTTTCCACGCTTTTGCAACTTTGCAGGTGTAAACATCTCTTGATCTCATTCATGCGCGCAAGATCATTCCTTACACGGGATGTGGTTCACCAGGCTCAGGCTGTGGCTTCTTCTTGCCCTGGTATCAGGGGTGTATTGCGACGTTGATCCGATCGTCGCCAAGGTAAATCAGCGTTGATTGAAACAAAAGCGCGTTTTGCTAAGTCACAGGATAGGGCAGCAAGCTCTTTTACAAGACCAATGGCACTCAATTGTAAGGTTTGTGTGTGCGTATTAAGGAACTAGATCAAACTAATCGTGTTTAGTTTTATCAAAGGGCTGTCGTACTATTCATCTATAGACAGCGCCGTGTCATATAGCTCGGATTACGACTATCTAGCGGCGGGAACGGCATGCAGACGCGATATACCTGTTTTCCAGGATCTGGGAGTCAATACTATTACCGTCTTCAGCGTCGACGCAACCCAAAACCATGACGATTGCATGAGCCTACTTCAGGACGCCGGCATCTACGTGATTCCATACCTGCGAGAATTAAATACAGACGGCATATACCATTCGTGGACGACAGAGGATTTCTCGGCAAAGACGGATATTGTCGATGCCTTTGCCAATTACAACAACGTTCTCGCATTCTTAGTGGACGGGTTTTCAGTCACCAACTACACCGGGACCGCGACGGCCACGCTCTTCAAAGCAGCTGTGCGAGACGTCAAGGCGTATATTGCGAGCAAAGGATACAGAAGAATTCCAGTTGGAATCGAAGACAGGGGTTTTACTGATAGAGCTGGACATGATACTCTAGACTACTTCAACTGCGCCGATATGGGGGATTCAGTTGACATATATGGTGCATACGTCTTTACATGGTGCGGGGACGCGACCATGGAAAGCAGTGGTTATGACCAGTATACTGACTGGATCAAAAACTATTCTGTCCCGGTCTTCATGTCGCAGTATGGCTGTTTGTCATTGCCGAGCTTTTCCAGTATGGCCGCGCTCTACGGCCCCGAAATGACCCCGTACTGGTCGGGCGGTGTTTACTATACCTATGCAGGGTCTAACGTTGGTATTTTATTCTTTCTCCTGCTTATGTGTTTCATTCCGAGTGCTCATGTATCAAATTTACTCTAGGCCTGGTCAATGCCTCTAGTCAATCGGTCTTTAAGGGTGATGCGTACTCGTCCTTTTCAAGCCAACTCGCCAGTGCGACCCCATCTCCAACAAATGCAGCATTATACTCGCCTACCGCCACTATACTCACTTGTCCAGAAGTAACTGATACTTGGCAAGCATCGCCGACCCTGCCCCCACAGCCCGATGCCGACTTTTGCAGCTGTACGCTGCAGCAAAGCTACTGCCAGTTACGCCCTGGTCTCAACTATACAATGCTGGAAAATATCACACAGGTTGTTTGCGATGAGGGAGATGAAACTTGGTGCGAGGGGATGTTCATCAATGGAACCCTTGGCACATATGGCCCTTACTCAATGTGCAACTCCACAACACAGTTCTCCCTGTTGATGAGCAACAACACGAATTTGAACTCGGCTTCAGGCAATGAAGACTGTATGCTGCTTGGTTCGGATGAGTATGCTACTAAGAACCCAGCATATGCGCCTCCTACTGCACAATGTGCATACCAGACATTGACTCCTGCCCCTACGACCGGTACGTATTGCATATTTTTTTTTTTTTTCGTCTTTAGAACATGAGCTAATTTCCTTTTTTTTCTAGACACCGGCTCCAACAACTCCGTGGTAACGGATACCCCCGATTCCAACAGCGGCTCGCACAATGGACTCAGCGGAGGAGCAATAGCCGGAATCGTCATCGGAGTGATTGCTGGAATCGCAATTATAGCAGTAGCAGCAGCAGTGATTTTCGTCCGCCGGCGAAGAGCGACAGCCCGTGCACAGGAAGAGAAAGCTGACATTGGGAAAGCTGCTCCTGGAGTCCCAGAAATGTCGGCGGGCGGGTCTTATGAGACTCCTGAGCTATGCGGTGGTCCTTCGATTCCTCGGGGTGAATTGCATGATACTGGATTGACTGAGATGCCTGCTCGATTGGTGCTTGAGATGCCTGCTCAAGTGCCGTCTGAGCTCCCTGTTGATATCAAGCGATAATATCAACTGATAGATTTATACTCGTACATAATGACTTCACCTACCTTATATAGATACCAATTATGGATAATTTTGGGGCAGAAATTAAAATTCCACATGTTCAACTGCCTAGACCAGCATAAAATGTCCATATCTCTTCTTATTTCTGACTTTTCCACTTATAGGTCTTCTTGATGCCTGAATAAGCAGTATATGGTTGGTTGGCTGTGATTGGCCAGAAAAGTCACCTCCACGTGACCGACCCCGGATAACCTCGGCTCTTCCCCAGCCGAGTGCTGGGTCGATGCTGATGATGCCGACGGGGAACAAAATAGTTGGCAGTGCCTCGTCTCTTCATCAATTTTTTTTATTTCTCGATTTCCCTTACTTTGTTCTCCCTCTCTGTATCAACAGAGAAACTGTTGATTGGCCGCGGGTACAAGACCGAGGTATCTGCCACGGCTTTACCCCACACGGATTACCGATCACTGCGTTCTCGACACCAGCGCCCCTCACACTCCGTCGCCTTTCACGTTCACATCCTTCAACTCCCTGTTTTCTCCCTGATAGAAACATCTTTTGACATATAGACTTTTTCATTATTTTGTTTTTTTGTTGAAACTCTCAATCCGGCACCAAGAATCTATCGCCATGTCTTTCCTCGGTGGTGCCGAGTGTTCTACGGCTGGCAACCCGCTGACACAATTCACCAAGCACGTCCAAGATGACAAGTCGCTACAGCGGGATCGATTGGTTGGCAGAGGCCCTGGCGGCATGCAGGAGAGCATGCGTTCTCACGGAATGACAGGTCCAGGAGATCAGGTATGTTTTTATACCTCCAAGTACAATAAGCAAATCTAAGATGATGTTGGGATAATTAGATGATGGACGAATTCATGCAACAACCCGGCCACCAAGCCCCCGGCCAGCCTTTCGCCATGGAACACATGCGCCGAGAACTCGAAACCCTACAGAACGCACCCCAGCGCACAGGCTCGCCTGGATGGGCGGCGGAATTCGACCCAGGCGAGCAAGCCCGCATGGAAGCAGCATTCCAAAACCCCAATGTCTCGACCTTTAACGGTGCCCCGGGCGGCGGCTTTGCTCCGGCAGAGTTTGCTCGTTTCCAACAGCAGCAGCGACAGGGTAGCCCGGCGACGTCGACACAGTCGCCGATGATGGGCGGATATCAGAGGCCCATGATGGGTGGCTACTCGGGTATGGGTATGGGTGGTATGGGAATGATGGGGATGATGGGCGGACAGTCGTTTAATGGTCCCATGTCTCAACAACCCATGGGGGCGACAGCACAGGACAAGGGCAAGGGCCGCATGGTTGAGCTGGACGATACGAACTGGGAGGCACAGTTTGCCGAGATGGAGTCGGCGGACCAACAGGGTCTTGATGACCAGGCCAACAAGGCTATGGAGGCAGAACTCGATGAACTTGACAGGTCAGTCTTTAACAGCGCCCCCGAAAGCGAGGATTTCCAACAATTTCAACGTGTGTGGGAAAAGGCCCAAACTGAGAATACAATGGCTTCTAGAAAACTTGCCGAGGAAGACCTTGATTTCAAGGATGTTGACAATCTACATATGGGCGATCTGCACGACTGGGAGGGGTTTGATAGCCTCAACACTCGATTCCGGGACCCGCAGTTGGGTGATTACTTGTTTGAAGAAGACAATGCTTTCCGCGCAGTGAATAACCCGTTTGAAGAAGGTGTCAAGATTATGCGAGAGGGCGGGAATTTGTCGCTGGCAGCCCTGGCTTTTGAGGCTGCGGCTCAAAAGGATGCAACACACGTCCAGGCGTGGACCATGCTTGGAGCTGCCCAGGCGCAAAACGAAAAGGAGAGCCCAGCAATCCGGGCTTTGGAACAAGCGCTCAAGTTGGATCCTAACAACCTGGATGCTCTGATGGGACTGGCTGTCTCGTATACTAATGAGGGTTATGACTCGACGGCATACCGCACGCTAGAGCGCTGGCTGTCTGTGAAATATCCTCAAATTATTGACCCAAACAATCTATCATCGGACGGCGATGTCGGCTTTACTGACCGACAAATACTCCACGACAAAGTTACCGATCTATTCATCCAAGCGGCACAACTGTCGCCATCGGGAGAACAAATGGACCCAGACGTGCAGGTCGGACTGGGAGTTTTATTTTACTGCGCCGAAGAGTACGACAAAGCAGTCGACTGCTTCTCTGCAGCACTTGCATCGACAGAATCTGGCACATCGAACCAGCAGGAACAAGTACACCTGCTATGGAACCGCCTCGGTGCCACACTCGCCAACTCAGGACGCTCAGAAGAAGCCATTGAGGCATACGAAAAGGCACTCACAATCAACCCCAACTTTGTGCGGGCGCGCTACAACCTGGGCGTCTCGTGTATTAATATCGGCTGCTTCCCCGAAGCAGCGCAGCACCTGCTCGGCGCGCTGGCGATGCACAAGGTAGTCGAGCAGCAGGGCCGCGAGCGGGCGCGCGAGATTGTCGAAGGGGTTGATGGTATCGACGACGGAGAGCTGGAGCGTATGATTCATATCGGCCAGAACCAGAGCACCAACCTGTATGACACACTGCGACGGGTGTTTACGTCAATGGGACGGCGTGATCTGGCCGATATGGTGGTTTCGGGCATGGATGTGGATGTTTTCCGGAAGGAATTTGAGTTTTAAGTTGTATATACCAGGGGCATTTAGTTTTTTAGGGATGTACGTTCCATTGTTGACATGGAGGAGCACTATGTACATGGCATTTACGGTGATGATACATTTTTGTACATTCATTGAACCGATACTGGTTGACCGTGTACGTTGTTAATCTCGGATGATATAATAAAACGATAGATGGTTATCTCACAGCACTTCTACGAGTCATGAAAGCATTAATTAATATAACATTTGCAACGTAGAGTCTACACTTTATATCAATTGATAGTACGTACGGAGTAGTAGTACGTACATATGTAGCATCAATCGATATGAACACGAAGTGGAGCCAACCGATACCACCCTTGTTTACCACACACTTTAATTGCGACTGGCCAATAAAACCCAGCACCCAGCGAGCGTCTAGAAAAAAGCCACAGTTGGCATAGCGTCGTATCCGGTATCCATCTGCCATGGCATGGTGACACTGGCGTTGTCAAGACTCAAAGCATAACCCTATATTCCGACTGTCACTTGATATGGTCATGCAATAACTACATTGCATTGGGGTGGCTGTTTGAGGGGATGCTGTGGAAATGAGTAGTTACTGCCCGACACGCCTTCAAGGAGATGAAACAGCCAGAAAGACAGAGGTTTGGGGGTGATATTGCCCGAATAAATGAAGAAAAGCCCAGGAGATTCTTAATAGATGCGTATAAATAGTAACCAACTACCAAGCCGGTAATTAATAATAAGCTCCACAGGGAAAGGGGCGGGTGGGGCCGTTGACCGGGCGTGATTGGCTGGTCCCACGCGCGGCGCCACCAGATCGGCTCGGGCTTGGCGTGGCTCCTTCTGTTTACAAACAACTTCTTCTCTTCTTCCGTCTTGAAACATCGTGGATAGATTGTTCGTGACCGTGCTGACTCGTGGCTTCGTGCTTGCTGCAGTCAATCGATATATCCAGCTCAAACAGTTCGATATCTACCCGATGTGAAGGCACTAAACGCGGAGCAGCATGCCATCCAACGCACACTAGGATGGAATGGTGATGATGTTACATCCATGCGCGATAGCTTCCCCGGCGCGCTTGAGCCTTGGGGCCGTTACCGACGACCGACACCCAGTCTCGTGGCACGCTGTAGATGTTATTAATTACACTTTCTAAAGCTAAGCATCGCATGCCCTTGCGTCCGGCTTCATTAGCCACTATTTGGTGCGTGTTGTTGTTGGTTTAAATCCAGCAGGTGCGCGCGTCGATCATTCCTGGCAATCTTGCGTGCAGGACCGGGCAGTCAGCCGTTTTCTTTCTTCCTTGGAAACTTAACATTTCTTTTCCTCTCTCTTCTCTCTCTCTCTTCCACCTCCTTCTTTCCATATTCCCTCACTCTTTCTTTTTTTTAGTCACTCCTTTTCTTTCAGATCGGGCTTTCTGATCAATCAAGCCACCATGCATTTCAACAGCCTCGTCGCTGTGGGCTGGCTTGCCTCTGCCGCCGCCGCCGTCGCCGTCAACCCGCTCCCAGCGCCACGCAACATCACCTGGGGCTCGTCGGGCCCCATCTCTGTCCACAACTTCGTTTTTGCTGATATCCCCGAGAACAACGCGATTCTGGCCCAGGGTTGGCAGCGCGCCTGGAGCAAGGTGGTTGAGCTGCAATGGGTCCCCAAGGCCACCGAGGCTCCGATCGCTACCTACCAGCCTTTCCCCTCCACCGCTGCGTCCAAGTCGAAGCGGGATGCGAGCGCGATCCGCACCGTCTCCGTCAAGGTCTCCGATTTGCATGCTGACTTGCAGGAGGATGTTGACGAGTCGTACACCCTGACCGTCAAGGAGGGTTCGTCCAACATTGAAATCTCGGCAAAGACCGTCTGGGGTGCCCTGCACGCATTCACCACTCTGCAGCAGATTGTTATTTCCAACGGCCATGGCTTGATCATTGAGCAGCCCGTCCACATCGAGGACTCCCCTCTCTACTCGTGGCGTGGTATTATGATTGACACTGGTCGCAACTTTATTACCGTGCCCAAGATCAAGGAGCAGATTGACGGCTTGGCCCTCGCCAAGCTGAACATCTTGCACTGGCATCTGGATGACAGCCAGTCGTGGCCTGTCCACATGGAGTCGTTCCCCGAGATGACCAAGGATGCCTTTTCCCCTGCCGAAACATTCTCGCACAGCGACATCCACGATATCGTCGAGTACGCTCGTCTTCGCGGTGTCCGTGTTATTCCCGAAGTCGATATGCCCGGCCACTCGGATTCTGGCTGGCAGCAGGTTGACCCAAGCATCGTTGCTTGCGGCCAATCGTGGTGGTCCAACGACGTCTGGACCTATCACACCGCCGTTGAGCCCAACCCCGGTCAGCTGGACATCCTCAACAACAAGACCTACCCTATTGTCGAGAAGGTGTACAACGAGTTGTCTTCTCTTTTCCGTGACAACTACTTCCACGTTGGTGGTGATGAGCTGCAGACCAACTGCTACAACTTCAGCTCCAACGTGATGAACTTCCTCGCTGCGGACCCAAGCCGCACATTCAACGACGTAACGCAGTACTGGGTCGACCATGCCTTCCCCATCTTCAAGAAGGTGAAGAACCGCAAGCTCATTGTCTGGGAGGATCTTATTATCAACGACCCCCACGCGCCCAATGTTTCTACTGAGGGTCTCCTTGTGCAGTCCTGGAACAACGGTATTGCCAACATTAACAACCTGACCAAGCTGGGTTACGACGTGTTGGTCTCGTCTTCCGACTTTTTGTACCTTGACTGCGGATATGGTGGCTTCGTCAGCAACGACCCCCGCTACGATGTCCAGTCCAACCCTGATCTTGCTTCTGGCGCCGTCAACTTCAACTACGGCGGTAATGGTGGCAGCTGGTGCGCTCCTTACAAGACATGGCAACGCATCTACGACTACGACTTCACCACCAACCTGACCGAGGCCCAGGCCAAGCACGTCAAGGGCGCCATTGCCCCATTGTGGTCCGAGCAGGTCGACGACAGCTGCGTGTCCACCAAGCTGTGGCCCCGTGCCGCCGCCCTTGCTGAGCTGGTCTGGTCTGGCAACAAGGACCCCAAGACCGGCCTCAAGCGCACCACCCAATTGACCCAGCGTATCCTCAACTTCCGCGAGTACTTGCTGGCAAACGGCGTCCAGGCCTCGCCTCTGATGTCCAAGTACTGCCTGTCGCACCCTCACGCTTGTGATCTGTACTACGACCAGACTGCCGTCGTTTAGTTGATCCGACTTTGTCTGTGTTTTATGCTTCGTCTGTGTGTAAATAGTTAAATGACATGATTTCATAATTCGTACATTTCAACTGGTAGTGGAATATGTAAACTCAAATTTAAACTAGGCTATGCATAAATGACAACTAAAATTACTAAATATATACTTGACACCTGATCATCGCCCTCTCTTGAGCGACTCAATCAAACTATCCGTCTCATTTCTCTCCGACTCATATACAGGCCCCGTAGGACCCCAAATCACAACCGGACCCCCCTGACGCCTCCTCTTCTCACGATTCCTTCGCGAAGAACGCGCTGACGAACAACATGACACAAACCTGGTCATCCAAAACGACGCACGCCACTCTGCGAACCCACGATAGTCCGGTCGACGCACAGCGACACACCAACACAGCGCAACAATAACTAAATAAACAGCAACAAGAGGCAAAAAAACGGTGAGAAGCGGGCCAGCCAGGTATATAGCCAGGACAAAACAGACCATCAGAAAGGGAGCGAGGTAGAAGAGTATGAAGGAGCGGATTGGGTAGGTTTTGGACGGTAGGTCGCCCTTGACATCGGTGATGTGGATGCTTAAGAGAGCAGCAGACTGAGAAAAGGGTTGGATGTCGGCGAATGAGGCCAAAAGCCCCAGTTCGCGGTCTGCGGGGCGAGGGTTGAATAGGTGGCTTGCGTCTGCATCGGCCAGCGCTGATGCTTTCCAGATCTCGACGCGTGCTGGACCGGTCTGGTGCGCGACGAGTTGTAGGTTGATTGTATATGTGAAGCCATGCATCTGGTTATGGAACAGTGCCATATCAGCCCAGCGGAACCACGGCATGTTGATGATATGATCCTCGTCGCCGGCGCGCACCTCGACGTCCAGCACGTCGCTGACATACAGGCCACTAAGCGCATTGTGGCTCTTGGACTCTGCAGATCTAGTAGCTGCTTCCTGCTCTTCTGCAGATTTGAGAATCGCATCTGTCAAGTTGACGGTCGTGTGCTCGCCGATTTCGAGCAGCACAGCTGATGGGTGCTGCTCATCGGCGAGGAGATGCCAGTCAATTAGCAAACCGGCGCAGTCATCGCTTGGGCGCGGCACATGTCCGCTGGGACCTTCGCTCGCATATGACTCGTGCCATTTGTGCACGGTATGCAGAACGTGGCCAGACGTGAGACTGGTCTGTATGAATTGATCGCGCAAGTTGGCGGTTCGCGGCTGGCCCGGCGACGGCAGGAAGAGCCACAGGCCGACCAGGGCGAGCCAGAATAAAGAGAAGCCTTTGATAAGACGGAGACAAGTGAATCTAGGCATTGAGGAGGAGGTTGGGTTGGTGGTGATCGTACATTATTATTATTGCGGTTTGATTTTTTTTTATGTTTAACATTCGTGATGATGGATCGTTTTGGTTTGGCTCTTCGAGGCCGATGTTGACGCCGCATGGGGTGATTGGCCCAGCCTGTTCAGGGGCCAGCCAATCACCGGGCTATGTTAAATTCCTGATTCGGCATTTTTTTTCACTTTATTTGCATTTATATTTGCATTTAGATCATGAGTAAATATGTTTTTAGTATGAATAGTTCAGGATTGGGTTGGATATTCATACATTTGACGGGAAAATATACCAGTTGCCCCTTTGTGAAGGTACTAAAGCTTAAAGCCATCTAGACAAGGTACTTCCTAAGGTTAGATGTCCTACGAATCCAATTTTCACAGATTTGTCACCCTGAACGTTGATATGCTGTCTCTTGATACTTACTTCTTTACGAATCTATAGAAATATCAATAGTAGCCGACTGAATATGTTTGTCCCGGGCGGACTTTAAGATGATACAACATACTATGTGGACCACATGCTTTTCTTGTTTTTGGATGAGAGGCTTTTTTGGCGGAATAACCTGGAGCTGATTGAATTGAGATTGAATATCCATAGCCATCGACAGTGACTGAGCTGATGAGGTCAGTTTATTCTTCTAAAACATTCACGAACTGTTAAACAATGAAATATGCCTTTCAGGAGCGGCTCTGTAACACTTTATGGCTTCTGTCCCAGCCAACTCGCAACAAGCCAGCTGCAACATCTTAGTTTGCTAGATGCTAGTAACTGATAATCTATTGCTGAGTAATAATAAGACAATAAGCAGCCATCCATACGACGAAGTGGGTATATACGTGTAAACGCAAGATAGGCGTAATCGTGGCTGATAATGTCTCACTTGCCTGATATTAGTTGATCTATCAAGACAATTAATCGTATACTTCAATATTGACATATTGTGTTTGCTGGAATAACGGACAAGAGTACTGTCTTCAAAGAAGAATTTCGCCTGAAATCAATCGATGTTGGCAACTGCCTAAACAGACCATAACCAAACAACCAGGTCACAGGAAAAGCATCCCCCAAAAACATAGAAAAACTAAAGCTAAAACAAAAACAAAAACTAAACCTAACGTCGAATCTGCAGTAAGATGCGTTCGGATCCACGTGCAGAGGCTCGATTATAGAAAGGGCCATCTCATTGGGCCGATAACATGCCAACACGTCACTCTGCATGTGGCTGGCGCACTGCATGTCTTGAACTTTTTTTCTTCTTTCTCTTTTTCAATTATTCGAAATGTTTCAGAAATCAAATTTATTGGTTGAGATTGTGGTCAGTTGTTAACTGAATACATCGTAACTGGTATCGTGCTGTTCCGGCACATCCGTACATCCGGTATCATTCTTAATCTATGAAATGTGTATATCATTCGAGTCAGCCCTAGGCAGCCGCAATCAGATTGATTCGCGAGGAAAACCCAAGCGATATACATCCTTTAAGAATTAAATATCAATAAGAGAATATATATCATGATGTCGGACCGTGGAAGATTACAACCACCCACAGGGAATCGAAAGGGACGGGTCGGAGCGGAGTCCATTGTTAGAATTTAGATTAGACTGACAGCTGAGACAATTTGCCTTCAATGATGTCTATGTGAATATTGATCTTAATAATTAACGCAGTTCTATTTTTACAATAACCGAGAGACAAGCGCCACAGTCTGTGCGACATCCCAGCTGACAGCATTCGTACGTCTGTCTGACATGACAGGAAGATTCTATATGGTATCGTCATCCATCCTGCTCAGCCTTATAAAAAAAAGTCTGGACCGTGTTAAGATAGTAACGAGTATCCATACCGGGTTTTGCAGGAAGTCGGATACCATTGGGTGACGTTGCCGCAACGTTGAGCGGCATGGTAACGGTAATACAACCAAAAAGTGGTAATGTTACCGTTTTATAAAAGAAACGTTGCTAATTTCTTAACGTAACAATGTTTCGTTATGTAATATAAAACTTATATATAACAAATTTCGATGTGTTATCAATTTTTGTAACGTTACTGAATTTCTGCAATGTATTAAAATCTTGATATTTTCTGAATTTTGCAACCATTCATTACTATATAATTTATATGGAAAACTAATGAGAATTGATTTTTTGACTTGATGGGCCCATAAAACAGAAATGTGTTGATGCGTCCCCCCTTCCGAATATATATTAATACTACCCTTCTATATATATATATATAACTATGCTTTTTACCCACGTTAACCATTTCCCCAAGGCCTGCAGGCAGGCTTTGCTGTGGATTTTCTCAGTATGTTGTAATTCTTTTTATGAGGCTTTACTAACCAGATTGCAGGCTTTCTAATTAGGTCAAATTGGTGCGTGTAGGCCTACAGACCTCGCTATAGCTTCTTGAGTACGCTTATCTTGATTTTGTAGGCCTTAGTGTAGTCCTTGGTGTAGTTTCTTAATTTGTAATTAGAATACTAATAATATAAGAGATTTATATGCGAATTGTAATTTACTTCTGTAATGCAATAAGATTCTGTAACTGGCAAGCGGTTTGTAACTTATAACCGTTTTGTAACTGTTTATATTTTGTAACCTTACTATATTTCTAATACGTGGCAGGATGTTGCCTGCTAATAAATTGATACGTTTTAATCTATGAAACGTTGCAGTAACGTAACTGAACGGTATCCTGGAACCCCCCCAAAACCGGTATTGATAGTTCAGAAACACGCAGAGAGGCTTGGAACTCGTCCAGTAGTAAGCCGAACCATCCGATAATATGAAATCCACCCACTCGGATCTGGACTGTCGAACGACTAGGTAATGCATTTGCATATGTATCTGTTGGCAAACCTGATGCTATATTTAGTGTCCACTCCGCAATACTAGATATCATACGGTGTGGCAGTATAAAACGTTCATCCTCTGGCAATCTCGTTCTCGTTTCTACCAGGGACACACTCGCTCATACCAAAATCCGATAGCACCCTCACTCGTTATAGGGAGTTTGGCATTTATGATTCATTCACCTTCATAACCAAGTTAAAATACATCAACAAACAAAAAGCAAAAGAGAATGCATTTCCTCATCGCTGGCGTAGCCCTAATCGGCGCTTCTCTTGCCTATCCCGGCAACTGGCCGGACCATCACAAACCTCAACCCTCTGGCTTCACCACATTTCCTCCACGTCCTCCTTTGTCCACTGGAGGCACTTGGTCTCCTCCACCACCGGAAACTACACTGACATCAACACACACATCCACATCCACCTCGACGTTTTCTGGCACTGGCCAAGTCACCTACACCTATACCGGCACCCAGACCAAAATTATCTTCATCCCGACCTCGACTTCAGTCGGCACCACTGGTGCGTCGGCAGTTTACTCTACGTGGCTTACTACTTCAACCTCGTTGATACAATCAACATGGACCACGCTGGTTCCAGAAACGACGGTTTCGGTCGGTGTGCCGACGTCCGGCTGTCCACTTCCAGTTACAGAGACGGAGACGGTTACTGTTACGGTCACTGCTACGCCTACTGTGGTGCCGGTGTCAACTGGGGGTGGTGGCCCAGGGGAAACAACAGTTGTGACCACGTCTGCTGTGAGTGAGACTGCAACAGGGACTGCCACTGAAACAGCTACCCAAATTAGCACGACCAGTACCAGCACAACCACAACCACAACCTCAACAATCCCCGTCCCCCCTTGGACATCTACATCAACGACAGTGAGTGGAACTGGAACTCCTCCCAGCGTGGGCACTGGCGTTCCAGAGTGGAAACCCAACAACTGGTCTCTTGAAAGAAAGCCTCTTGCGTTTGCTCCGCGAGGCTAGTCTTTTATTCTCGGGTTGGATGATGGAAACGTGATATGACTTGCACTCTTTGCGTCTGGACATGGCGTGGATATAATACTGCTTTGATGATAATTGCTCCTTTAGATGGATGGAAATGAATTTGCATTATAAAGTGAAGAATCCAGAACGTGCAAACCCACACAACAATGAATAATGTTGGCGCTCCCTATGCCACTGATTGCCTGCCCAAGAGACCTTTGGTCTTTTGTTGCAGAAGTCATTAGGTTCCAAGAGGTGTATGAGTCTGCTTTAACCCTGACAACATGATCGATTCCTGGAAGAGGAACGAAGAACCAAGAATGGTGATTGGTAACACAGAGCTGGAAAAGCGGTGACTGAGCATACAAATCAGTGCTAACTAGAGCATACAAAAGTTGTAGCGCTAGGGAGCAATAAGTCCGCGCCAAGTGTTAGCCTTTCAGCTTAAGGGGGGCTGTGTTGGCGCCTCCTATACCACTGATTGTCTGCCTAAGAGACCCTTGGTCTTTTGGTGCAGTAGTCATTAGGTCCCAAGAAATAATTTGCGCGATATAGAAGCATTTATTTATACTAGACTTAAAAAAAGGAAAACTGTGCGTGATGAATGTAGTTATTGACTTTCAGGCCCCCCCCCCCCAACACTTACAACAGACGCTTCTAAAAAAAGGAAATCGACTTGTTGACCCTAGCTAGTAGCCAATCAGCCAACGACACCCAACGAACACTCGCTTCTTTCGATTTTCCGCGATCGATTGATACTAGGAATTTGCCTTTTTAATAGAGATAGAAGTGACGTGCGGAGTAGAAAGTGTTGGCCTAAATCCGGCAATTAGGTAAAATAAACAAACCAACATTGAATCGATGATGATGTAAGTAGCGCCAACGGATATATGGAATTACCTTGCCATATATATATCTCCGTGGTGATACTTCAAATGTTCAATGTTGTTCTGTCATCCTTCAGTTTGCCCTCAGTTTTTTTTTTTTAATCGGCTCCTTCTTCTCAACGCATCACGCTGTCCATAAAGAAATTTTGTTTCATTTAGAGCGGTAGTACTAATAATTATCCCAGGAAACCCCCCCAAAAATGGGCGATATCAAAGCCACCGCTGGCGTACTTCTCGTCGGAAGCATTCCACTCTCCAGCACCGAAGAAGTCTTGACCAAGACGACCGCAGCTCTGTCAGGTCGCTTGCAATCCGTCCCAGATGGCGAAACCGGCAGCCGAGAGAACTATATCGGCTGGCAGCGCGACTGCTTTCCAATAGAAACCAGACGCAAAATCATTGGAGGAGTCGATTTACCCGACGGTCACTCAGGCGTTTTCACTCTGGAGGAAATCAAGCCAACTCGCTATGAGGAAGCTGCTCTAGAGTCATATGCGACTTTTGTGAAACTGCGAGAGCAAGGTGTTATCCCTCAGGGAATACGGTTCCAGGTCTCGCTGCCATCTCCGTTCAACTGCGTGCAGGGCCATTTGAGGGATGAGTTTCACGCCCAGTTGGAACCGTTCTACGAGAAACGGCTGCTCGACTCGCTTGCTTCCATTATCAAAAATATCCCCGCGGAGGATCTTGCGTTGCAATGGGACGTGTGCTTCGAGGTGATTGCACTGGAAGTTGAAAAGGGCCGTGTGACAGACCAATTCTTCGTGCCTCATTTCTCTCCAATCAAAGAAGGCATACTTGAGCGCATTCAACGCATTTGTGAGCCAATTCCGACAAACATTCCTCTGGGCTTTCACCTTTGTTATGGTGATCTGTTCCATAAACACTTTGTCGAGCCGGAGGACCTGACGCTCCTGGTCGATCTTGCCAACGATATCGTTGCTCGCATCGGTCATTCCGTGTCTTGGATTCATGTTCCTGTGCCCAAAGATAGAGATGATGTCGCTTACTTTGAGCCATTGAAGAAGCTGAGTATTCCTGCAAGTACGAAGGTCTATCTTGGATTGGTACATGCCAACGACGAGGAGGGAACCAGAAAGCGGATCGAGACTGCTCAGTCAGTGCTTCCCACGTTTGGGGTTGCTACTGAATGTGGAATGGGAAGAACACCAAAGGAAGAGCTGGATAGTATTCTGCGGATTTCCGAGGCTGTGACGGCGCCTGTTGCTCAGTAGGCAAAGGATATTGCTTGTTGAGGGGGTTCTATGTGTATGGCTGTTCAATCGACCTTGAGAACACAAACAAACCTTGTCCTATTCCGGGAAATGGTGAATCTCTATTAGCAGATTTCATCGACACAGGTCGAGACAAGTAGTGACAAACATCTAGCAGTGATTAGCTCCTGAATAAAACTCGAACAACGGAAGAGGATGATACTCCATTTGAACTTTCTTTTCGTGATAATCCACGCCTACGAATACTGGACTTTGCAGCCAGAAAGATACTACCAAGACCATCTTGCAAAACATGGACGGATTGATCTTAGAAACCTGTCGTGACCAATGAATCACATGCAAACGAGCAGCCTTGGACTAGTAGTCATCTGCAACAAGACCATCCTCCCAATTTACTCAATATCAGTTCCTTGTACTCTTCGAAGAAAAAAAAAGTGAGAAAAGAATTCGAATTCCGGATTTGATGATCATGATATGACGATGCCCGTTATTGATTTCAAGAATAAAAAAAAGGCGTGTCTAAAACAAGAAAATAACTCCCATTTTCCGATCATGCGACGTTCAAACTCGACTTTGATCCAAATTTCAAATCATGATTATCCGTTGGTTTCACCATCATTTCGAAAAAAAAAGTAGTTTAAAATAGATTCCTTTCTCCCATTTTGATATTGAAACATTTTCGAATTTTTTTGGTGGTTGTTGTTCGTAATCCAGCTGGCAAAAAAACAAGAGAATAAAGGCGTCTATCGGAGACGGCGGGCTTCACGCTCGGATTCGAGGAGGCAGAGGATGTCGTCTTCACGGACTGTAGTGCAATTGTATTAGTTTTCCTTTTCTTCGGCCATTCCAAGAAATATATAATCGCAATTCGCATCCAAACATACCAGGTCCCTTGACGTTACGGATAATCGAACGGGTCTGGTCGTCCATGAACTCGACGCGAACCTGAGTGACACCACCGCGAGAGCCTATAATGCACACGAAATTTCGTTAACCCTGTCCGATCCATTCTTTCAACACAATTCATTCCCATACCAGTTCGGCCCAAAACGCGGGTCACCTTGACGAGCTTGACGGGAACTTTGGCGGAATCCATTTTTGTTTTTTTTTTGTGTTGGCGAGGTGTTCTTGTCGCTGGGAGGACGAGTTCTTCTTGCTGGAGCGGAGTAGCGGGTGCGCAGGAAGAATTGGCGAGGGAGACGAGCTTTTAGCGGGCGACGCCGCTTTGCCGTTTCGGTGAGTGCGATTAGGGTTTTGCCGCGTCGCAGCCCTGGACCCACCGCAGCGGCCAATCACGGGGAGAGCCGCGATTGTATACAAATATTGACTATTGTTGTTGTTCTCATTATTACGAGTATTCCACCAGCAGTTGAGTTTTTGAGTTTTTATAATTAATAACCAAATTAGACACAGATTCTGGGAGTGCCACTATATTACTAAATACTGTGCTATACCAGCTAGGCTTAATTGTCATCATCTTGACATCTTCCAATTTCAATATCCAAAGACATCATTTCGACGCGGAGTTTCTCTCCTCATCATTACCCTTACTCGAAAAACTTTCGAGCCCGTACTCCGTCTCGAGTTCTTGGCGCAGAGGAACCTCCTTTTCAAGCAGAACCAGCAGCAGAGCCACAAGGGCAATCGCAACACAAACCTTCCAGACGCGGCCGAGCGCCGCATCAAACAATCCTCTCACTTCGTCTCGCGTGGGCTGGGACAGAGAACTCATGAACTCGCTCGTAGCGTGCTGAAACCCCTGGCCATGAGACAGTGCCCGGCGCACGTCAGCATCACGCACCGCGCCTAGTCCGCGCTCGATCTGCGTGTTGAAGATGGCCGCTGGCACGGAAAAGCCCCAGGTATTCGCGAAACAACGCAGAAATGTCAGCGTTGCCGTGGCCGCGGCTTGGTCGCGCTCGGACTGGCCTGCTTGAAAGGCCGGTAGCAGGGAATCAAAGACCATACCGGAGCCCGCCGCAGCGACCAGCTGGAAAAGCACCCATTCGGCGGTTGACGTGTGCGGTCCGAGCATGCTGAACAGACCGAGTCCGACGGTGAGCAGGGCAAATCCGAACAGGTGCAGGAATTTGTATTTGCCTGTGCGGGTAAGAACCAAAGCGGCAATGGCTGCGCCGGGGATAGCCATCAAAACGCTGGGGAGCAGCTGGATTCCAGATGTGTAGGGGCGAGAACCCAGGATTGCCTGAAAGTATACTGGGAGGAAAAACGTGACGCATTGTAGCAAGAATGAGTTGATGACTGTGTTGATAGACAGCACGACCGAAGAGAGGCTTCCGAATAGTCTCAGCGGCGTCATGGGCTGCACGCAAAACTGCGATCCTTCGTACAGCATATATAAGACGAGTCCAGTAACCCCGAGGAATAATGGAACAAGAATGTGTGCCGACGACCAGGAGTAGCGAGAGCCTCCATACGTCAGGGCAAGCAGGACAGAAACACTGGCTATCACGAGGATAAAAGCCCCCATGAGATCAATCCTCTTCAGACGCTGCATAGAACTGGTTTCCCGGTTGTGGCCGACACGGAGAAAGAAAAACAGCACGACAAGGCCTGCTCCACAGATCGGAATGTTCATGTAGAAGATCCATCTCCAGGTAGTCGTTTGAATAATCACGCCGCCTAAAATCGGCCCCAGAATAGTCCCCAAGGCGAAGATACCAAGCACCAAAGCCATGTAGTTTCCTCGCTGGCGCAACGGTACCAGGTCTGCAATGACAACTGGTACGATCATCTCCACTCCACCACTGCCCATACCCTGAATAACACGGCCGATTATGAGCATGGACGCATTTTGAGCGGCGCCACAGATAACGCTTCCAACCAGATACACCGTCACAATCACGAGCGTCACCCACCTGCGTCCGAAGAGATCGGCCAATTGACCACAGCTAGGGATAACCACTGCGCTAGAAGTGTGTCAGCGGAAATCACGATATAAATTTCCGGGTTCGACTGGTATCAAATACTTACGACGAAAGAGAGAAGACATTATTGACCCAAACGAATTTATCGCCCAAGTCCAGTTCAGCGGCGATGCTCGGCAGTGATGTGATCAGAACCGTCCCTTCAAGCGCGCACAGCAGATTGATTACGCAAAGACCGGCGATGATTCCCCAGAGGCGGAGGCGGTACTGCTTGTTGGAGGCCGCATGTTGTTTTGTTTCCGTTTCCGAGATTGTAGTCTGAGCTGCGCCCTCCAACTTGGACCCTTCTTCTGAAGAGCAGACCGAGACCGGTCGCAGGGCATGATCCATTTTTGGCGAGATCTATATCTTTAATTTCTGGTATCCGTCATGGCGGCGTGTCCCATAGAAGGTAAATTGGTGCAGTAAAGAACTGTCGCGCCCAAGACATTGGCAGGTCGATGGGATACAAATAGAGCGCGGTGTCATTCTTGACAGACAAGGCAACAATTTTAAAAACAGTAGACCAAGAAGGGCGTCGAAAAGGGTCAACATCAGGCGTCCATCAAGGGGTGTGGATTGGCCGGCCCGGCCCACAGACTATAGGACGATCACATCGACTGCTATGGATGGCATCCCATCGCATCATATCAAAAGGGGTTTAACTTGGCAAGTGCTTTGTATTCACGTACGCACTTACTTTTTCCTTTGCGTCTGTTGTTCATCACTAGATTAGACTGTACAAGCATGGCTAGCTGGAATGAGATGCCCCGGGCGGAATGTAGGGGTGGTGTAGACAGATACCAGGGCTTAGCGAATTCTTTCAATATTGTCGTCTGCCTCTGCATCAAGCTGTGTTTAACTCATCGAACAAGAGCCTAATTATGTGTGTGTGGTTGAGACTCTTGAGAAGATCTCCGCGAAAGCCAATAGTGCGCCTTGACGCGTTAATATCCCCTATTATATGCGGGCCCTGTTTTCTTTTTGACTTAGTCGCAGGCCGGGACTTGACAAGCGGCATGGGCAGGGGATGAAATTAGGATAAATAAGGTGGAGAACAGCTTAAACCGATCCTTGTCATGTCGATCTGTCACACAGACTCCGTGCAGAATTAACGATTAATTAAGCATCGTCTGGAATTGGCACTTGCAGCGACGCGCCCCCGGATAATGACGTCGCAGCCTGTTCGATGGCTTAATCCTGTTGAATAGCTTATTTAATACGTACTATATTATTCTGCTTCTCTTCCTGTTTTGCTGCGATGCGTTCGGGAAATTACCAGCTTGGGTTAAGCCAGGGCCTGCGGTGGAGTGTCCATCGGGCAATCGTCGCTTTAGTGAGCCTCTGGTGTTTCATGTTTGGCCACCCTGGAAAGTGTCCCCCACTGTCGCGATGGTCGCAACTTTTTCTAAATGGCCGAGTTTGATTTTGGCTTCGGATGTTCCTGCATGGTTGTGCGATTAGTCGCCGACGGTTGTCTCTCATTGCCTGATTGAGTAGGACCCTCGGTTGATGGATATTTCGTCATTGTAGAGGCACAATTTCTATATAAACAAACGCTTTCCTTGCCGATGGAATCGTGAAAAACACATCAATTGACTGGTTCGATTGCTTGATGCGTGCGCCACATTGTCTTCATTGAACTACCATACTACCACGATATCACGGCAGGCCGTCTCCATGCTTTTCTCTCCTCTTTTCCTGGCACTTCTGTTGCCATGTGCCCAGGCATCGAACAACACCGCAGGTCTGGATGACCTCACAACATGGTGGCATTCGACAGGCGAGATCAACACCGACACGCCCGTCCAGGACGGCAATGTGCGCCAGTCGCACTTGTACAGTGTCCAGGTGGCCCCTTCATCCAACACAAGCGTCTTTTATGACTCCTTTGCCTATGAGGCCATCCCCGGAAATGGGATGACTACTGATAATGTCTATGGAGCTGGCACGACAATGGCCTGGAGCTCCTTTCTGTATGGCTCCAACGCTACAGTGATGATATCTCGAAACACCGACGATGTTGGTAACTACACTATCCGGCCAACCAACCTCGGTTTCAACTCGTCCATCTCGGAGGGTAATCTCTACATCACGGTGCCGTATAGCTCCCGCGGATACCGCTTTTCGGTTGAGTTCCAGGATGATCTTCAGAGTGCGACGGCCTCGGGGGAGCAGTTGCCCACCAACGCACTCCTGATATTTGCCAGTCCGATGGAAGAGTCGTCCATTGTACCCTCGTCCTCCGATGCCCTGGTGGTAAGTGAAGGCTTGATATCTGGACTGGACACCACCGAGTCGTCTACCGTTATTTTCAACGCCGGAGTATACTACGCCACTGGATACAACCACATAAAACTGAGCAGCAGTGTCAACTGGGTGTACTTTGCTCCCGGAGCATATGTAAAAGGCGCAGTTGAGTTCTCCAACACCGGATCCAAAGTTCAGGCGACCGGGCATGGCGTTCTTTCTGGAGAGCAGTACGTCTGGTATGCGGACCCAGATTCCAACTATACCACCGGCAGTGACAACAATGGTCTCCGGATGTGGAGAGGCCAGACGGGCTCGTCGCTACAGACATTTAACTTGGTCGGTCCAACCATCAATGCGCCGCCGTTCAACTCCATGGACTGGAATGGCGATCTGTCGCTGGTGACTACTACTGTTCGAGACTACAAACAAGTCGGTTCCTTCTACGGGCAGACAGACGGACTAGAATTTTACGACGGCGCCCAGGGTCAGGACATTTTCTACCACGTCAACGACGACACCATCAAAACATACTACTCCAACGTCAACATCGACGGCGTGATAGTCTGGAAAATGGCCACCGGCCCCGTCGTGCAGTTTGGCTGGGCATCTCGCACCCTCACAAACATCACCGTCAACGATGTCAGCGTCATCCACCAGAGCTACAGCGAAGCAATCAATAACCCGGGCCTGATCGGATCCGACAACGCCTACACGGCCAGCACCACCGGCATCTCATCCAACCACAGCACCGCCAACGTGGCCAACACCATGTCCGGGGTGACCTGGTCGAACTTCCGCGCCGAGGGGCCCTCTGCATGCCTTTTCCGTATCTCGGCGCTGGAGACGCTGGCAAATCTGACGATTAGCAATGCCTGGATCGAAGAGTTTGCGCCGTCGGATCTGAATACGACGCAAAGCGAGATGCCGGCGTTTTATGACGCGGTGACTGGTGCGCAGGTTAGTGTGAGTAACTTTGTGATTGAGGATTTCCTTGTTGGGACGACCAAGATCACGGCAGATAATGCGGAGAGTGTAGGCCAGATAAGTGTGGATCCTTCGTATGTTTCGGCTATGGTGTATCAATAATCTTGATCAATTGATATGTACAGTTGAAGTCAAATTTAGTAAGGTCATCTGGATGGCTTCTAGAAGCATATCTCAGTAAATTTGAAAATACTCCTGGGGATAGAGCCTTGGTGTCTTTTAAGGCACCCGCCTAAACAAGTCATCATCGCGGAGTCGTACGGGTCCGGGTGAATGAAGATTCTCAACGGCACAAAGTGGCTCAAGCGTAGTTTATCATTAATGATTAATACTGGCTTGATATAGACCGAGGATGAAAGGCGGAGGAGTGCCTGGGGAAAGCGCAGATCCCGTGCCCGGCGAATGGGGTGCTCCCGCTCAGCTCGCCACCTCGAAGCCATGACGACATCAATCTCACACCTCCTGCTGAACGAGCAGAGCAGGTTTGATGGTCGTTTGTTGTTCTTCTTGCCACTACTTATATTCCTGTGCGTCCTCTCGCTGCTGATGCTGCAAGTTCCATGTCGACCGTGATCCTTGGAGAATCCGTTTATTGATGTATTATGTCCTGCAGCGCCTCGTTCATTGTGATTAACCGATGCTCATAGATAACCTGACAGTGCATGACTGCTTCGAAAACACCATCAAGTCTTCACTCGCTCTATGCGTCTCAGAACAACTGTCGTCATCTTTCAATTCGCATCTCCCCACCGGTGGCAAAGTCGCCAGGCACAAGACACAATGCACTTCCTCATCGGCGTAGTCGCCGCCACATCCTCGCTGCCTGCTGGGCTTGCTCTGAGATTCCAGATTGCATGAACTCAATTCATTGGCGACTTGGATCCGCATCGTCGCTTCGTGTGTACAAAATGTGAGCCGACCCACGCGCTGAACGTGCCGCGGGTGGCAAACGCCCAGTGTCACCGTCCGCCAGGTGGCGCAATCCTCGCACGATCGAGACTCGAGACCAGCCGATAATAGCAACAAACAATTATTCTGGCCAGGCTCGACCCGGCCGCCATGTCAGCCAGCCTTGCGGTTTTGTCCGCCACTCGGCACCTGGCATTTTCTCACAAAGCCGGCTCAGCGCGATACCAGAATACTGCTCTGGTCTGGGACATTCGTGGAAAACAAAAGCCGGAGTCTTCACCCTGGGATATGTCTGGGTTATGACTGTCGCGACTCGCCAGTGCCTATCAATACCCTTAGGATGCACTAAAAAAAGGGCATCCTAAGTAGTGGAAAAAACCCGCTTAATAGGGAGCGGGACTGTTGCTCATAAACGGTTTTCACCTCTGATAGGCGGGTTCTCATTCCGGCAGGAGGGAAAAATTAGCCTTTTTTTCTCAACATCAGCATTCTATTTGCTGGGTCTCGCAATACGGCTGTCAAGGACTCAAGTCGTTCACGCAGAATGCATGAAACAGCACGATCGCCGATGGGGTCTTCTCTGGCCTGCCACAAGAGCTTTGCGTGCAGGCACAGACAGCTGTCAGACAAGCAATGAACGATCGACCTGTGTTGAATCCTCATTTTCGGGTTTGACTGCGTATACCGATTGACCCGCTCCCGCCATCGCCACAACGCAGACGGCCATGGGAATCGCACAACCATGAATCAGTCTTCTTATGTTAGACAGCAGCTATAACTCCTCTGTACCTGAGTGGGGTTATTCATTAAATAACACACTCCTCCTCCTTGATAGCCCATGTGGCCGAAACTGTTTTTCCTTCAGGATATTGTGCAGGACCTGCGGATAAGAACTGTGACCCAAAGTCCCGAGGAAACCAGCACTGAAAGCTCTGGAAATTTGCGTAGACCGACACAGGGAACACAGCGCCTCGCCTGATATCAATTTTAATGCCACCATATTGGTGCTTGTACATTTTTCCCGCCTGACGGGCTTGTCTCTTTTCGACCCGCTACGGCTCGCTTTACGGTTGTTTGTTCCAGCCTACCAGAAGGGCCGAATAGCTACCACTTTTGCACTCAACTGTGTGCATCCTTATTTTTATATTTTTTTCTGGCACCCGTTAACTCCTGTTGGTAGATCTTTAGGTCACGACTTATCTCCACATCACTCGCCACCAGAGGAGGAAAAGAGGGGAAAAAGGGGAAAAAAAGAACACAAAGGAAAGATAAGAAAATAAAACAAATACTGCAAAACCACTACTGGCCTAGGCGATTTCGGGCCCGGCGAGGGCTTTCTGCAGGACGTTCATGGTGCATCTGACCCCTACCTTACGCCAACCGACTGTGAGACCAAGGCATCTAGGCAGATCGAAGCAGCGAGGCATCAAATGCTATAATCTACTGTACATAAAATGGCCGGCGGGCAACGTCCCAAGCGTCCTCCACCAAATGTCCTATCGACAAATCCCCAACAGCTTCAACACTCTGGGGACTCGTCAAGCAGCCACGCGGGGGATTCTCGATTACGTGTGCCCAACGAAACCCCCTCCAGTCAGACAGGCAACCCCAAAGTGGCCATACCCAGAGTTCCTGGCTTATTCGAGCAGTCCAACACAAACAAACGAGTTGGCCACGCATGCGAATCATGCCGGGAACAGAAAACAAAATGCAGCGGTGATCGGCCGGTATGTCAACGGTGTCAAGAACTCGGATTGACGTGTTTATACGGTGATCGGAAACGTGAACGAACAGCGAAGTCACTAACCCGACCTCTTTTTCAGTTTTGGTATTCGGATCGAACTAACTTAGGGAATAATTAGACAACTTAGGGATTATGCGAACCAAGTATATGAATATGAACAGCTTTTGAACAGTCTCCATCCAAAGCTTGGTCCACAAGATGTCCAGACTATCCAAGATACGCTGGCTAAAGTAGGTCACTAACACAGCTTCCTGATAATTTGGAAGAAGCCTGACGTAGTCGCTTGTAGTATAGGTTCGATGCTGACAAGTCCACTTCCGACGACTTTTCCTCGTCTTTCACTCGATCGGGACCGTCGGACTCGTCGGACTATACGTCAACCCCTGGACGACCAAATCTCAGCGTTTTCAGTGGCGCCGACTACACGGAGGAAGATTTCAATCGAAACGATCAGTCCAAAGCCCTCGGCTTCGTGGGCAAACAGTCCGAGACAGCCTGGTTGTATAACCTGAAACGTGAGATCGAGTTAAACACCGGAGACGCAGATCAGACAGAAGCGAACTTACTAGAAGACCATCAAGGTCGCCATTCCATCGCATCCGCAACCTATTTCTTGGACGACACCGAGATTGTAATCAATGAAGAGATCGATCCTTTAGGTCGACCCTCGCAGGTTGTTGCCAACGGGCTGGTGCAAACGTTCTTCAACACGGTGCACGCCGATTTGCCGATTATTGGAAAAGAAACATTTCTCAACCAGTTCAATACCTTTTACATGGCCCCATTTGTTCGGCCTGGGCGCAAATGGTTGGCCATTTTGAATCTGGTGTTTGCGATAGCATCTCGAAGTGACCACCATCAGATCCAAAATACTTTGCTGGATGTTGGCGAGGAGACCCTGCAGTATTTTTCTCGATCCTGGAAACTGGGCATGAAAGACACGTGTCTTCTAGATCACCCTGATTTGCAGCAAGTGCAGATTGAAGGATTGACGTCGTTCTTTCTCTTGTCTCTAGGGCATACAAACAGGTAATTATTCGCCACTTGACTGGATTTCTAGACCCCTGATTGGCTGACGGGCTTTATAGAGCGTGGAGAATATGCGGGTTAGCAATTCGATCAGCAACAGCCATGGGCCTGAACTTGCGCAGTGAAAGCAATTATGTGACCCTTGCGTCAAAGGAGTCACGTTACAAGGTCTGGTGGTCTCTCTACACGCTCGAAACGCTTCTCGGGGTCATGCTGGGCCGTCCGATCGGCGTGGAGAAGGATTTCTGCACAACACCATTTCCGGTTCCATTTGAGGAACAAGACTTTTCCGATGCAAAGGTGATACAGGTTATGAGCGATAACAGACTTCGCAACAATCTTTTGGGCCATGTTCTTGCAGGACCGATTGGCGATGTCTCTCCCGCCTTGACCGGGCAGAGTATCCGGGCGGCAATGGAGCTTTTGAGACCGAACCAGGTCCTTTATTTCGTGTGTTTTGTCGACCTTGCCCGGCTGGTGCGACAGGTTATTGAAGCTTTATATGCCCCTGATGTTTCGCAACATCTGCCAACGGACCCGGAAATTGTCATTACCGACCTAAATATCAAAGCCGACGTGTGGGTTTCGAAGCTGCCGACTGCATTCAGATTCACCGACGAGATCCGCGTGACGAATCGAGATTACCGTTGCCTCCGTCTCGGGCTACAGTACTACAGCACGAAAATACTGATCGGCAAGCCCTGCCTCCAAAGTCAGGACCAGTTTGCCGCAGGCGAGGACAGATTCTACGAAAAGACCGCGGACGGCTGTGTAGAAGCTGCATGCAAGATGCTCGACCTCTTTCCGGCAGCGTTTGACGCGACATGGTTGACAGAGGTGGCACCGTGGTGGTCTGTACTACATTATCTTGTCCAGGCCACGACGGTTCTGTTGATCAGGGTTTCTGGCAGTGCCGAGTCAACGTCTTCGCGAAAACTGCGGCATGCTCTGGACAAAGCGGCCAGGTGGTTGAGTGGCATGTCCTTGAAAGACCTGGCGTCGCAGCGGGCGTATACCGTTTGCGCCAACTTGCTCGAACAACTCGATCCGGTGATTGGAGAGGGAGGTTTGAGATAGGGTGTATGACGACACGTGACCTATGACTTGCCCTATGTGGTATCAGCGGTGATTTATTCATTTATTCGATACAAGCTCACGGAACTGTCCCTGAGACTCGTTATTAAAGGGGGATTGCGCCGTCATAATCCTCGGCATGACAGCCGATCACAAGCACATTGTCTAGGCTAGCTAGCAACTTTTGCGCCCACAAACCACTTCATTTTTTTTATCTACCCATATACCTATTTTCTGACATATTTTCGGTCTCTTTATACAATTCGCATTCATGACTTCAAAGCATAGCGCTGGACAGGCAAAGGGAAGGGGGCGCGTATTTAGATTGCGCTTCGTGCACTTGAGATGGTCTGCATATAAAAGCCACGACTGATGATTTGGACCCCTTTTATTCGATTTATTTATTATTTGTTGAAGTACGAGATTCAAGTATACGATAGAATCTGTATTATTGATAGAAATGAAATACTTAATGTTTCAACGTCATTATGGGACGGCCTTGGTAAGTAATTAGAGCACGTGAAGCTACAAATGTATAGCACATGCAGTCCCGTCCAGATCCTTCTTGGAAGATATTAAATGGAAGTAAATTAAACGCACATGTTAAATCTTTCAATGCTTGTCGCCTTTGAAATTACTGATCAATCTAACCGTGTCCATGGTTGTGCTGAACTTTAATATGTCACATCTGAACGAGGCTGCCGGTACCGTCCAGCCCGATTTCGAGTCCCCCTTTTTTCTTTGTCTTTTTAATTAGCTTAGGCCAACTGTAGAAGGACCAGGATGGCCCCTGGCCAGGGGCAAAGCATTTGAGGTTAAATAAAAACAAACAAAAAGGGGGGACATATCCTGGTTGTCCAGTAGGAATACGTACTCGAAGCTGCTTTCCAGACAGTTTCAATATACTTAAATCTAGATTTGTCGGTTGATGCGGGGGCGGAAATTGGTGGCTTATAGAGTAATGTTGTTACCAAGTGGTGCCATTTCAAAAAAAAAAAAAGTATAAAGTATTGGTGTTAATTATAGATCCTTATGCGCATATGTAACCCTCATATCGGCTATATAGATCAAATATATGCATACAATAATAATCAATGGAGCTACAATTCCGTACCTTCAACGTCGTATAGTACTTCAAGTATATACTAATTTCCACTTCGTTCAATAATAGAAGCAGAGTAGCGTCGAAATAGATTAAACCAATACGTACCCTTGTCCCCTGCAAGGGCTATAAGAGGAAGAGGAGTAAGTACAACCGACGAGTCGCGCAATTTGCATTACGTTATTGATTTACAAAAAAAAGTCCAGTAGCGCATTTTCCTTCTTTCGGACCGAAAGGAGCAGGGGTGGTGGCCGGCGCTCACTAGGGTTGCTGTGGTGGTGTTGAGTAGTGCCGACACACACATGTACAGCTACTGTCAGATGTACTACCTGCTCGCAACTGCAACTGCAAGAGCACGCCAGGCTGAGGCTGTGTCACGTCGTCGAACTGGCAATGTGGTCCAATAAGATCCCGCCTGTCGAGTATTTCTGGTTTTTTAGGATTTGATATAACATCGTGGAATGAGCGTTTTATGTGACCTTGATTGATGCTCTATGTCTTGTTGTAATCATTGCCCCTCTCTATCCACACGGGAAGAGACTGATTCAAGCAAACACGAAAAACAAGCCTAACAGGCACTAACTTCTAGAAAAACCCCGGCCCAGAAAAGAAAAAGAAAAGGTTGCGAGACATGCGGGGAAGCGCGCGAATTAGTAGAGCCGAGGATGCACGTGAGGCCCTTCCCACCATCTCACACTCCCGAGTCCAGCTCCAGCTTCCCTCCTCCATTCATCTCGTACACGATCAGCCACCAGAAAGCCACCACGCAGGCCAAGAGCCTCGTTTTGGAAAAGACCGCCTGTCAGTTAAAATGCAGCGTTGTATTGAATGAGCGTCGCGTCCTGGGGCCAGCCCAGCACAATCCTTGCAGGAAGCCAATCGTTTGCCCGCAATGTTGGCTGCGTCCAAGCGCTCGGTCAGCGCGAAACTCGTCTGGGGGGAGCCGAGCTTCCCGTGCCAATCTCATCCACAAGGCAACTGAGACCAATGATGCACCGGCGTGGGCCATACAAATCTGGGGTTAGGGTTGGAGGGTACCATCCACCAACCTTTCTTTCGTGCGCGCGGGGGAGTAGCGCCGGCCACAACAATCCTACCTGGGGATAGACCGGATGCCCTGTGGCGCCTGGCCTGGTCTCCTGCACCAAATCATTACGCGCAAGTAGCTAACTAGCCAAACAGCGCTCGCGAGAGACCAAAAAAAATACTCCGCATAGAGCCAAGTCTGTTTTCGGTTTAGGCCTGCTCATGTCTCACTCTAATGTCGCTAAATTGAGAGTGGCCAATCGATCCAACATCTCCAACAGAGGAGATTCAACGACTGCTAGCTACATCCTCTTTGAGCTAGTATCTTGGTGGCCTAGCAGCCAGGTGTCAGTCAGATGGACGGTATCACTGTGTTCAGTCTGGGGTACTCGGAAATTGCAAGGGACCGCCTACTGGCTGTTGCTCGTCCAGGATCCGCAAGAAATCATGCAGGGCATGGCAAATCCAATGATTCATTCATGCTCATCAGCACGCAAAATCTGCCTGTCAGCATTGACCAGGATGTGACTGGTCTGGATTTCGTTCGGTTGTTCCTGGGCTGAATTTTGTGGCGTCTCATTCCCAGCCCATGTCGACATCGAAGAATCCGGTTACTGCCCCGTCGGATCCTTGTATCTTCCGTCCTAGTCGCTGTGGCGATTGATGGCCCAGTGTGGTCCACTAGGCATGGTCAAACCTTGGTGCCTCGGCCAATGTCGTGCTTTCGAAGCATCTGATGGCCTGGGAGCCCGTGGATGCGTAAACAGGCTATATAAGGAGATACCTCCTCCCGTACCCAAGCAGCTACGAATACACCATAGCAAGCTGTCACTCACATCTTTGTGCTTTACCTCCAATCACACTCGTTCTTAGAAGCTCAGACGACATTCGTTATTCCAACACCACACCGCAAGCATGAAGTTCACTACTTCCATCGTTGCCTTGGGCCTCGCTGCCCAGGCCCTGGCCACCCCTACTCTGGTCGAGCGCAAGGCTACCGTTGTCAAGCGTGATATCGCCGCCTTCCAGTCCGTCCTTTCTAGCATTCAGGATGTTGTCGGTACTTTTGACACCGACGTCAAGGCCTACAGCGGCGGTGACCCCAGCAAGCTGATCAGCGACTCCAACGACATCATCACCACCACCAACAAGGGTGTCAGCACCCTGTCGAGCGAGGCCACTCTCTCGGATACTGATGCTCTTGGCCTCACCTCTCCCGTGCAGGACCTGACCAAGAAGATCAATACCGCGATCAGCGACCTCATCGACAAGAAGTCTCAGCTTGTTGCTGCTGGCGAGGGCGCCACCGTCGAGTCCAGCCTTCAGGACCAGTACGACGCTGCCAAGAAGCTTGCTGACACCATTAGCGGCAAGGTTCCCTCCGAGCTGTCTGGTATCGCTGCCACCCTCGCTGCCGGTATCACCGATGCTATCCAGAAGGGTATCGATGCCTTCAAGGGCACCGGAGGCTCTACTAGCACTGGTGGCGCTACTGGCACTGCTACTGCTACTGCTACCGCTACTGGAACTGGCTCTGCTACCACCGCTCCCGCTACTACCACTGGCGCTGACACTGGCGTTCCTACTGGTACCGCTACTGCTACTGCCACTGCCACTGCCACTGGCTCTGGTTCTGCCGTCCCCACCAACCCCGGAACTGCCACTTCCTCTGGCCTTGTTCCCGGAAGCAGCCCTTCTAGCACTGGCGGCTCTTCTCCTCCTTTGTTCACCAACGCTGCCTCCGCCAACACTGTCAACACTGTCGGTGTCCTCGCCGCTGTTGCTGCCCTGTTCGCTCTCTAGATCTGGACGATAAATTTGAAGGAAGCAAATTGGCATATCGCGCGAAGTGATGGGAAATATGTATAATACGAGTAATGTGAATGGGGGAGGTCTAAGACTAATATGATGTTTTGTTTGTTTTGTCGATTGAAGGATCAATAGTTTATTATTTAGCATCTTTAATGGTCAAAATACAAGCAGCTTGTTATTCATCAATTTTGAGGCTTCAAATATGAGAAAAAAAACCCACATAGATTCACTAGTTGTGAGCACAACGAGCACCTCAGGGGGTGTCCATCTGACCCTCTTGAAGTATAAGATTGGAGGACGGTCCGTATTGACCAATAAAATCGCACACAGCAACCCAAAGTGGAGACGTGGAGAAGTTGCCGAATCCGAAACTCACCTCACGCCACACGCTTTGATCGACCTTTACAATTTTTTACATGCAGGAGATCGCTAGAGTCTATCACAGGAACGTCGCCTTTTTTCGAATTAGCTTTGTTGGGTAGTTGGAACAAGTCTACCATGCAAGTGTCTTGAGGGAAAAAAAACAAATTGTGATTTCTCAATGCCATCCGAAGAGCAAATCATAATCGATTTAAACACCCCGTCATCTATTGCTGATCGGGAGAACAACAGCAGCAACAAGAAAAAGAATACACAGAAACAGGGGTCGTTTCAAAAATTTGAATTTGTGTCCTCGCAAGATGTACACCGTGCGCGCAGCTATGCTATGCGCCAGTCTTGGCGGAAGAGGAAGCAGCAGCAGAAACTAGAGAAGAAAGAAAGCGAAACCTCTGAGAGGAAGGTTCGGGCCTTGGTTGCCAAACCGGATTTGGCTAAAGGAGTGTCTCTTCCCAGTCATGCTGTGTCAAGGGATTATAGGAATGCAGCAGTGAATGATGCTACGGACAGCGATTTTCAATTTTTGACTCAGGACCCATTACCGGAAACTACCGGGTTGGATGATCTTCTGAATCTCGAAGCTGAGAGTTTTGATTTTTCAAGTATTGAACCTCCTGCAGAGTCCTTGATAAACATGGATTTCGTCTTGTCACCTCTTGCTCTGGACCCCTTTGATACCTTTCCTATACACTTGACAACCAGGCATCATGAGTTGCTACACCACTGTAAGCTCTCAAGCCTGACATTTTGAAGCATGGTATGTTATACTGACTAGCCAATAGGGCTGAGCTCACATGCCGCGATGATGTTTGAGGAATCTCCCTCGATAGACTTTAATCCCATGCGAGATGTGTGGTTTCCGCTAGACCTGTCCAATGCCGCATCGTTCTACGGAATCCTGGCACACTCGGCAGCACATTTATCATATCTACGTGGCCAAAAACATGCCGTCGAGGTTTTGAAATACAAGGCCGAAGCCGTGTCGCTGATTAATAAGTGGATGAATGACCAAGAAATGGCATTGAGCGATACTACTTTTGCTGCTGTGGTTAGACTGCTTACTTTTGAGGTAATCCTTTTCCCCCAAGGGTTGAAAAAAATTATAAGGAGAACTGACACCTGGAAGCGGTACTGGGGAACAGAAGAGGCGTGGCGAATCCATCGCGCGGGTCTAGAACAAATGATCCGAGCGAGAGGCGGCATCTCGTCTTTGAAAGAAAACTGGCGACTAGGATTAGTCTTACAACTGTGAGTTCTTCGTTGTATCTACGTTGAGTTCAACTAACGGGAGAAGAATTTCCCTCATGTCAAAACCATCTTGGTTTTTCCCGTCCAACAACATCTCTGAAATATCCGCCTCAATGGCCTACCTCTCTTCACAAGAAACGTCTCTATCAGATCCGAATAACCCAGATATCCAAAAACTTCGATCTCTCTGGTTGATATCATTTATTCAGGACATGCGCAGCCTAATGGCAAATTCAAGCAATTTACAGTTAGAGGGACTCCGGCACTACCATTCTCTCCATGAAGCCGTCAACGTCCTCCGAACATCTTTCTACAATAGCATTAATGGAGCATCAGATATATACGAGCACGACCGCATCGCCTGTTTATTCTACATCGGCGTGATGATCCAGGAATGCGTCTCGTCGCGATACCACAACACAATCGCCACCGTCACATCCGCAACAACGTCTATGGCACCTGATATGTTCACTAACGAGCAGACATACGACCGTCTCGCAACTCTTAATAGCGCCATGTTTGAACAACAATCAGTCTGGCGAGAATCAATACCGCAGTTAGGAGCGTTTCTGTTGAACCATTTCATGAACCAGCTGGGCAATATGAATCGCGCAAGGTATGTGCTGCAAATGACTGAAGTCTTGACGTCGTTGAGTCGTGAGGCGAGAAACGGGGTTGAGAGATGTTTGCTGAATATGTTTAATGGGCGGTATGCGCGGGATAGTCTTGCAGAGGGTGGAGAAGGAAGGGGGTGGACAGTTGACGAGTTGTTGATGTCTATTCATGGACAGTGATGGCGTTTACGATATAACACGAATTTGAAAGAGAAGTAAGATAATTCTTTTGATCTTCTTGTCTAAATAATCCGGCACATGAATGGTGTGAAATGTAATATATTGTCTGTCTGAGTCTAGTTGTTGAGAAAATTTCCGAATGTGGTAATAATTCCCCCCAACAAGAGATAGGGCAAGGATCGGCCTTGTAGTTCCCAAAACAGAACCAAATCTTCTCATGCAGACAAAATATTTATTTGCTAAACATTGGGTGATAATTAAAAACGCTGATGGAAATTGGAGATATTTCGCTTTTAATTAATGGCTAAAAAAAACTACCGCCCCATCCAACCCCCATCCACAGTCAAAACCTCCCCACTCACATACAAACTAGCCTTCCCAGCCAAAAACACCGTCGCACCCTTGAAATCCTCCCCAGTGCCCCATCTACCCGCGGGGATCCTCACCAGAATCTGCTCCGCACGAACAGGGTTGTTGATGAGTGCCTCATTCATATCGGTTGCGACGTATCCCGGCGCAATCGCGTTAACGTTAATTCCCTTACTAGCCCATTCATTCGAAAGTGCCTTGGTGAGTTGTGCGACACCGCCCTTGGCACTTGCATAGGCGGGCACGGTGAGACCGCCTTGGAAGGACACGAGCGAGGCGACGTTGATGATGCTTCCGCGGTATCCGCCGTTGGGTGAGGTTGATTCGGTGCCCGGGAAGGGGGTGCGAGTGAGCATGTAGGCGCCAATGTCGCGGCAGAGGGTGAATACGGTGTTTAAGTTGATTTGAAGGACCTGTTTTTATGCTTTTAGTTTGATGCATTAATTCTGGTAAACAGATAGACTAACCTCATCCCAGTCGCTATCCGGGAACTGATGAGCAGGATGCCGTCTTTGAATACCGGCACAGTTCACGAGAATGGAAATATCATGGCCATCTGCGAGGACAGACTTGGAAAGCTCAGAGACGGCTGAGCGAGAGCCTAGGTCGGCTGTGTAGATGGTTGCTTTACGGCCGAGGGATTCGATATGTTGTTTTGTCTGTTGGTTGGAGGTATCCCTCTGTTTCTGCAGTTAGCAACCAGTCTTCATTTGAGAAATAAGGAAGAATACTAACCTGCACGAGGACAATGTCGGCGCCGGCTTCGGCCAGAGCGATGGCCATCTGGGCGCCAATGCCCCGCGTGCCACCCGTCACCAGCGCGGTGCGGTTTTCGAGAGAGAAGAGGGATGTGAGGGCTTGCATTTTTTTTGTCTTCGTTTCGTATATACAAGGATGATGCTGTATCAGCGTGCGGAGATTTAAGCAATAATAATAGTTTGACACTGATCTAAACATTCTGATCAACTGACGGTGGGTCAACCCCCCACGCCAGACGGGGTTCGCCTTTCTTTCCGAGCGGCATATGCATCAATCAGCATGAAGGGATTCTCCTAGGTGCTGCCTTCATTCTGCCGGTTGAAAAATCCGAGTTTATTACCCGAGAAATGAGGTATTTATGTGTTGTTCAAATTCCAGAGTAAATGAATATCATTAAGTTCTATTGATGCAATGTCCAACTATCCCGATAATCTAGAAATTGATAACACCAAACATAAAAAAAAGCACTACCATTCACGGATAGAACCATCAGGACCGTAAAATTCCTTGCATTGCCATGGCTCCGTTTCCTTTGCAATCTTTCTTACCAACTCCTCGTTAATTTCAATACCCAGACCCGGACCCGTGAGCGCATTCACGTATCCATCATGAATATCGAACACAGTCTGGTCCTTGAGATACGAGTTCAAGTCGATATCACCGGCTTCAACGTTGTAGTGCATTCCCAGAGACATCTCCTGGATGACAAAGTTGGGTGTGTTCAATGCCACTTGGATCGATGCCGCCAGGGCAAGCGGGCCAAGCGGGCAGTGCGGCGCAATGGCGACGTCGTAGGCTTCTGCTACTGAAGCAATGCGTCTCGTCTCACTGATACCGCCAGCATGCGCGATATCCGGCTGCAGGACGTCCACCGAGTGGTCTTCCAAAAACCGCTTGACGTCCCAGCGCGTGTAGAGACGCTCGCCAAACGCAATTGGAACGGTGGTAAGCTCCGAAAGTTGCTTGAGGGCTTCGGGGTGTTCGCAGAGGAGTGGCTCTTCGATGAATAGGGGTTTGTAGGGCTCAAGAGCTTTGGCGAGTTGCTTGGCCATGGGCTTGTGCAGACGGCCGTGGAAGTCCAGGCCGGCGTCGAGTCCGAGAGCCTTGACGGTCTTGAGGCGCTCGACGGTTGCTTCGAGAACGGATGGCGAGTCTAGCCAGTTGACGTCTTCGGTTGCGTTCATCTTGATGCATTTCAGGCCCTGGGCGATACGAGCTTTGCTGTAAGGGAAATTAGCATGCGCCTTTTACAGACTATCTGGGTTAACGTACGCAGCAACTTCGACATCGCTTGGTCGGTCTCCACCAATCCATGCATAGACCTGGACCTTGTTGCGCACCTTGCCTCCCAGCAATTGGTGTACTGGAACGCCGAGATTGCGACCCTTCAAATCCCAAAGAGCAATATCAATACCGGACAAGGCGGACATGAAAACAGGACCACCACGGTAGAAACCCAGTCGCCATACATATTGCCAGATGTGCTCAATGTCACTGGTTTTCTCCATTAGTATTTCGGAAAGTTTTCTGCTTTGTCCTGAAATGAAGAACATACTCAGCTTCAAAACCAATTATCCGTTGGATGATCTCGTCCAATGCGCCCTCAACAGCCAAGCTGTGACCTTCCAATGTTCCCTCTCCCCAGCCATATCCGCCCTTGTCGTCTGTGACCTTGACAAAGAGCCAGCGCGGCTTGACGCGGAAGTATTCGATGGACTTGATTTTGGCCATTTTCAAGTAGAGATTGCTTTGTCTGTGTTAATTGAAATATGAAAGCAAGTGATATTTTGACGATTTGTAAAGTTATTGGAAGAAGAAATAATTCAAATCAAAGAAAAAAAAATTAATAAGTGAGGAGCTTGGGAAGCTCTAGACTATAAGGGACAGCTCCAATTCGGTAGTCAATTGGCCTGCTTGCCGGCGGTTCACCGAATCATGCGGGGGCGGGGTTCCAGGCGTGGGATGCCACTGTTGACCCCCACGTCGGGGGCAGCACGCTTATCCACGCTATTCGTCGGCTTGTCCTGTGGCGCTCGGACTTTAGCGTGGGGTGTATGTTTTCCGTGCGCGGGGCATCAGGGATACCTATTACCGAGTTTGTCGTACTGCTGGAGAGCTAAAAAGGAAATAGAGTGGTGATGAATGGATTTGGAGAATGATGCCATTCTTGGTGCGAAGTACGAGATACTTGGCCATTGCGGAATAAGTTATGCCAACAACTATGAGACAACTATGATTGTCGGGTAGTATACCTATACAAGATGTTCATGTACCTTGTTAGTTCCTTAGTTTGGTCATTATTCAGGCGAAGCTAACAATGGATAGGTGTCCAAATTGCCATGGGTTTGCCTGATAGTTTGTTCTAGCCCAACTTAACCCAGCGGCACCTTTGCGGCCAGAATATTGATTTCCAGGGCAAGTCGTGCACAAAGTTAGCTAACAGGGAGTAAGAACATTCGTTTTATTTCCAATATATTCCATATTATAAAGTATCTGTTTATGAAATTCTCCCCGCCATTTTCATGGGGTATTACTGTATTAGCCCATTGGTGGGGCTGGCTATCTATAGAGAGAACTCGGATAGAAGACCGGCCCTCTAGGAGTTTCCACAGAACGGAAACGCGGAAATCTATGGAATGGAACTGTTTATTGGATATCTCTGAATCATGAAAGACATTCAGTGAAACTAACTTATTTACATGAAATATTACTTCTTTGCTAGCGACGTCTCCAACTCCCAGCTCTCATTAAATGCGGCCGTGGTGGCTGCAACATCGGCCGCGGGGGTGGGTCGGCGTGGCACTCCGCCGTATCCATAGAATCCCTGGAGAGCTGCCTTGACGGCCGGGAATCCGCCCTGGATAGGGATCCAGTCAGCTCGGGCGACAATGGCCTGCAGCTTCTGGGCCTCGGCGACCTGGCCGGCAGTGTACAGCTTGTAAACCTCAACGCAGGCCCGGGGGATCACGTTAGCAAGCCCAGCGATGACTCCCTGGCCACCGGCAACTAGAGTCGGAAGAGTGAAGTCTGAAGAGCCGCCGAAAGTGAAGAACCCCTGTGGAACAGCAGCTGCAATACGAGCCAACTTGCCCGTGTTGGCGCACGTCAGCTTGACACCGACAATGTTGGGGTGTTGCGCCAGGGCAATGATGTCGTCCGAGGTAAGGTCGACGCCGTTGGCAGCACCGGGGTAGTTGTAAATCATCACGGGGATGGGTGAAGCATCGGCCACGTCGGTGAAGTAAGTTCGTCGCGACTGCACAGTGTCCTGACCCTTGTAGTACGAGGGTGGCAGAGCGATCACGTAGTCGGCACCGGCCTCGGCGGCATCCTTGGACAATAAGATAGTCTCACGCGTCGACTGCACGCCAGTTCCGACAATGACGGGCACCTTGTCAAATCCGCTGGCGTCGAGAGCCTTGCGCGTGGTGCTGGTAATGAGTTTTCGTTCTTCGCGGTCGAGATGGACGGCTTCACCATTGCTCCCTTGGACGACAATACCAGCAACGCCAGCTTGTGCTAGGTGGACAGCATGTTTCTCGGTCGTAGCCACGTCGATATCTTCGTTGGGCTGGAAGAATGCCGCTGTCGGCACATAAACACCGCCTGTGAGAGGTCTTGGAGCCATTATTGCAAGATTATATATATATATATTTTCTTTTTGTTCTTGTGTATTCAAGAGAACGTGTGGTGATTGAAAGAAAGAAAATAGACCAACGAAGTAATTTAAGACAAATGTTACAAACGGAGAACGTAGCGAAGCAGGGAGAAAGTCCGAAGAAAGAGTTGGCGCCTGGCAAAGATAAATCTAAAAATGATGGATCAATGCTCCACAGGAGACATAATCAGCTGCCTTCCCCCACGTAAACGCTGTTTGGCGGTGCATAAGGAGAACAAATATCTTACCAATAATAATATTGTGGCCATCCCACCGATCCCGCGCAACAATCCTCACCCCCACGCGGGGCTTTGGCAGATAACCCACATCAAGCAAATCTGCCTAAACTGTCGTGTAAATGTTTCCCCGATTATTTCTCGGGGATTTTCCGGGTTAATCATGAGCGACTCAGAGATACGTGCGATGCTCGTTGTAGAGTCACTTTCAATTCTTACCTAAGGCTGCTGACAAAAAATGGAAGAACCTAATCAGGCCACATGCAGTCAATTTTAAAAGGCAAAATGAGCAGGTCTTTACATTAAAATCAAATTATCATTGGGCACTTGAAACGAACTCGGAATACTTTTGGTAATATTTTGACGTCGTTGAATGGATGTGGATGGCCATCTATTGTTCATGCCCGTCTTTGGAAATGTGATTAAATTTCGAATGGTATTGGTTTCAATCTTGTAAATGAAGAAAAGTGTAGATGAGTGCACTAACAAAAAACGACGTGCCTAATTAAGTCTAAATACATGTATATTGCAACAAATAAGAAATTACCTGCACCTCACGAAATGACCTCCATTCTTTCATAGTACATCCATGCCATATGTAACGGGTTCGGCTTTCGTAAAAGCCCGATGCAAATTCATCTAGCAGCTGCTCAAGATTTGCTGGATAGAAGATCTCCTACAATCTGAAATGCCCTGTCGAAGAGATAATATTCGGTTTTGACATCACGGACGATACCCCGTTTGCATAACCGAAATGCAAGTTGAACTGATCGTTCGGGATGAGAGTCAAGCCATTTCCAGATACGATCTATCTTTATGATCGCATCGTCGTCAATTTCAGCGCCATCCTCAAGCAATTCTTGTGTGTCAACGTGACCGAGCCAGGGAAGGTGGTCGTGAGCCTCGTGTATACAGCGTTGGGAAAGTAGCTTCTCCTGCCATACCGTAGCCGGCGCAAACAGCTCATCGAGCCAGATGAAAGTACTATAGATCATCTGGAGCTTTTCTTTGGGGGCTGGGTCGCCCTCGCCCGTCCCATCGAAAAGAATGTGATCGATTATACCAACCGACATGCTTGGTCGCATGCCTTCATAGGCTTTGTCGAACTCATGTCGTTCACTCTTTGTTTGGAGCAGCAGCTTTTTCAACTGTGAAGGAGTGTCGAGAGACTTCTTTTCCAACAAATGCATCAACGGTCTTAGAGAGCCCAGGTCGGCAACTTTCTGTCCATAGTTTTCTTCCACCAGTCCAGACAAGCAAAGCCCTAAATCATAAATGTTGCTAAATGGTCCCGAACCATCTCTGCTCTTTTCGACCTGGCTGTCCCATAGCTGGGCGAGAAAACATTCTGCCATATGAATCACACCACTCAGGGCATCGATGATATTGTGCTCTTCCCGTGAGACCGGCCCTGACTGTGGCTTGTATACCAAGTTATGCTCCACTTCAGCCAGTGCGTTTCTGAGCACAGAGACCAGTTGAATTTCCACCTTTTTCGTTCTGGGCCCTCCTCTCTGATTTTCAGGATCTATCAACACGATATAGTGCTTTGCAGAATACCATTCGAATTTTCGCTTGCGCAGATCCCCTGTTTGATCCTTGCTCTGAACTCTGTCCCGGACATCTTTAATCTTCTCAATATGCATGGTATCTTTCAGGAGCTTGTCCACTTTTTCTTGGTCGTTGGGCCAGTATAATGCAATACGAACTCCGGAAAGGTCGGTGATATCTTCGATAATTTCCTCTCGGCTTTGATAGACAAAATTCTTCTCGACTTGTCTAGCATATAGCTTTGCCTTCAGACTGTCCACGTCCTTGGCCCGAGAGGTCACGTTGCATTGAATAGCATGACTTTTAAGAGTATCTCGGCATAGCTTCTCGGTATCCTTGGCCCGCTTATTATAGTGGTCATAGGATTCTTCCCATGTCTCTAGGAATTTGTCCACTGCGCTTCGAGGTTGGACACTGCCCATGTTGAGAAGAAGTATAATCTTCGGTATGGAGAAAGTATCTCTAAAATTAGCGAAGAAAATAGAATAGAATAAAACAGATAGCTTGGTAAAGTTGCAACAAGATATGAGAAAATAATTGTAGAGAGGGCCTTGGAGGCTTTTATTATCACGAAGCCTTGCATAGCAATACTCTGCGGCAAGGCTGACAACAAAACCGAAATCAGCCTTTCCACAAGCAATTGGATGAGGCTTGAGCTTTTTGCTCAATGTTCATAGCCTCGATATGCAGCTAACCCCTCTAGTCATGTCAGGCTGGGCGGCTGCAGCCAAGCCCGGCCTATAGCCTTGGGCGATCTCAGAACCACTCGATACTGTGAAACGATCTCCAGCGCTTATAAATTTAAATAAAAACACTGCCGCAACATTTTCACAGTCTGAGAACCAACAATAATTTGATGTCAAGAAAAAAACCTAGGGAATGAACAAGGAACCGGAGTGGTACCAGGCTCATGTTGCCGCTCAGCGTCGGAAAAATCCTTGCCTCTCTAGTTTAGAGCGGTTTCTATCAGAACCCAAGAAATCAGAACACGTCTGTCGAGTCGCCAGTATCGACTTTGTTGAAAATGAAAATGGCTCTACAAGTTCCCAAAATCGCTTCCTGCATGCCGATGACATCAAATGGGCAACATCCTCTGGCGAGCAGCCGACAAACTTGAAGGGCCGCATATTGATTGTGGAGGACATCTCTCGCGAGGTCATGGAATTTCTAGGCTCCAGTCTTGCGATTGATCCGTTTTTTCTTGCTTCGCATGTTTACACTCCGTATCGAGAAATAAGCATGCAGACTCCCAATCTAGCAGCTCTTCCATCGAGGAATCGACATCAGCGTTATTTCAACACCCATTATCATCGGACTTTGGAGCTACCAGAGCGATCCGATTATTTGCGACAACTACACATAGTACGTGCCATGAATATTGGCAGAAAGCTTGCTGTATTGCCGCCAACACATGGTACATCTATCGGCCTCGCCCAACATGCTCTTTCGATTCACCTTTTTCCGCAGGAGGAGCACCGCAGGCATTGGCTATGTTAGTAGGATCTCTTGAGCTTCAACGTTGTAATAGAATAAATTGCTTACTTGCGAATTTAGGTTTAATACTTGTGGATAGTTCCATCCCAAACGGCGTGTTATCGCTGGAAAGTCGCGATAAGACAGCTAAGGACCGTTGGACCAGATTTAATCTACGTACCAAGCTGTTTTTATCGGGATATGAAGATTTTCTCGATCCGCCGGAAGTATTCACGGCGTCAGCAGATGCATGGGAGCCCCCTTCTCGTCTGGGGATGCTTGAGGACTTGACATACTATTGGAGCCGGAAATGGCCGACAGACTTTGACCCTACGAACCCTACACTACTTTCCTTATGCTTTCATCCTTTGAAGATTATTGCTGCAGAGTGGATGAACGTGTTGGCAGTTATGAACTACCACATCAAACGATACGAATACAGCATCGAAGGCCAGAAAACTATTGCCCAAGATCTCGACAGGCTAAACACCGATCTAAACAGCCTACAGCGCTGGAAGAGGCGCAATCTTTCGTCACAACAGAAAATTGGCGCAATAAGAAGATTTGTCGATTCTCACGTGGGGAGTCACGGAGAAGGCGAATCAACAACTATACAACAAGGCCAGTCGATGAACCCCCGTTGCCTGGTAGACGACTTTGGCTATCTCACAGCCAGCCTGAATCAATATTCGGAGAGGCTGGAAAGCATGTTACCGGTTGTGATGTCTTTAGTGCAAATCTCGGATACTCGCCGATCACTCGCTGAGGCTGCAAACATCAGCCGTCTGACGTATCTAGCCTTTGTGTTTGTCCCACTGACTTTTACGAGTAGCCTATTCAGTATGAACACGGATATAAGCCCCGGTGGAAGGCAGTTTTGGGTTTATTTCGTCGTGGCTATTCCCATCACAGCTGCAGCTTTCCTCTTGGCTCGGCCTCCTGGCTCCCCACGGGCATGGCTTCAATCTCGTATCTTCCCTGAAAGAGGTGTAGCGGCCCAAGTTTGAAATGTTTCGCGTGGGTGGGCAAGCCGGAATTCCGTGATTTGTTGCACATGATGCTTCTTCTACTTGATTTTATACCCCCTTTGTTTTCTATTCACGGATGAACTGGCTTCCTTTTACTGGTAGATTCTCAGACGGCTCAATGGAGATTGTGTCTTTCTTTTTGTGACATCGGCAGGATTACCCATCCTATTAGACCACAAAGTATGCCCGAGTTCTCCCTAACTTAAAGGCGATGATCCGAGTTAGACAGACTCCACACGTAACGACTCATTGATGCCGTGTCATATGGCTAACGGGCTCTATTGGGTCATAACGCCAAGAGGAATAACAGCCCATGCAGATCCAATAAAAATCAGGATTCAGCTGCACCTTCATAGAATACACCGATATTTTAACTCACCGATGTTATTTTAATCTGACCGACTGGCCGGGGTTGTTCATCTTCGGAACCCAACAGCCGGGGTTCACAAGCAGCCTCCCCAGTAAGCAAAAGAGACGTTACAAGGACCATTCACCAGAGGAGCCAGCTCCACACCGAAGTTATAACTCACGTGTGGCAAGGCTTTCTTGTATTACCTATGATCAATAGGCAGCCTACTTATCAAATATCAGATGTGATTAGATACTCGAGATATGGCACTTAACCTGCATCTAGTAAATAGTACACATAATGAACTATTTCAGCGGGGGTCAACTCAAACCTGCGGGTGACCTCAGTTTGAGGGTTGACCCAACCTATGGAAGATGCGCATTGGTGAGATTTGATTGCCACCATGGCACTGCGTGCGGCCAACAATGTGGGGCTTGATTCACCTGAGGCGTAGCGTGAATTTTCTAAGCCCGAGGATCCACCGCAGGGCAAACTGGTTGACAACTTGACAAGGGCGATGGGCGGCACGCCCTGCCGGTTACCCTTTTAGGTAATAACGTCGGCCCGAACCCTTGCTTACTTTTTCTACATCTGTCAAGGCTGCCATAGCACGATATCATTAAAATAAGAAAAGCCTCGCAAAATGCCCATCAAGGCAGATTATCTAGAAACTCCGACACATGCAAGCATTGATATATACAGTATAAGTACTGTATACATGCATTATCTCTGCCTCCCCACGAAAAATCCCACCATACAACCTTTTCAATATCTCGCTTTTGTGCTTTGCTCAGATGGAATTCTTTGGGTATCTTGCAAGAGTCATTCACGATTTGATACGATTTGATTTGAAACTTGGTCATATCGGGATCTCCTGACTTTGGCAAAATGTCAGCCACTGTTCCATTCTCGGGACAGGGAGAGCTTACCGAGTTGTGGAGAGGCATCATCATGGATAACACCTTACATCGAAGCTTTAGGTGACGAAGAGGAATGTCCGAAAAGGCCATTCGCCTTCCAGCCCAATAACCTTTTGGAGGACCGGGGGTCGTCCTTGCCGTTGCCCCATGTTCTGGATGGCAACCTTATGTTAGCAGGGAGCATAGGTGGTCTCAAGTATCTTCCTCTAATCAAAAACGACTTACCCGAGTCTCTCAATAGATGTCATCACTCGTGTTAGGCCACGGGATAGACCAACCCCTTGGCCGTCCTGAGGAGGCTCACGGCCTGGGGTCACAGGACGTGTGGAAAAGTGTTTTTGTACTAGGCTCGGTATTAGCAGGTCTTGTCTTGAGTTGATAAGGCTTGTAAAGATCTTTTCCTTTTCGACTACCAACAAGATCGCCATACAGATCCAAGAATCAATGTAAAAAGAGAAAGAAAGCTGACTCACCCATAGCTCGGCACTGCTGCGACTTTTCAAAACGTTTCCATTCCTCCATGTCGTCGGTCTGATGCTGCTCTCTATACTCTACGAAGAACTGAAGAGCAGTCGAGCGAGAAACACCTTCCTTATGCGCCAGCGCAATGATCTTCCGAATCACTTTACACTGAACATCCCCAGGGTCGGAGGAACCCGTCCGTGCCTTCACAAAGAGCATCCCAGTCTGAATGTCTATGCATTTTTCACACAGGGAAGCTTCGCCATCATGGCCCGCGCAAGTCGTGCGCACACCGTTTGACATTTTAGCGACTTGATAGTATTCGGAAACCACGACGGATCTTTTCTTTACTTGTGTGATGAACCCACACGAAAAGGCTCGTTTTATTTCGTTTTTTTTTTTTTTTTTTGCGTGTGAGGGTGTACCAGAAATGAGGAGATTTTCGGATCAGAAAGGCTCTATGGAGTCTCGAGGTAGACCGGCAGCCGATTGTTTGGACTTGCCAAACTCCCTCGAGGCCCTGATACTCGTTTGTTACCTGCACGATCGGAGTCGGCTTTCGATACTATTCGATCACGAAGTCAGGGAAGGCATGGACAACGACAGACTTTTGTGGGTCACCAACTTACAAGAAGATCTTGTCGAAGAGATAGCCTGTTGAGTCTCGGTGGTGAGTCAGACCCAGTAATGAGATAGAAAATAGTGAATTTCGTAGGGAAGAGTAAAAAACTTTTGATGGGATGACGGCCTAGTAAACTGCAGAGATTGGAAGATGAGGGGATTCGGTTTGAGAATAGTGGATGATGGGACTCGAAAAACCTCACAGTCTGTCTATGACAATCAGGAAGACACGATTAACATGACATGAAAAGCCTAGCAGCGGTGACTGTGTTGGTTGTGTACTACGGGCAGAGACAAGACGGAGGAGCAGTCAGACTTCGAAGGTGGTACGAGTGAGTAAAGTTCCGTATAGGGAAGGAAAGAAAGAAGAACTCCGCCCGGGGGCAGCCCAATTGACTTGGCACTGTCTCCGGTTTACTCTAATACGCTTGTTGTAAGCCATATGGTATTAAACTTGGGAGCTATCAATCAAAATACTGTAATTTGACGGTAATATTTCAACACCGACAGCCCCAGAAGAGCTTTTGCCGTATGGATACAGTGCCCTGTAACGCCAATTTCATTGTTTTTAAACAACTTATTAGGAGATTAAATGAACAAAGACCATTCAGGCATCAAGATTGTATCCCGAGTCTGCTTTGACACTTGTTCCGATGCGGCTTCACGAGCTTTTCGGACCAGCCATCCATCCTCACACATCCTGGGGCTAGTTCAAGAGTGCTGGTTTGATGAAACTTATTTGTCTATAAAGATCATGCAATTCTTTCAAAGCCGCTACCTTGTGCTTTGGGGTTGATATGTGTCGCCAAACGAAACCGGAGGGCAAATATTCTAGAAACTCGTGGACGGTATCAACACTGTACAGTTAGTCCGGACAGACTTGCTCGTTACAAGAAACCGTACATTTTGATACGGACTGGTCCACAGCCTCACTGGGCGCTGACTGGATGAAACCGGCGAATCGTAGGCCTTGCGGTGACAGCTTGATACTAGTACTTGTCGCTCGGTCCCCATCGTTCGTTCAGTGTTTTGTTTTGTGGATAACCTCATTTGCTTGAAACGTTGGCTTGCCACCGGAAAGAGCCTCATTTTCAGAGTTTATTCCGCACATTAAACCGGAATATATACCGTAGGCGAGAATGGCGCAGCCATTGCCTCTTTCGGGTGTCAGAGACTGACTACAAACATTTAGTGTTTTCGAATGAAACAAGCAGGGCTAACTTGGGTAAATGGGCAAAGAGGTAGCACAGTAATTGAGTGTCGTAATTTGTCAATAGTATCACACTGTCCCTTTTCAGTATAGACCATTGGCGTATTGACGGGGAAATTTCCAAATTACTAGTAAGTTACAACAAGTTTCGGTATTGTTGAGTCATATGATGGTTGAATATTATTGCTTTTGGGCTTATTCCATAGAAGAAGCCCGGGATAATTCATCCCTAGGCCAATAACTCGCTTGATGGTGTATTTGAAAGTATGATTGGCTTGGGATCATGCACCTAGTGATGTGTTCGACAAGGATGTATGTGATCACCAATAGGAGGCTTAGTTTAGCACTGCCGTGACGCAGCACGCCACAAATGTCTTATTAGTAGATTATGTAACGTGTTTCGTGGTTCCATGAGCTGGAACCTCAAGATCTTGAATAGCGAAACTCGACCACGAAGAAACTTGTGATTAGATCAGCCTTTTTGTCAGCAACCACACTTCCCGACTTTCAATATTCAGCAAGACAAGGATCTCAAGAGAGTGAAGTCATCGTGTATGGATTTGAGCAATGTGTATTCACAAGAATACATCGGATCCAATGACGGGCAATCCCGAGATGGAGAGGTAAGGCAGTTTCCGAAACGCCATAGAGCTAGCTGCTAATCATGATATTTTCAGTTTGTGCCCGAACAAACGCCCCAGCCGCAGTATCCTCCTCCCTCCGCATTATCCAATCCCAGCGACGTCTTTTCGACGATATCGAACTCATTACCAGACTATGAACCGTCCATATGGCCGACACCGAGCATAGACTTGATAGGACTCGAGAACAATGACCTAAATATTTACTCCGAGGCCTTCCTAGGTTTGGATTCTCAATGTCTATCCTACGACGGTTCATATGGTCCTTCTGGATACGACACTAGAACCACAATAACCTATTCAAACCTTCAACCACTCGATGGACAAAGTTTGGATCTCGATTCAACATTTGACTTTTCCCCAGATTACACAGACATAGGTTTAGACCAAATGCATAACTGGTACAAGGGTATTGACTACAACAATCCAATGTACTTTTCCAATCTAGACAGCGAAACTTCTTCAATGTGGAACAACGACACTACGATTCAAGACCTCAGTTATTTAGGAAATCAATTTGACAGTCCCTTTTCGACGCAGATAAATAGCTTGTCATCTTCGCAGGTACACGATTAAATTCCAAGGGAAACAATTAAAAGTCATGGCTGATTCTGGATAGATTGACAATGATTACGACAGTTTATTTTCATACAACTCAGAAGACCCATTACATACATCCTCGAGGAGTTTAGTTGATATTCCCCGGCCCCAGTCTTTAGCGTCCGTTCGTTGTGACCATGATAATTGTGTCCGAACGTTTGCGAGGAGAAGGGACTTGGAGTACGTTTCTCCAATCCGGAACTTATAGGCAAGTTATAGATGCATATTACTAACGATAAAAACGTATCAGAAAACACAGAAAAACCCACCTCAAAGACTCCCAGAAACCTCATCTCTGTCCATCTTGCGAGAGAGGGTTTTTATATCCCAAGGACCTCGCCCGTCACAAAAGCTCAATACACGATAAGAAAGATAAAGAGGGGGCTTCTTCTTCGTCATCAAGAAAAACAACAACAGAATTCATGTGCCCGGAGGAAGGCTGTCCGGGACGGTACACTCGGCAGGCGGATTTAAATAGACATATAGCGGCGCAACATGCGGACATGACAACGGGATATAGATGCATGTCTGGAAAATGTGCCCGGCCAGGCAAAATATGGCATCGAATCGACCATCTGGTGAGCCACATGAGAAGGGTGCACACGGATGAGAATATTCAGGAGTTGATCCAAAAGTATGTCCTATATCCGTCTCTTTCCGTTTTGTTTATGTGTTCTCTGGTCAGGTTTTTCTAACGTAAAGACAGGTCGAGAGCAGCTGGAATAAGTGATATATCTGGTCAGGGTTCTAGGAGGGGGGATTATCCAACCTTTAGTGCAAAGGAATGGAAACCGGGCAGTTAGACATATATATATATTTTTCGCAAATAATACTTATTTCTGGGTAGACCCATACCAGTTGACATGTCAAACTGGTCGAAATTCGACATATAAATTCTTCTCTTTGTACCGATTGATAGAATATCTTGCTGATATAAAATTTCTTGATAGCTGCATCAAAAAGACACCAGTCTCTTGAGCAGTTAGTCTAGAGTTTACCACTAGCTCTATAACACATCCCTCTCAGGCTGGTAGGCTGACAACTTAGATGCCTAATACTTATTCTAAACTAGTCATCTTTTCGAGAAAATTAAGGACTCTTATACTTTTAACGAAGTAACTCTTTGGCGAAGTAGTATCTCTAGGTATTATAGTTCCCACATTCACTGTTTATAGTATATAAATTTAGCGTTCTATATTCCGTTCTTATAAACGATAAATGATGAATTTAGTATTTTCTTTTCTTTTAGAGTTACATTGTGCTGGGTCAGAGTAATAAATATAGACCTGAATCTATAACCTCTTCACAGCGACCTCGGTCTCTTGGGTCAACTGGTAGTCAATCTATGGTTCACGGCCCCACAACAAAATCCAATATCGTGGATCCTTTTCCAAACCCGGCCTTTAAAAAAAGGTGGTCGGGGATCAAGCTCCCGGGGATCTCGGTGATTGCGATGGGAGTCACGGGATCTTGACTATTTAATGACGAGCGACTTGTCTTTTTATTCTTTTTCTTGCATATCCCGACGCTATAAAAGACTGGATCTGGAATCTGTCAATACTTCCGACTCGGTTAACTTTTTGACTCGCCTTGCCAACATCTCCCGCCAACAAAAAAGATGTGTATGAAAGCAACCTGTGCTACTTGCAGTATGTACCATCCTCTGGGAAACAAATTATTCCATTTTTTTAAGTTTGCAACGACAGGCAAAGCTACGTGGTGGGGCTGCGGGAAACACATACCCGCCGTGCTCGATCAAACCCCTCAGGACGAACGCTGCAGCTGCTCGCCACAGGTCGAAGTCGATGGGAAGCAGTATCCTCCCAAGGGTGCAAAGGCCAATTGACTATCTATGGATGCGTGGATGAGATGGTTGCGTGGGGGGTCTTGAGTTGAGGATACTAGGATAGAAATTCAAAATATATCAATCGATATCAAATTGATGCCGGGTTTAATTCATACCCAGCGCGAAAACTTTTTGGGAAACAAACATCAATCATTGCTCACTCTCCGGCCTGACAACGATAATCTCCTGCACTGCATCCTGCCCGCCCATTTCGTTTCCCAAAACGGCCTTGGTGTCTATCCATTCGACATGGAATAGCCCAGAGTTGAAGCGGCACGAGTACATTTTCCCATCACTTGCGATATCCTCTCCCACCTGGCGTAATGCCTCAATCTGGCGTCTCATATCCCGTATGGCGTGCACGGAGTTCTCAAGAATGACATCTGGCGGGCTAACAGCGCGGCCAAAATGGTGAGATGTAAACAAACAAACAATCCAGTGCCTTTTGCCAGATCTAGGACTTCCTTTGCGAGGTTTAGCAATGTCCTCTTCTTGAGGAGGGATGATGAGGGCTGTTCCAAGTGGTTCCTTTAGGACTCGTCGCTCGTTTGTCTGTGTGTCGATAATTGTGTGCATCTCGACATTATTTTTGAGGTTCTTGCAGTGATCCATGTAAACTTTGTACGCGCCGGGGTACTGTGACAGCTGTCAGAAAGAATGAACTAATATGATCTAAAAATATGAGAAATGCAGACCTTGGAGCGAAACGCCTGCGCGATCCCACCGCCCCAAGACCCGACGCAGTTGCAGGCATCTATTTTTGTTAGTTGATGACAGTGAGACTTTCAGGGTACATACGTATTAGAGTAGCACCTTCAGGCGCATCAAAAAGGTCTCCTTTGACCTCGGTGATACGCATGGCGATGTTGAATAGTCGTGAGGTTAAGGTTTGAAGGTTTGTGTGAAGACGATGGGACAATGAAGATGATTGGTTGATAAGTAGGTAAGGTGCTGGAGATAGTGAGGTGAGGAAGATTATAAGATAATGAAGGTGATGAAGATGGTGAGATAATGAGGAGGGTGAAGATTGTGAGATAGCAAAGTTGAAGTTGATGCCTTGTGCCAACAACAAAGAGATGCGGGGACAAGATCGGGTTAGCGCAACTCGTATTTATGGGGCTCTGATGACAGTTTTTTTATGCTGTTTTAATTTCAACCATGTCCAGATGTCGACTCGCATTGCAAACTATCCAGGTACGTCGTTCAATGTCAAACTCAAGGTAAGGGTTAGGGTTAGGGCTAGCGCATCCCAATGGGACCGCCAGATATGACTCACTACCACTCAACAGCTATTATGTGTCACAACTGCAGACTACGTGTTCTTTAAATACGCTTACTCGACTTAACACGGTCAATTTAGAAATACTTGTCATTTCTAAAAACACGAGTCATGTCTATCGTACAGAAACACCAGACCACTCCCTTCCCCTCACCATCGCTAGTCCAGCAGGAAGGACCAGTAAGACAGTCAAGCAGGACAGACTAGTAGGACATGGGCTATGAACCCTGACCGTATTTGTCCCAGCCATCCCACGCAAGTTTCTCGTTCCCTTTGCTTTCAGTCTGTCGAAGCCCTGAAAACGTGAACTTCTTGTCTTCAATACACAGCAAATTGCCCCCACCCATGTGCCAGTTGGCGCGTCCTTTGCGGTCCATAGGATGCATTTCGCCCTCAATTTTGTCACTATCCTTCGAAAATTTAATGGTGACTTTGGTACATTCAGGCTGCTCATCGTCTTTGGAAGGTACTCTCAGGCCCGGACGGCCGCCGCAGCCACGCCAATGAAATTCGACTGTTTCGCCGTCCTTGATAGGCTCCCACTCCGGTTTAAACCCAGACCTGAGGTAGCCATGACCCGATCCGTCGGAAATGGTAAACTGGCCCCAAACTTTCTCGGTGTCCCAGAAAATGATCATTTTCATCTCGGCTTTGTATTGCGTTTCGCCAACATAAGTAACTTGGCCACTTTCGATAAATGGCATCGGCCGTGAAATAGAAGAGCCTCCGGGATTTTTTGTTGCTCCCGGAGAGGATTCAGCTGATTTTGGGGCAGGAGAAGTTTTGGAAGTACCACTGAATACAGCAGACCATGCTGAAGCTTTTGGAGCAGTAGAGCCTTCCTTCGGAGGATCTTTAGGAGGCGGAGTGGGCTTCTTGGGACGGGCAGCAACAGCCGCCACTCCCGCTTTCAGCATGACAGTTTCTTCATCTTCGGTGGGCTGATCAGGAAGAGACAATGTTTGTTTATCGGATGGTAGGCCCTTGCGAGACGGAGGTCTCTCTACAAAGTCATTCAGAGCTTCCAGAGATGCCGAGACGTCCATAAACTTATTTTCTGGTATATCGTCCTTTTTGGGAACACGTCGTTCTCTGTCAGAATGTTTCATTTCAACACCTTCGATGATATTTTCGAGTGGACGGGTCCCTCCCGAGTATCCCACTCCAGAGTCTTTTCGTCCAGGTCGTCTCCTTCCAGAAGTCATGGTGAATGATGGTATGTAGTATGAAATCTAAGTAGTAGAGCTTATTTGCTTAGCCGATAGCACACGATTCAAACACACTGATCGAAATCTAACGTAAAGAAAAGGTAGAAAAGAGGAAAAGTTGGGATGTATGAAGCGATTGTCTTTATTACACCTTTTGTGACACATTTTAGCTGTAGCCGATGACTGTGCTGGTGACTTCAAATAAGCACGTCACCAGTACAGGGCGATGACAAGAGGCATCGTTTCTTGAGTTCTCGAGGACTTGAATTATTGAAAAACTAAAGGATTTGTACGTGGTAGGCTTCATCGCGGATGGTTACATGGGTTACACATCGTTTTCCGGAAAGCTAGTGGCCATTGTAACAGCACTTGAGAGAAGTTGGTGGCCCGAGAAACGTTAAGCGTTGGTTGAGTTGGTGAAACACGGGTTTTCAGTCGACTCACAGGCACTTCCTTGCATGAGACTGCCTCCAGTTGAGACGCGTACGGGACATAAAGTAGCGAATACACAGGATTGAAGAATTTGACAAAGTTCCAGACTATAAAAATTGAGATAAAAATACATGCCTAGGAAATAGCTTGCAAAATATGATTGAAAAAAAACAACGCCGATGCATATAGCAATTTGGTATAGGAAACAATTTTGGTACAGGCTAATTTTGCGTCAAGCTCAAATGCACCTCCAGATACCCAAAGTTGAAAAGAAAACATTGAAAATGAAACAAAAAAAAGTTGAAAACCCCCCAAAATATTATAGTAATGATCAGTTGGCAAAAGACGCCTTCGAAAAATCCACCAACATAAAATCGTTAATCACATCATTGTAAAACAGATTCCTCCACTCGGGGGCATTATGCACCACGCCTGAACTCCTCAGAATCTCATTGGCAGTACGCCAGTAAATCGGTTGCGCGCGATCCTTGTTGGCGTCGTCGATGATGCCCACAGTGACTGAGACACCCGCAGACGAGAGGATCATGAAATGGGTGTTGACAGGCGTAACAAAGCTGTTAAACGGCATCACAAACTCGCCGAGGCAGACGGGGATGCAAGAGCCCTGCACACTCTGCATATGTTCGTAAAAGCGGTATTCCTGCTGCTGCTCAGAGATTCCCTGGTCCCAGGCGGCTTTGAGGATGAAGGTGAGACCCGTGAGTGGCAGGGTCATGCGGTAGACGGCAGTGGATTTGGCATCGCTACGGTGGATCTGCTCCATGTGGGTGTCAGCATGGAGCTGGATTGTCTGCACGATGTGGCATGTGAGGAGGTCCAGGCTGGCGAGCTGGCCTAGCACATGGAGTGAGGCGTTGGGGCAGGACGGGTCGGGGATGCCGCCGTTCTTGATGCCCAGCAGGCAGAGCGGCGAGCAGAAGCAGTCGGATATCGAGGACATATTGTCAGTGAGCCTATTGGGTGGAGCAAGGTTAAAGGATTCAGTTGATGATAATAGAGGAGCGAGTGAGTTAAGATCTCAGAGGATGCCAACGATGCTAGCGATGAGCGAGCACAGTTCACAGAAGAGAGATTAAAGGAGAGAGATGGGACGCAGCAAAAACGCTGTGAGAACAGCACAAATAGCACTCCATTGTTGCTGCAGCCAGGCAACAGACAGTGTTCCTTCATCATGACATGAATCACTCTGCGAGGGCACAATCAATCACCCAAACAGGCAAAGTAGAAGCCATTGAAAATTGCCTGTTTGGGACTAGTAGCATAGGCCGCTCCCACGGCGCAAACTGCTGCGTACTTTTCCTGTTTGGGACGTCAGGCGGTCAGGCAGAAAAAATGGGGTGAAAAAAATGAAAAATGACAAAGATAGCAAAAGTGGTGGCAAATTCGTCATCGTGCTGGAGCAATCTAGAACGCAGGCAAAGATAGACGATCGCAACAAAAATAGCACACCATCAGCCCTTAGCAGCCCGCGTGGACCTGGCCGAGATAGCCGTGGGCGCCACGACTGGCTGCACACGCAGCGTAAGGCCCAATCGGCTGCCTGAACACTACCACAACCTTGAATTTCTGGCGAACTCGCAGAAAAAAAGCCAAAAAAAAAGCCAAAAAAAAAAAAACCCCCCGGGCCGCGCGCCACCGTGGAGCCGCACGATACCGACGTTTGCTACAGTATCAGGGTTCCACGATAAGCGGCGCGGCTTCCCCGCAGCTGCCAACCGGAAAACTCAGACAGCCAACAAGAGCTCAAAAGCAGCTGCCCTTTTCTTCTTCCACTGCTCATCGTTTTTTCTCTTTCTCTTTCATCCCTGAAGAGCTCTCCTATCTCTGCCTACACCATGCCGAACCACTTCCATTTCGCAGGCTCCTTTCGATGCCGTCTCTACTGACACCCCACTAAGTTACAACTTCATCTACGGTAGAAGTTAACATGGCCGAATTGCCCCCCTCGCAAGAGGGCAGCGTCGGCCAGATCACGCCTCACGAACGATCCAGCCTGGACTTTCCCCAGCCAGAGCTGCCCCCCGAAGAGATTGCAGAGCGCCTGCGTGGCCTGCGCGTCAAGTTTCGCTCGCACGAAGAGCACATGCCGTATCCCAAGTACAGCGAAGATGGCCAGCCCGAAGCCTCTGCATACCACCACATGCCCGATCTCGAAATGGCCGACACAGCCCGGTCAGACGCAAATGATGAAGAAGGGAAGAACCATCTCACCCGGGTTTTGTCGCTGCGCGACCGCGCCCGCCAGCTGATGACCAGACTCGGCCGGCCCGAGGAGCCTGGCGATGGCTTGATCCCGGCCATCGACACAGGCGACTGGGTTGATGATTTGGATCATCACCCGTCTGGACTGGACGAGAAGAACACGGCCAAGATTCCTACTGCCGAGGCCAACCGTCTCGTGCGTGGCATGCACCATATCAAACGGAGGGCGAGACCGGGGTACCAGCGCACGCACTCGGCAGAGTCGGTGTTTAGTGCTGCGGGCTCAGATACAGAATCAGAGCGGCCGATTCGTGGCGAGGGCATCTTGTCGAATCTGCTCAGACTGCACCAGCAGCAGCACTCTGGACGCAACACCCCCGTGACTCCTGACAGCGGAACGACAACTCCCAAAAAGGTCAAATGGTATCACAAACAATCGCCAAACCACTCGACCATATCTTTGGTGGGTGCTGGTCTCAACATGGGCTCGACTGGGGGAGCGCTGGCCTTGGATGACCTGCAAAAGACGGTGAATAACAAGCGGCGCAAGATGCACAGCCGAAAGGAGTCCAGAGACCCAAAGGAGCACATTGCCGTGCGCATTGCAAACATCATCAGCCGGCAGAGATATCTCATGACCTTGTGCCGAGCATTGATGCGGTTTGGCGCTCCGAGTCATCGTTTGGAGGAATATATGCAAATGACGGCGCGTGTGCTTGATATCCATGCGCAGTTTTTGTATCTGCCAGGCACAATGATCATGTCGTTTGACGACTTGGCGACGAGAACGACCGAAGTGAAGCTGGTGCGAGTGCCTCAAGGTGTAGATTTGGCTCGACTGGAGGATACGCAGGATATCTATAAGAATGTTGTGCATGAAAAGATCACTGTCGACGAGGCCATCTCTCAGCTAGAGGACGTGATGGGCCGCCCACCCAAGTATCCCACCTGGCTTGTTGTGTTGTGCTATGGCTTTGCGTCTGTGTCTGTTGGTCCGTTTGCGTTTGAGGCTCGCCCAATCGATATGCCTATTATTTTCATGTTAGGATGTCTGCTCGGCTTGTTGCAGCTGGTTTTCTCGCCGCGGTCGAGTTTGTATTCGAATGTGTTTGAGGTCTTGGCGACTATTGTGACGTCCTTTTTGGCACGTGCTTTTGGATCTATCCAGATCGGCGAGACCGACGGCAAACCCGAGTATTTGTTTTGCTTTTCGTCTATGGCACAGTCGTCGATTGCGCTGATTCTGCCTGGATTCTTGGTGCTGAGCAGCAGTTTGGAGCTGCAATCGCATCAAATCATCCCTGGGTCTATTCGGATGGTGTACGCCATTATCTACTCGCTGTTTCTGGGATATGGAATCACTGTTGGCACGACCATTTATGGGCTCATGGACGGCAATGCCAATCCGTACACGACATGTTCCGGCTCGCTGATTGGGAACAACGAATACGTACAGCGCTTTCCGTTTGTTGCGCTGTATGTGATTTTTTTGGTTGTCATCAACCAGGGAAAGTGGAAGCAAGCCCCTGTGATGATTTTCATCGCTGTTGCTGGCTATGTTGTCAACTACTTTAGCAATCTGAAGCTGGACTCGAACATGGAGCTCGCCAACACACTTGGGGCATTTACCATTGGCACACTGGGCAATCTATACAGTCGATTATGGCACGGTCACGCCGCGACTGCTATCTTACCAGCGATTTTTGTCCTCGTTCCGTCCGGACTGGCATCATCGGGCTCACTGGTGTCCGGCGTGCAGTCTGCAGGCGAGATCCGGGCGAATATCACGGGAAATGCCAGTGGTACAAGCACGAGCAGCACGGCAAATAGTTCGGTGTACGACATGGGGTATGGAATGATCCAGGTGGCGATTGGGATTACGGTTGGGTTGTTTTTGTCGGCCATTGTGGTTTATCCATTGGGGAAGAGGCGGAGTGGGTTGTTTAGTTTTTGACCTTGCATCTTTCTGCGTTACACCTGCATTTTATTCTTCATTCTCTGCATATTCATTTAGCGAATTGACCTATAGAACATACATAGCACATAATATTAAACTAATCAACTAATACAAACCCCAACACCATGCTAATACTAATACTAACCCATCCAACCCGAGAAACTACAACAAAACAGCACCACCGAACCCCAAAACCATCCCTGCCACCATCCCAACCCCTTTATTCGTTGCAGCAGCACCGGAACTCGTCGCCGCCGCAACCCCATTATCACCAGGAATCGTCGGCTTCCCAGCCAGCCCAGCATACGGGTCTGTCGGCATCGATACCTGGAAAGAACTCGTCGTAGACGACGGCAGCACACTCGTCGCCTCTGCCGCCGCCGTCGTCGTTTTCGACCCATGCCCTCCACCTCCACCTCCACTGCCCCCCTTCGTCGTCGCCGTTCCTGTATGCGTGTTTGTACCATAGCTTGACGACATACTAACACACTGACTGCTCGCATCCGCCGCATCCAAACTCACATACGACCACGGCATCGCGCCCAGACTCGCCGAGCACGCGTCACACGCAGACACGGCATTGTGGTAGCCCGTCGTACAGAGACAGTACAGATATTTCAAGTCCCCGCCGTATTTGGACGAGCAGTTGTCGAACAACGTCAATTGGTAGCTGCAGCCATGCACGCTTTCTTGGCAGTAGGAGAGGGCGTCTGCGGAGCCGAGGGATGTTTTTGAAGCGCGCTTGTCGAGAAGGAGAGAGTGGTAGGCGAGAGCGGAGTTGTATTCGGAGAGGGAGGGGGCGGTTGTTATTTGGGGAGCTTCAATGTCGTGGCTGTAGACAGCAGTGGGAAGGGCGAGGAGGAGCCCTAGGGCTGTTGTTTTGGAGAGCATTTTGTGTGTTTTTTGTTATATCAACAGTATCAACTTGTATACATGTAGATGTAAAGTGCAAATGGTGTTGTCGGCGAAACCGAGTAAAAAACAATCGGGTATATCACCCACAAGTCCAGACCGCCAACGGACACAATAATAATCTAACAGATAAGTTCTTTTTTTTCCAATACGACATCCCACCAAATCAAATTTCTGTTCCCTCCCCATTTCAGGCAACTCCGGTGCAGTTTCGCCGCGGAGGCTCACTCAGGAGACGCCAAGCCTCGTGTCCATGCCGTGCCTAGCCTCCAAGGAGGATTAGGGCTCGTATTAGTGGATCTAGATAGAGCTGCATCGCACGCTATGACAACAGTTCATACGACTTGATAGGGTAACTTTATAAATTTTTTAAACAGTCTGCTACTTGTCATCTTGGCAGGGCATTGCAGGCCAATCACATTTGAGCGGGCTGGCTCGAGCCCTACGGTTAGAATCGTGAGGCTGGACTAATTTACGAAAAGACAAGGTCATATACGAGATGGAGGCTAGGACTAATAGAGGGGAGTACTGCGAGGGATCGATTTTTTGAATAATAATAATAATAATAGCGTGGTAGTTTTTCAATTCTTCGGACGCATTCACTTCTTTACGTACTTTGTAGTGTACACACATGAACGATGGCTATCACAGTCGGCCAGGTCTCTGGTGTGATCGCCTGCGTCGGCGTCGTGTGTACGTTCTGATATCAATATTCAACAAAAGAGGAAAAACTGACAAACCAGTACACATCACCGTCCCCCTCATCGTCGCAGTCGTCTTTGTGAGCCTGCTGTCCAGCGAGCACACCGCCGCTACTTGGTACCTCCCCAAACAACAAAACTCTCACATAACGTATTCTATACTAATTTTTGTCTCAGGTCCGTCGTAAACCGACAACTCCACTCCACTCTCTGGCCCGTCTTCCTACGTTCCGACTCCGCGAACAGTAAATATGTCGCGCGGCGCGTGCGCCTGCTCACCTGGCTCCGCACATTGGTATACGTGCTCATCTCCGTTGCCGCGTTTGTGACGCCTCTCGGCCTCAAGAATGTGATCAAGCTGGACAAACCGCAACCACTGGGTTTCCAGTATATAGCGGATTCGTCGGCGTTTGGGTTCGGTACGCCCGTGAGGTATAATCGGTATTCGAGGCTGTGTGGGGATATGTTGTATATAAATTGTCCGGGGGCGACGTTTGGGGGGATGTTGACGATTATCAATGAGACGGGTATAACCTTCAAAAGAGCTCTCAACTTTAAAGGGATGGTGGTGAATGCTAATTGATACCAGGAGAGTATAATATACCGACAACCCCCGACGCAATCATCAACAGCTCCATCCCGCAAGACTACATGGAAATGTTCACCAGCGCAACTTCTGGCCCTGGGAGCACGCTTTCCGGGCTGTTCGACGTGCAGTACCGCGTGTGGTCTGTGGATATCGACGACACCGGCAACGTAGACGGCGGGAAACCCTTTGCTAGGGGCTCATATCGGCACATGGACACACTGGTAGTGCGCGACGATATCGTGCTAATCGAGGGCGCTGTCGCAGATATGATGAACGGCGGTCTGGGCTTCCGCAATCACACAGTCCCAGCTGATATCCCATACGGAGCGAGATGGAGCGAAGATCTGACGTGGACTGAGCCGGTGACAGAATGCGTCGATACAAACCTGACCTTCAAGTTCCACTTACAAAGCGACTATGCGTCGCCCGAGAATTTGAGGCTGGTCGACAATGGCGGCTTCACAAACTTGGTGCCAGAATACCCCGAGGGACTGTGGCAAGACAGGCAAAACCCGGACCTGCGAGCACGCGCATACAAAGCTGCATGGATAAACAACATTATGACTGCATTCTTCCTAAACGTGACACGGCCCGGAGAGCTGCAACAGATGAATTCGACGCTTGGAAAGGCGTTTGGGATTCAGAGCAGTTTCGGGTGGTCGCCGGATGTTTATACCACGTCCTTCTCCAAAATTGACGGCGGATATTTGCCGCTGGGGTCAGGACTTGATTTGGGCCCACACTCTCCTCTGTCTGCCAACATCACCTCGACCAACTTCACCAGCGCGGGTATCATCTGCCAGGGCTGGGGACAAGGCGACATGGCCAACTACACCAACTCCGGCATCTACTGCGGCTACCTGTACGGAACACCGCAGCGTGACGACGGCGGTGACCCCTTGGTCTTCAAGGCCAGCAGAAACTACACCCAATCCTTGTATGTGTGCGCAACAGCCATCAAACAAAACATAAAAACCGTCTCGTTTCAAGCCAACAGCAGCACGGACATCACCCAACTCCACGCCACTAACGTTACCGAAAAGGCATACCCAAACAACAATTCAATGCCTCTCTGGGCCATCGAACATAGCAACTGGACCATCGGCAACGGCGTCGCGCCACTCTGGGGTATGGTGGCTGACAGGTACGAAAACACATCCGGTTTCGACACGGTGCGTGCACCGCAGCTATGGCTCCCAGCGACAAACGACCACTGGGCAGGCTCCCTAGGAGTGGCATCGGACAACCTCGCACAGCCGCGCGTGTTTCAGGATGTGCTGTACTCGGTGTACCTGAGTACCGACAGCCGGTTCTCCGGCGCCGACAATATGGCCATGAGCAAGCTGTGGTCGCAGCTGTCACGCACACCAACCGATGCAGCAAAGATTATTAATCTGGTCTGGACCGAGTTGGCGGCAACGACGACTGTGGGTATCAAAACCGTGCTGACGGACGACAACGGCTCCGGGTCTGGGAGGATCGCAACCCCCTACGCGCAGAAAATTGCGTATACATGGGCCTACGCAATTCCCGGGCTTTTAGTGCTACTTTCACTCGCACTCATGATACTGTCTGCCCTTTTCTTTGCGCTCACCTCTCGATTTTCAGTACGCGTGCTGCGGCAACTCCTCAACCAAACCGCCACGGGCCGCGTAGCCACGAATTTGCTCTACCCAGCAAACACCGACCCAGGCGCCAACACCAGGCAATGGGCAGAGACGGCAGGCAGGACGTCGCTGTCGTTTGCGGCAGTCGAAAAGGAAAAATCTGGAGACGCAGGACTTGCGAGCGCTGCGACGACACCGGTGTTGCCGGGGCAGACGATGGTTGCGTCGTTTCCGGCGATGGGTGGCGGCGGGAAGCAGGGGGAGTATATATTGATGAAGGAGAATCCGCATCAACCATAGGCATTTAATTTGGGGTTATCATGATTGTTCTGTGATAATTTGATATTGTTTTAATATGATGAGATATGAAGTATGAGATTTAACCAATAACAACGCTTAAATTTGGTGGGGCGCTTCCACATTTCCACCAATGAGAGTGCCGAAAATAACCCCTTCTTGGCGGCGGAATAGGGGATTCCCGGTCTCGAGTCTTGGTATTTGTAGTTCATGCACAACACATTCTTATATTTTGGTAAAAAAAAAAAAAATCGTTTAATAGAGGGTTATTAGTCGCACGGTCAGGCAAATACTCTGGATCAGGTCATTACTGGAATTTCTCGTGATTCACATGGATCAATACAGGCAACAGAGTTGCGTGGTCGATACTCACATGTTATCCGTAGAATTATTCTGCCTGACGTTTTACTTCTGCCTGCCCAGTATTGTTTTATTTCTGCCTACATCGATATTCAACAAACAATATTCAATAGTAGTACGTATAGTGTTGTGTAGCCCCCGCCGTTCACATGCTCAGGAACCATCCCCAAGAAAAAACCTCCGCAGAAATATGGAGCTCCTAGCCCGAAATGTCAAGTGTTGCGATCCAACACTAATCAACAAACCATGACGACAAGATCAAAAGCGAGCCGAGGCTGCGACCACCGAAGCCCGAGCAGATCGACTGAGAACATGAATTTATTAGTTAAATAGTTAGTCCTCTATTCGTATCCCCGCAATTTCTACAAACACAGCACTTGAGTGTATGCGAAAGAATTGATCAAGATGGTGCTGCTTTTCAAAGAAGAACTCATGGCCAACCTGGCCCTCTCGGTCGTCGCCACCATCGCTCTTATCTCAGCTGGCCAGTTCCCCGGCTGGACATTCAAGGGCTTGTTTGCGTGTGTGTTTGCCGTGAATTTCAGTATTCAACTCGTTTGGGATGTAATTGTGTATCCGTATTTCGTCAGCCCGCTGCGCAATCTGCCTCGTGTTCCGGTATGATCTCTCCCCCTCCCCTCATTTTCGAAGCGCAAAAAACTAAAACTTGACAAGGGCATGGTGAGCCAATTGACCATCCTCATGGACAGCCCCCGCGGCAAAAAGCCCTTGCAATGGATGCGCGACATCCCCAACGACGGCCTGATCCATTTCCGCGGCGCTTTCAACGCGTCTTACCTCATTGCGACAAACCACCAAGCCCTACTCGACATTATGAGCACGAATACATACGACTTTGAAAAACCGTGGAAAGCGCGCGAGTTCCTGGCGCGCATTATTGGGTTTGGATTGATCTTGTCAGAAGGGAATGCGCATCGAGTGCAGCGGAAAGCGCTGACGCCGGCTTTCAATATCAAGAATATTCGCGCGTTGTATGGATTGATGTGGGACAAGACGAATATTCTACTCAACGAGTTGGAGAAAGAGGCAAGGGCAAATCCGATGGAGGGAATGAGCTCGGGGAAGAGTGGCAAGGTGGAAATGACTGTTTGGGCGAGGTATTATTTCCTCTCCTCCTAACACTTGAGACTGACTCAATACTAATGAGAACAGCCGCCTGACGCTGGACGTAATCGGCCCTGTCGCCATGGGCCGCGATTTCCAATCCCTCACAAACAAGGAAAACAAAGTCGCCGACAGCTTTATAGCAATCCTCGAACCCTCTCGCGAAAAGCTGATCTTCCTGGGTGTCAACTTTGTCTTCCCACAGTGGTTTGCGCGTTTAGTTCCAGGAATGGGCCGGCTGCACAAAGTAGTCGACGAGGAAACAGGCTACTTGCGACGTGTATGCCATGAGATCGTGCGCGAGAAGCGCATAGCCCTAAAGTCGCAAAAGGCTGATACGCAGGAACTCGAGGCGGATATTCTGGGTACGATTATGCTGCGAGGAGAGTTTTCAGATGATGAGTTGGTGGATCAGATGTTGACGTTTTTGGCTGCTGGAGTATTTCCCCTTTTCCCCTTGACAATATTGAGAGATATACTGATCTGTGTAGCATGAAACAACTGCGAGCGCGCTCACCTGGGCATGCTACTTGCTATGCCTATATCCCGACGTACAAGAACGTCTTCGACAAGAAATCCACGCCACAATCCCCGCCTCAAACCACACCGTAACCTGGGACCAGCTCGAATCCATGCCTCTCCTCAACGGTGTGTGCCAGGAAGTTTTGCGTCTCTATCCAACAGTCCCAACCACAGTCCGCGAAGCCATCCGCGACACCGTCGTCGCCGGCACTCCCATCCCGCGCGGTACTCGTATCACTCTCTGTCCCTACGCAACAAACCGCAGCCCACACTTCTGGGGCCCCACGGGCGAAGAATTCCTGCCTGAGCGCTGGATCGACACCGACGAGAAGGGGAACCAGACAGTTAATCATAATGGCGGCGCGCCGACGAATTTCGCGCAGATTACGTTTTTGCATGGGCAACGGTCGTGCATTGGTAAAGATTTTGCGCGTGCAGAGTTGAGATGTGCGGTGGCCGGCGTGGTGGGTAAGTTTGTGATGGAGTTGCAGGATCCAAATCAGGAGATTCATATTGCGGGTGCGGTGACGACGAAGCCGAGGGAGGGGATGCATTTGAAGATGACGACGGTGGAGTGGTAGATTTGATGCTATTGACTGTATAGTCAAGTGTATAGGTATAGGTATAGTATAATTTAACGTATGTAATGATATCCCACGATTTGGTTAGCAGTACTTCGTACAGCGTATATAGAAATCAGTTTAATTAATCCCCGATATCTGATCATATAACTTGCTCTCATTGGCGACATTCAGGATAAGTGGTCCTGATGTGATCCTGGTGGAGCGATATGCAGGGCTATGCATTTAGCATCAAATTGATAATTGCCGATGCAACGTCATGGATCACATAAATTCAGCCTCGTCCATTTTTCTCTCCTTTCTTCTCAATTTGAAACAAAAAAGATCAAAATGTCAACACTAGAAGAAGTCCTCCTCACGCGCCATCGTCTCTCCGAGTATCACATCTACCGCGACTCGCCCAGCAAAGAGCACATGCACATCACCCCCGTATGCGACATCACCAAAGAACCGGGCTACCGCAAGAAACGGTCACAAAACCATCTCTCCTCGTTCGACTACGCCAAACCTGCTAGCAAACACAGCGAAAAAAGCTACTTCGTGCACCGCCCGCTGCTCAGCTGGCACGACCCGCCACGCACTCTGCGCCGTGGGGATACAAAACACGGCGAACCGCTGTGCGTTATTAACTCTGGCGCGTTTTGGCGCGAATGGAATATTCAGTTTTCGCAGCAGCTGGGCAAAATTATTGATCCGAGGGGGCTTGTGCGGTGGGAGAAGAGGAGTAGAGCCGACAATAAGAGCAGCAACAAAAATGCGTTCAAGGGGTATAAAGTGCGTTCATGGCGGAGTTGGGGCGAGTCGGGCAAGGAATATCATCATCAGGTCAATTCTACCCGGAAATACCTGCAAGAAAAAGGAGCCAAAAAAGGAGAAGAGTTCGAGCCGGTAGCTGCAGATGAAGCAGTCCAGTTGTCCTGGTCCGCGCCGTTTTCGGGACATACGCGGCAGTATGAATTCACGTATGCAGATATACATTTCTTCTGGGAAGGGACGCGAGATATACCCATTCAGACGCCGCCGGACAAGTGGACGCGGAGGCTGATGCCATTTCATCATCTCAAACTCATGGCAGCCCGCAAAGAAGAAAAAGTGTTTGTTGGACAGTTTGTGTGCAGCTTTTCGCCGATGAAGTACGGCAGACTGTGGATTTTCGACTCTGTAATCCAGAACCTGCTGGAGGAATCCGGTAGTGGGGTTTTAAAGGAGAAGGTTGACCCAGAGTTTGATATCCGGAAAACCAGACTGTATAATTTGATCATGGCCACGGCGGTTTGTATGGTTGTTGGCGAGTGGCAGAAACGCATGACGCTGCAGCTGATTTGCCTGTTGTTGCTGAATGGCGCTGGGAATTACGGCCAGGTTGGTGGCGGGGGGTCGTAACATAATCTAGTATATTGTATATAAACAGGACAAAATATCATAGCTACTTGCTCCGAAATCAGACATTACCACCCCATCCCATGTTCATATTCCACTCCTGTCGCACCTCGCTCACTCCTCTCGCCAGCCCAACCATAGAATCCACAAAACTGCCTTCGCCGCGCTGCATTCTCTGTCTGCGCTCTATCTCAGCCTGACTATCGGACCCGCTAGAACCCCGCAGAAGCTGCTCGGTCGTCAGTCCCTGCAACCGCTGCGCATCTTCCATCGAAACGATCTCGCTGTCTTTACGCCTCGACCATGCAGCCCGCTTAACAGCCGGTGCCCAAAAATCTCCAAGAGCGTGCTCGTCGCGGCCGTGCGCATATATTCTTCTCGTACTATGACCGCTGTCGTCTTCGTATACGCGCGATACGAACCAGTTCGAGTCGACAATCTCGTAGCGTTTCTCGAGCAGCCAAATCACCGGCCATGCGAGAATCCACAGCTGCGAGAGGATAAATATCCAGTACACGACGCCGTGGTTCCGCAGCTTGTTCACCCAGTGCGGGGAATACACGGTGATGGTGCTTTTAGCCACGATGAGTTCCATGGAAATGGCGCCGCGGTAGTTGATGTCGCGGATGTGCGATTTTAGACAGTTGATCAATTCTTGGCGGTTGAAGTTGCGGACGTGGCGTTTTAATGTGAACCTATTAAATATAAGATCATGGTCATATAATAAGCTTCGGAGAACTCACGACTTGACAGGAGACGGATCGTGGCAGAACCGCTCACACCATACCATAAAATCTTCTTGGTCCTCTCTCGAGGCGAACCACTCATCCCGCTGATCCTGCTCGTTTCCCTCTGGCTGAACGAGACGCCGCTCTTCATCATCATCAATCTCATCTTGCGAGAGTTCCGGAAGATCTTCCTCATTATCCGACAACCGAATCGGGCCCAAACGCGCTGCACCAGCAGTCTTATTCTGCGTCCAACTGGCCGTCTTCAACCTCGTGCCTCGAAACGTCTTGATCCCATCACGATCCTGCGCCACCCTGACCGTATGCCAATGCCACTGCTCCGCATTTTCAAGGCTGCTCCACCCTTTCAACAGCGTCTCCGCCAGATCGACGCGAAAGGCAAAGTCGGTCACCACATCGCCCCCGTTCTTTTTATCTTCCTTCTTCTTGGTCGAGTCCGTGTGAGTGCCACTAATTAGCAACTGCGGGCGCGGCGGGAGACGGACTTGCTGGGCAAACGCGGTGTACAGCGCGCGTGGGCTGTTGGACAGCTCAGGGCGTAAAGTGACGATAGTTGTGTTTCGCACGTTTGATCCGACGCTGACGGCTCTTTCGCCGCCGGGGACGCCGACGTCGACGAAGATCAAGCTGGTGTCATTGTCTCTGGGCGCAGCGTTTGGAGGGGCACTGCTTGCTGATGGCTGTGAGGACGACTCGGCGGTGACTTGCTCGTAGGACGGAGGAGGGAGATCGTCGCTGCCTTGGACGGTTTGGAGCGAGTGGGTCGACGCGGCCGATGTCAGCTCCGCTTGGCCCATCGTATCAACAATTCAAAAATCAATTGTCGTCGATATCATCTTTCATTGTTCGTCTGAAAAGCCAAACGAAAAGGGGGACGAGGCTGAGCTTTTCTAGCGGGCGTCTCGCTGTTGCCTATTTTAGCTTCTCCACCCGCTTATTACATATCAGTGGATCACTAAACAATAATCTTCCTATGTAAATTCCACAATTATTTATTTACAATTCATCGAAACTGGTCCGAATTGCGAATCACCCACGCCTTGAAGCTCGTCAGCTGCACACCTCCCCTCGCTACGCCAGCCTCGCCGCCGTATCCCTTTTCGCGCAGAAACTGCGACATCATCTGGAAGTCCTTGTTGAGCGAGCACAGCAAACTCGTCAGCCACTTCCACGTCACCGCAATGTCCTGGCCTGTGTGCTCGCGGAAGATGTCGTTTGCTTGTAGATAGGTCAGCTCGTCGCTAACAATGGTCGTCTCGACGTTCTTCCACGCTTCTGCTTCTGGCTCCAACAACGCGGCGGCGGCGAAGTTACCAATGTCCTTGCTGTCGACGAGCTTGAGGGAGCCCTTGTTGACAAAATCCCTCCAGGTTGACCCGCACACTTTGCCGAAAAAGCCCGGGGCGAGGTTGTCCATGAAAAACACCGGCCGCAAAATTGTGTAGCTCAATTCCGGGTTCTGCTCGACGACCTTGCGCAGGTGCGCTTCGATTTCGTGTTTTGTTTGCCAGTGCGAGACATCACTCGGGTTGTTACCGCTGTTCTCTGTGCCTCGATCCACGGTCGACAGCACAATATGACTAACACCGGCCTTGACTGCGGCGTCAATCACGCTGGTGCCCTCGGCGACTTCGTTGGGTCCGGGTACGGTCATGATAAATGCCGCCCATGGCTTGTCAGGCAAAAGAGCGCTGAAGATTGCGGGTGGGTTCTTGAAGTCTCCCTGCACGGCGCGTACGGCAGGCGATTCTTGTGTGAGTGAGCGCGTGGTGCGCGAGTTGGGGTCGCGAGTGACGGCGGCGATGGAGTGCTCGGAGGCGTTGAAGGAGCTGTGCTTGAGCAGGCTCTGCACGACGTTGCGGCCCTGCTTGCCCGTGGCGCCGGTGACGACGATGTGCTTGGTCATTTTGTGTATCTCGTGAAATCGTAACTGTTAATCAGCCAGGAAGCAAGCACTCGCCATAAATGGGCATCAGTGTTTATAAGTGGACACCACTCTGTAGCTTGATGGGGCCGCTAGACTCAGCTTCCACTGCTCCAGTTCCTTAAAAACCCAGTTAGTGCTTAGCTATTTGTTGGGTATTATTCGGCTGATTCTTTCGAATATGGTCCGTTGCGCCGTCGATGATGTGATTGATTGATTGGGGGCATGCAGGTTGACAGATCAATATCTGTGCGACTGCATTAATACCCCGGGAATGCATACGTTTCGTGCAAGCCTTGTCAAAGAATTGCCCAAAGAGGTAATTTTCAAGGGTAATCAGGGCGAAAAAGGACCGAGAAGAGTCGAGACCGCGTCAACGGTGGGGCGATCGTCTATACTACTATAGCGTACATACACCGCATACTCTGTGCAAGAACATCCAGCGAGTAATTCCTTCATGCTTTACTTGAATTTAATAGGCTTGTTTCAATTGATTACGTCTCCATCTGATGCTATAAATTCTGCAAGGTATCTATAACATACAACATATACATTGACACTGGCAAATAAGGCCACCGGTCGTACGGCCGTAAGGCGAGAAAGATCGAGCAGTTCGGTCTGAAACCCTCCGCTGTTATTTTTTTCATCTCGATAAGATCTACGTTATCGTGCCACACCAATGTTGTGGTTGGTTTATGGAAATACAAAGAACTCGTACGGTGGGTGTACAAATGTTCAAATGTTATTAACATGATGAAAGTCCATAACTATACCAACCTATAACTATATAGACCCATTCGAATTCTCAATTCCAAATTCCTCTCGGAAAATCCGCTCCATCTCTTTCCTAACCTTTTGCGGCTGCGAACTAACCTCATACTCAATATCCTGCCAACTCAACCTCTGACCCTTTGCAATATCTCTCTTCAACAAAACACCATGCGCAAGACCAATCGGCAGACCCTTAATACGCAGCGAATCTTCTGCGGTCATCAACTTCCCATAAACCATAAACCCGCCCTCGCCATCGAGTTTTTCGCCGGCTTTTAGGTCTCGTTTCGCAGTGGCGACTACGTCGGCACAGAAAGACTTGCATTGGCCTGTCGGTTCACCGCGGCACATGATCGAGGCTACGGAGAAGCCAACTTCGAGGCCGATGAGATGGTAGGGTTTGTATTGTGCGGCATAACGGCCGGTACTGTCCGTCTTGAGTCCATACTGCGCAAAGCAGTCGCGTTGGTAGTCGCCGGGTGCTTCCAGAATAACATACACGCCCCAGCGTAGGTCGTTGATGACTTGGCGCCCGTCTCTTTCCAATGAAGAAACTACTTCCACGGTACCATTGCGAGCTAACTGGCCGCCTGATTCCCTCGGTTTTAGTACATTGGGCAAGTCGTGGGTGCCGCATGCAGGAAACTCCAGTCCATCCGGAGGAGGACTCAGATCACACCCGTTCGCAACCGCAGCCATCTCCAGCGCAGACTTTGTCCCATCAAGAAACGAGTTAAACATTTGCTTATTAAAATCCCCCTTTTCCAACTGCTCGTCCGTGAATCCGTAATAACCCCAAACAGTATCTGGCGTCGAGGTATGATATTCAGGCAAGTATTTCGTCCCCTTACCCGCGCACACAACATTGAAACCAGTGGTTCGTGCCCAGTCCACCATCTCTGCGATCAGAGCTGGCTGGTCTCCGTACGCCATGGAATAGATTATACCGGCTTCCTTGGCTTTTCGGGTTAAGTATGGCCCCGCAAGCACGTCTGCTTCCACGTTGATCATGACAATGTGCGTCTTGTGTTCGCATGCCAACAGCGCATGCCGTATGCCCGCGGCTGGGTTCCCTGTTGCTTCGAGGACGACATCGATGGCTGGATGCGCGATTAGTTCGGCGGAGTTGGTCGTTATCGTCGTTTTTTCTGTCCTTATAGCTTCATCGAGAGAAACCTGCTCGCCGGCGCTACCAAAAAATTTGTTCTCGGGGAAAGAAACGCGTTGCAGAGAAGCTATTGCCCGCTCAATGGACAGATCAGCCACGCCGGCAAGATGTATCCCTGGTGTTCGCCATGCTTGCGCGAGAAACATAGACCCGAACTTGCCGGCGCCGATGAGGCCAACGCGAATGGGGTTTCCGGAGGATTGGCGCTCGGCCAGTTTGGTTGATAGTGAAGTCATGGCTTGTTTTACAGCGAGTTCACTGTATAGAAAATACTGTTTTGGTGTTGATTCTGGAGGTAGCAATGCCTAATTTCGTAGGTCTTATATCCTGTTTCAGTTCATTGACCCGCAAAAAGAATTCATGCTTTGCAAATGGTATGTAGTAGTTGAATGGTTCATTTGACTAGGATATCCAGACGTGGTCTGTTGGCCGGACATCATACCGATGAAAAGATACTCCCTACTAGATACAGTGAAGATTGCCTTCAACGCAACAAGCTAGTTATGTACCCCGCATAACTACCTACATAGCACTAAAACATTTAGAGACTTTTATGGATCATCCCCAGGAATTTTTAATCTATGCATCGGCCTTGGGTCCGGTGCAGCACTTGCAATGTATTCACGTGACCGCACATGTGCCCGATATTCTGGTTTTGCGTGTTGTTTGAGTTCTGGGATATGGTCTATTCGGATTTAGTATTTCCTAGCCGGTGGCTATTGTGGAGTATCATGTCATCTATGCTCAGCATCAGTTCCCCGTAGAGGATGGAATTCCGGGGACATCTTGCTGTGGACCAATCAACAATTGTTAACAAACTGGAACAAGGCTATACTCCATTCCTAGATAAAAGCTGAGGTAGACACCGAGACTTTACTTCCTGCAAGTCTCTTTCTGTCATTCCGGTTATTCAGATTTGACTTGATTCAAGTGTGTTTGGCATCATGTCAGTCGACAGCCCAGAAACCCTTGCACAATGGATGCAGACGATAGCCTCGTGGTCTCCAGAAGAGCGCACCAGAAAAGAAAAAGCTTTGGTCAAGCACATTGACCGAAGGCTTCTCCCTATGCTTGTGAGTATTTCTTTCTTTCTTTCTTTTTTTTTTCCCGTAGAAAAAATACACAGCTGATTGCTGCAAGATCGGAATGTACGTCCTCAACTACATTGACCGAAACGCTCTTCCATACGCACACGTGCAGACACTAGATGCAGACTTGGGTCTCAAGGGGAATCAGTACAATGTGGTGCTGAGTATTACTTTTGTTGGTAATTATACCAAAAATATCACAAAAAGCCCAAGCTTATAGATTATAAAAATAAGGCTACATCTCGATGCAAATCCCAAGCAACATGATCCTGAGCAAGACACGCCCTTCGATTTACCTCCCGGGTTGGATGGCCGTATGGGGCGTGCTCTCTGGATGCACTGCTGCCGTGCAAAACTTTAGCGATATCGCGGCTTGTCGGTTTTTGTTGGGCTGTGCTGAAGCGCCGTTTTGGGCCGGAGCTGCATTTCTTGTATGTCCCTTCTTTTTCTTTACCAAATGTGTATATTGACTGGTTTTGATGTCTGTTAGTTTTCCGGATGGTACACAAAACGCGAACTCGCCGCTCGTTTAGGAATACTCTTCTTCGGCGCCATGTTCTCCGGTGCCTTTGGCGGCCTCTTTGCAGCTGGCATTGCTGCTGCCTTTGCAAACAATAGGATTTCCTCCTGGCGATGGCTGTTTATGATTGAAGGCGCTGCCACAGTGGTGTTTGCGGCTGCGTCGATGTTTGTGATTCCGGATTGGCCTGCTACAACGAAATGGCTCTCAGAAGAGGAACGGCGGTTGAGTGTTGTTCGGTTGATGGAAGATGCAGGTGCGGAGGAGGAAGAGTTGTCGGCGAGACATGGGTTTGTGTTGGCGATGAAGGATTATCGGGTTTGGCTGGCTGTGACTGGGCAGCTTTGCGTTCAGGTGATTATTTTTTTTTTTTTTTTCTTTCTCGACAAAAATCCGTCAGCTAATATGAATAGGCCGTCGCATCACTGACAAACTTCCTGCCCACCCTCGTTGCCAACTTTGGATATAGCAATATCAACTCCCTCCTCCTCACCGCACCACCCTATATACTAGCTGGCTTCTTTTGCGTGCTCAACACCTGGTGGTCTGACCGAAACAACATGCGCTCTCTCCACATGGTCTACCCCCTCTGCGCCGTCATCGCCGCCATCATCCTCACCCTTGCCACAACCAACACCGGCGCCCGCTATTTCGCGTTAATGATCATGGTGCCCGGCAGCTACGGCTGTTTCCAAGTCTCCAACGCCTGGGTAGCATCTGTAGCCGCAAGACCAAAACAGAAGAGAGCGATTGCGCTGGCAATGAGTAATGCGATCGGTAATACGTCGCTGGTCTGGACGCCGTATTTGTATCCCAGCTCGGCGGGTCCACGGTATACGGTTGCGTGGAGTGTGAATATTGCGTTGTGTGTGGTTTGTATTGGTGTGTCGCTGTGGTTGAGGGTGGTTCTGCAGAGGGAGAATAAGAGGATGGAGTGTGGAGAGGTTGATTTGGGGAATGGGAGCAAGGGTGAAGGGAAGCCAGTTGAGGTGGAATATGCTGGGGCATTGCCGATGTCTGTTTTCAAGTTTCAGTGTTGATGATCTATCTGGTTTTTTAGAGTTTGCTCTATCGTATCTTCAGGGTTCATATGCAAAGCAATACTATAATAACATCGACGAGTAACTCGGTGAAACTTTATAAATCTACGACGTAGATAGTATTCACTTTATTCAAATTTTAACACCATTATTTTATACTAATAACACTAGAATTGAATATATAATGAAGAAAATATGCTAATCGTAGGTTTTGCATATATGACCATGCGGATACCGGGGTTCTCCCCGCACTGCTTCCCAGGATCAAGTATCCCCATTCAATTTAGTCAACGACACCAAAGAACATACATACAACTGTGAAAGAAATGCCTGAGAGCCAGCTAAACCTCCACGACCGAGTCCCAAAAGTCTCCAGAAAAGTGCGCACTTGCACCGAGTGCCGCCGCCAAAAAATAAAATGCGCTGTTCAAGCAGATAAACAAACATGCTCGCGCTGCGAGAGAAATGGCTTGGCGTGTCGTTTTAATAAGAGTCTTCAGACGATTCTTGAAGAAGACACAGAGTATGCTTCTGTCAGAATTTGGGACCATGGTTGTACTGATTTTCTGGGGCAGGGTAAAGGCAAATCTCCAAAACAGGCTTTCGCGGATCGAAAAAGTGCTTCAGGATATTGTCGAGAAGAATGAAAGATCTGCACAGAATGAGCCTGAAAGGATAGAGCATAATGTCAACAGTGACTTTGTGTCTTCGACCCAGATAAATCTGGACTCTGGCGAACGAAATCATTTCTCTCACGGTGTCGTCAATCATGACTCGGAGTTTCAGTTAACATCAAGTGCAGCCCAGTTATCAGAAAGCCAGAGCCAAAATCAACTCAGCACGGAACCAATAAGGTCGCTTTACGAGGTGACCAAGAGACAAAGCTTTCAACGAGGCGGTGACGCAGAACCTAGAAATTCACCATTGTCAGTCGATATAGATGGAGACATTATTACAAAAGGCATCATCAGTGCACATGAAGCGCAGGAACTTTTTGACTAGTTTGTCCTCTTGTCCTTGCAAACCGGTGCATTGAACTAAAAATATCAGTTTCATGACCAGCCTGAACCATTATCTATGGGTTGGACTAGACAACGAAAACACAACTCTCGAGTCCATCCGCCCTTCAAAACTCCTGGCCCTCGCAATCCTCACCGCGACAGCCATGCACATGCCAAACCGAACAGCTACCTACGACCTCTGCTACCGCGAATTTACAACACTCGTATCAAAATCAATGTTCAGCAACGACAACACCCTCGAAGATGTCAGGGCTCTCTGCATCGCGGCATTCTGGCTCCCCGATCTCTCATGGAAACTATCCGGCCAAGCAGTGCGTCTCGCAACAGAGCTGGAACTGCACACTGCGTTTTTCAAAACACCGGAAACGATCGAAACCCACCAAAAAGCGCGCATGTGGTACATGTTGTATGTGTGTGATCATCATTTCGCGATTGCGTACGGAAGACCGCCGATGGTTCAATCGAGTTTGCAGATTCGGCAGCATGAGCGGTTTCTTGAATCGCCGTATGCAGACTCTGTGGACTTCAGGCTTCTCAGTCAGGTGGCGCTGTTTTCAAAGTTTATTCATATGCATGAGACGTTGTGTGAGAATGCGAGTGAGTTGACGGTGTCGGAGGTGGCGACTATGGTTCGAGAGTATAATATACAGCTGGATCAATGGAGGTTATTATGGGAGCCGAGACAACGTAAGTATTCTTCTAGTGTATATCAAATGATATTCATTGTGGTGATTGTTAACATTAATAAGTATACAACAAATTCATCGGCACATTCCCCCCTCAAGGCAACGTGCTTTACTACCAGTTTGCCAAACTCCAACTCAACGTCCTCGCAATCCGATACATGTCCTCTAGCCGCACAGAAGATAAAAACCTGCTCGATCTTCGCAAAAAAGAATTCGTCAACATCGCCGCCACTGCCGCCTTTAACATCCTCGATCTCCTTCTCGAAGACCCCTGGATGCGAAAAGCGCTGGTTGGCGTGCCGCTGTTTGTGCACACCATGCTGGCGTTTGCATGTTTGTTTCTATTCAAGCTGGGAACGCAGTGGAATCGATTTTTTCTAGGGGTGGGTTTTGCGATGGATTTTAACGGGTTGTGTCATTTGATTGGCCGCGTGGTGCATTGTATACGGACTTCGACGGCGGGGGAGAGGCATATTGTGCATCATATTGCTACTGGATTGGAGAAAATGGTTGTTAAATGTAGGGAGTTGCATGCTAGTCGACACCCCACGAGACAGTCATCGCCGACGGTTCCTGAAATGCCGGGTGCAGGCATGGAATCGAGACAGCACCACGATGAGCAGCAGGTTATACTTGAAAGCCAAGGAAATCTATACCCCGGAGCATCAACTATTAGTCAACTTCCTGCTGCTGCTTTCTCGCAAGCACCCGGTATATTACTAGGTTCGGGGCAGAGTTCTCAAATAGAGGATTTAATGGGTGACGCAGACCTGTTGGATATGATTGGGTCTCTGGGAGGGACAGGCAATATGTTTCCGTTTGATGAAGTGAATTTCTGGGCAGAAGACATGTAGCTCTACATGTATAAAGTTCAAATGTTGACTCGATCCCGGCAAGAAAGCCGAGCGGTGGGGTACCTTTCCAATGACATCTTCTCGTCTTCAATAGCAATAAATAAGAAAACAACTACCTAGCGCTTCAAGAAAACAATTGTCCTCGTCTGCTCTTTCAACTATTTATCAACTATTGAAAACAGAAATGCAGGCTCAAAAGTTCCAGCTTTCACCACCCAGTCTCGAGGAGCTTGCCCAAAAACTCACAGCCCCTCTTTCTACAAACTACGAACACACCACAATCAACGTAGTCCAATGCCCTGACCTTCGCCAGGCGCCGTTCAATTTAGCCACTGAGGGTCTTTGCGGCGAGGAAAAAATCGCAGATGTCGGTGGCCAGGCACATCTTTTCCCGCGCCCTCGGCTGGACAAGATATACTCCATGACCGCAGTTGCTCGCTCTATGGAAATGAGCCCCGAAAGAGGAAGTATCCTCGGTGCTGGCGCTGGACCATTCCACGTCGTGGGCAGGAACTGCGAGTTGGCTCCGAATCTTTCTTGGGATGGTGGGTTTGATAATGTCGACAATCAAACCCGCTTTATACAAATCAAGGGCGGAAACGCCGTCAGCGCAGAGATCAGTCCATCTCTCGATTGCGCATTAATGGCAAACCTTTATGGTTCCCTGGGCAAGCCAGGACCAGTCCTTAAAATCACCGCGCGGAAACGCAAGGGACCCGAAAAGAGCTTCACAGAATGCATCCAAAAGGCCCTCTACGCTGCCTACGGAGACTCGCAAACCATCAGTCTTGGAGGAGCATTTTTGGCAACCTCGGGCAAAGCCCGGTATCACGTTATGCCGGATTTCCCACCAGAGAGTAAACTACCATTTAAAGACCGGGAGCAGGTCAATGATTGGCTTACATACCATGATTTTGACGGGCCGGTCGTGTGCTTGTCGGTGCTGCACTCTGCGGATCCGGGCAAGAAGATGGGTTTACGCATGGAACATACTCATGGATTTTCGCCATTGGGGGAAAATGCTGGAGGGCATTACCATTATGAAGTTGATGGCGATGAGGATGTTGAGTATGAGGCGTATTTCAATACCGCCAAGGCGATATATCGAGTGGATATGCCGCAAGCCTTGGAACGCGACTTGCATGGATGAGTGGTAGGGTAGTTACTTATAATGAAGAATATTCATTTCTTCATCATTGAATTTCTACAGAACCAATCTTAACACTGAACAGGAAATTAAGCAACGCGGAATGCTCTCAGCCTCACACTTGTCAGAGGGTGACACTAACTGTGGATCGAATCATGCATAAACACCGACTAATATTAACTAGGTCTAGATCCGGTGAATAAACTCGCCTGTAATCTTAAACCAACACACGGCCCTCGCCGCGGTTGGCCTAAATCCTGGGTACGAGGTGGAAATTATGCGACTATATCCTAATTCCGAACATAACATTGGTCATTCGTACCCGTCCTGCAGGGGGCTATTCGCAGAACTTACTAGGTACGTAGTAGACCTGAAGGCTCACCAACGCAATCCAGCAAGGCGTCGCGCCTTGTTCGCGGTGTTATTCTTAGGTTCCTTTTTATTATTAAGCTAAGAGGTCTTCAGCCTCGCTGTCAGCCTGTCATGTGTTGGCCCCCTCTCTCTGAACTCATCAATTGATCATAATAATGAAGCCATTCAGCGCCTAAAGAGGTTTGAAGCTGTCTTTTCTTCTCGTCGCGCCGCGTCGACGTGCTAGTGCCAAGAGGTATTGCGATCGCATTCGCATCCAGATGTCAATCGGGTTGACAAGATCGAGGTGAAGAGAAAAAAGATAAACATGAAGGGCGAAATTTTCAGCCGTGCGGTTGGCTTCCTGGCCTCCTTTTCCCAGCAGCGTGAGTGATAATTGTTTGCCAATACGATAATATTAAAAGCTCAATTTTCAAATAGCATCTTCACCATCTTCCTCCTCGTCATCATTACAGACACGAGATGCAACAGAATGCCCGAACACTTCGTACACCACGGAAAATGGCCTTCAGTTCGACACGTACTGCGGGATCGATTTCCTCTTCCCAGGGAGCGGAAGCACGATTGAGCCAGACATGGCTTCTTGCATGGATCAGTGTTCTTTCTATCAGCCTGTCTGCTTTGGGGTAACATACTACACGCAAAACCAGACGTGTTCATTCAAGACGATCGGCATAAATTCGAGTTACGCGAGTACCTCGGACAGCGACAATGTCCATGTCAACAGCGCGCTCGCAAATGTGACGCAGATGGCCGGATTGGATCCCACCTGTCCATTCCAAAACAACTCGATCATTCCAACGGACGAGGGGATGCCATTTCATATTTATTGTAACCAGGACATGGGCGGCATTGGCGACTACACGCCCTGGGGGGTATCGGATCGGCCACACACAGAGACGATGATGGAGTGCATGGAGCTCTGCGAGCATGCACACCCGCTCTGTCTCGGAGTAGCCTGGAATGCAGATCTCACGGCAGGGTATGGAAATTGCTACCTGAAAAACGCACAGGGCGTTCCCAACACCGTGGGTTACGTTACTCATACGGGCCTGGTGCAAATGCCAATTATCGACTCGTGCAACAGCTCGGGCCAACACCAAATCACAAGCAACGACAAAACATTCAACATCTCGTGCTACGAAGGGCGATCCGGAAGCAGCAACGCCACATCTCTCTATAGCGCAAATATTACCGGCTGTGTCGATGAATGCGCGAAATACAGTGGAACGGACTCGTGTCTTGGGGTTTTCTATGACAATTCCTTTGATGATGGGTTTGATAACTGCTATCTGTTGAATGACACGGGGACCAACGCTGGCTTTGGTGGTAACTCTACCTTTGCTGCGCTTGTATCTGGGACTCCTTCGAACTCGTCCTCATCACCGTCTACGTCTACATCGCCATCGACAAGTGCCACCAGCGCCAGCGGCGGTGGTGGCGGCGATAGCGGCGGGGGTTCCTCCAGCAAAGCATGGATCGCGGGGCCTGTTATAGGTGCCCTCGCGGCCGTGGCGATTGCTTTTGCAGGGCTTTTCTTCTGGAGAAGGCGGCGGACTGTACGAGGAGGAGGAGAAAGAGGAGAAGAAAAAAAAGCATTCGTGCCTGTTGATCAAAGGGATGCGATGGGCTCTCCGGGGGTGCACGAGCTGCCTCGTTATCCGGTTTCTGAGATGGAAGCATCGGAGTCGAGACATGAATTACCGGGCAATTGATGGCATTCGATATGCTGACAATATTGCCCGTTTCGATTGCTCGGTTTGCGAGTGCTATTTAATTTTCAACGTTCAGTGTCACATAATTAATACATATCTACCTATAGACAATAGATTTGATATCAGCAACAGACAATATGTGCAATAAAACAGGTTCTCTCAACCAGCTCACATCAATTGACCAATACCTGCAAGTGCTACTGCCTTTTAGTTCCAAGAACACTTCCATAATATAATATGCAGTACATGTAGTAATAGAACTGTATAATAATATACCATATACGTAGTTCAGTAACCCAGTGCCTCGGGCTTGGCACGTGTGGAGCGGCAACCCCACTAGCCGCATCCGTCTAGCGCAAATGAGGTCGCAGTTTCTCCCCAATAAAACGTTGCGCGCGTGCCTCGTCGTTTTTTCTTCGCTTTTTTAATTAACTCTGCTGTTGGCTTTTTGGCTTTTTGGCTTTTGCTTTTGCTTTTGCTTTTGCTTTCCAGGATCTGGATCGCTACTGTCTGGAGTACATGCAAGCGAATAGCCAATTGAGTTTGGATTCCATCATTCCACTTGTACTGACCGTGACGCACCCACGCGGGGCATATTTTTTAGATCTGCCCATTGCGACTGCTCAGGACAGGGATCCTGCGTTCTTTGACAGGACAAAACGCCATTCCTTTTGTGGTCTCGATATGCCATACGTCCATTGTCAGTGGCTGGTTTAGACTATTCTCCCATACGCGGCAATCAATCTATAGACCCGGTCGTATAGCCTCGTGCCCCTGTCGCGCCAGCGCTTAACAGATTAAAAAGAAAAGAAAAGAGCAACTGAACTAAATGACAGGCCCCGTGCAAAAATCCGCCGACGATGCGGTGCTCGCGCGGCTGGGCAAGAAGCAAGTTCTCCGGCGCCGCTTTGGCTTCTGGTCGCTGTTCGGATTTGCCGTCTGCGAACTGATTACCTGGGAGACTGTGCTGGCGCTGTTCAGCCAAGGACTAGAAAATGGCGGGCCCAGTGGGCTGCTGTACGGCTTCATTATCGCGTGGAGCTCGACTTTGTCCGTGTACACGGTGATCTCGGAATTGGCGTCGATGGCGCCCATTGCTGCGGGCCAGTACTACTGGGTATACATGCTCTCGTCGGAGCGGTACCGCGTGTTTGCCAGCTACATCATCGGCTGGCTGACCTCGCTCGCGTGGATTGCCACGGTGGCTACGGAATCGCTGTTTGCTGGTACCATGCTGCAGGGGCTGGTCGTGCTGGACTATCCGTCTAGCTACGTGCCCACGGACTGGCAGGCCACGCTGCTTACCTGGGGTGTTGCACTGCTATCGACGTTTATTAATACGGTGATTCCGGGTATGCTGCCGCGTATCGAGCTCGGGACTGTGGTGTTCCATATTGCCGGGTTTATTGTCATTATTGCGTTGCTCTGGCACTTTACCGATTCCTTTCACACGGCCGAGTTTGTGTTTCGGTCGAGTTTGAATGAGGGTAACTGGCCGACTCAGGGTCTTTCGTACTGCGTGGGCTTTTTGGGCAATGTGGCCACGTTTGTTGGTGCTGATGCGAGCGTACATCTGGCCGAGGAAGTGTCCAACGCGGCGACGACGATTCCGCGGGTGATTACCTCGAGTATGATCCTGAACGGCATTGTTGGGTTTGTCATGATGGTCACGCTGCTGTTTTGCCTGGGTGATGTCGACTCGGTGCTTGACAGCAACACGGGCTTTCCGTTCATCCAAATCTTCAAAAGTACTCTTCCCCTTACTTTCTCTCTTTGTCTTCTTCTGCTCACCCTTTTATAGACAGCGTCAAGTCCACCGCAGGCGCCACCGTCATGGGCGCCATCGTGCTGATTCTCACCTGGGCCTGCGCCACGGGAATCATCACCTCAGCGTCGCGCATGACCTGGGCCTTTGCGCGCGACCGCGGCACTCCATTCTCACGCATTGTCAGCAAAGTCGACCCACGCACGCAAGTCCCGATTATTGCTGTGGGCGTTGTGGTGACGATTGCCTGCCTGTTAACGTTGATCAACATTGGCTCGCCGACAGCTTTTAACGACGTCATTTCGCTCACCATCACGGGGTTCTATGGCAGTTATTTGGTTCCCGCCTGTTTGTTGCTTTATCACCGCGTGAAACAGGGCAATATTCTACCGCATGGATCGGTGGTGGATGGGCAGGACGTTGAGACTCCTCTTGAAAACACCGCTGTTGCTGAGGATGATCCTGTTGCTGCTGCTTCCAAAGAGATACCCAAAAAAGAAGCTTCCATCACCCCCGTCACTGACGGAGACGAACAAGGCCGAATCACCTTTGCGCCGACTCAGCTTGTCTGGGGCCCCTGGCACATTCCAGGCCTGTTGGGGATTATTAACAATGCATACGCATGCTTGTACATGATATTTGTCATTTTTTGGTCCGTGTGGCCGCCGGCGACCCCCGTGGCGGCGGATACCATGAATTACTCTGTAGTTGTCACTGGTGGAGTGATTATTTTCAGTGTTGTGTGGTATTTTATCAGAGGGAGGAAAGAGTACAAGGGCCCGTTGGTGGACAAGGAGGTTGTGGAGATTATCCGGGGGGTACATGGCGAGTAATAATGCCATTTACATGTACATATATCAATCATATACCAGTATTCAAAACATTCAAATATGAAAAAAAAAAAAACATTATCAATTGTTAAACTATCTATCCAAGCAGCGCAAGCAACTCCTCAAACGCCTTCCCCAGCGCAACCCTCTGGTCCCTCCACAACCCTTCATCGCCCAACACCTCTCGCAAATCCTCCCCCCTCTCCGCCTTTCCCTGCATGTCATGCTCCTGGCCATCTCGAAACGCGAGTCCCACACGCGGTTCTTCGACAACCTTCATCCTCAGCCCCTTGAGCACCTGCAACAACTGATCCCCACCCAACCCGCCTCCTCGGCCGCCGTACGACACCACCATTGCGGGTTTCCCCGTCCATTCATAGAATAATTGATCTAGTGCGTTTTTGATTGCTGCTGGGTAGCCCCAGTTGTACTGCGGACAAAGGAAAATAAAGCCATCAAAGGAGGCGATGTGCGCGGACCAGGCGCGCGTGGTGGCGTGTGTGTAGGCAGCCGGCAGATCAGAGGCAGGCAGGCGTGTGGGAACGGTGGGTTCGGTGGTGTGGAGGGGGAGAGGCCAGTCGAGGAGGTCGATTGTTTCGACTGTATATGAAGAGGAAGATGGAGATGGGGAAGGAGATGGTGGGAGGAGAGAGTGGATGAAGGCGGCCAGTTGCGGCGCACAGCGGGGAGTGCGTGTTGAGCAGAGGATTAGGCCGATTTTGTGTGTTTTGGAGGACATTTTGGCTGGACTTGGAATATGAATTTGATCTAGACAATGGTATTCAAACCTCTTTCTTATACACTCTTTATAGGGCTGACCGGCGGTTGCTGCGGGCCGCGGCCCGGAACCAGCACAGAACCAGAACCACGGGCGTTACGGACTTGGTTCCTGACACCGACTATACGAATTGACACACAATTGGCATCTATACTACTCCGTAGTGACTCTTATTATTTTCGATAAAATAATAAAATGAGGCTATTCCATGCTGCTCTAATCGACTGCGGAAATCGCCGATCCGGGCCTTCCGGGTGGTAGCCTCTGATTGGCTGAATACAAAATGTAATGAGTCCGATTGGCGGAAACTAAACATGTGGGGCTATATAGCTCCCAACGTTCGACACAAATAGGCAGCGACTGCATCCTTTTACTCTCAGCGTGTGTCGTCGTTGTGGTTCTCTTTCTCTGCAAATCCCACATGCAATACAATTGACTTATAACGAGATACAGACACACCATGCCGTGGAAGCGTAAGAGCAAGGCCGGGGCGAAAAAGGAGGCCGACGGGCCCGGCGAGTCGCTGGGCAGCTCGCTGCTGTCCGTCGTCAACAACGCCAGCAACCTCAGCCTGCCCATTGTGTCGCGTCCACAAACCCCGCAGAGCCCTCAACAGACACAGCCACAGCAGGAAGAACAATCAGAACCCCAGGAACAAAAACAGCAGCCACCCTCGCCAGAAGAGCTCCAGCGCCAGGCCAAACGCGATGCCGCCTTTGGACCATTGGGACATCCGTCGCACCTCTGCGTGTCGCGCCACGAAGGCGGTCCCCTGCCCGACCCTGTGCTCGACGAGCCGCCGTACTTTGTCATGTTGACCACGTATTTCAGCTTCCTGCTGCTCATTTTTGTTGGCCACGTGCAGGATTTCATTGCGAAATGGTTCATGCCGCACAAGTACCGCCATCTGATGGACCGCGACGGATATGCGCCGCTGTACAGTGATTTCCACAGCTTCTACACGCGCCGACTCAAGCTGCGCATGAACGATTGCTTTGAGAGGCCGACGACGGGCGTACCCGGTCGGATTATTACGTTGTTGGATCGGGAGACCACTGATTACAATGTGCATTTCAGACTTACGGGCACCACGACTGATACCCTGAACTTGTCGTCGTACAACTACCTGGGCTTTGCCCAGAGTGAGGGTCCCTGTGCGGACTTTGCCGAGGAGACAATCCGAAAGGACGGGATTAGTCTGTCTGGCACAATTAGCGACGGCGCAAACTCGGCCATGCATATTGAGGTTGAGCGGCAAACCGCGCGGTTTGTGGGCAAGGACGATGCGGTCATTTTCTCAATGGGCTTTGTTACCAATGCAACCATCTTTTCGGCCCTCGTGGGAAAGGGCTGTCTGATCATCTCGGACGAGCACAACCATTCGTCAATCCGGTTTGGTGCGCGGCTGTCCGGCGCCAGCATCCAGGTGTTTTCCCACAACAACATGGCTGACCTGGAGCGAAAGCTGCGCGATGCCATCTCGCAGGGCCAGCCACGCACCCACCGCCCCTGGAAGAAGATTTTGGTGACTGTCGAGGGGCTGTACTCGATGGAGGGCACCATGGTGAATCTGCCTGCTGTGATGGAACTGAAGAAGCGCTACAAATTCCATCTCTTTGTCGACGAAGCCCACTCCATTGGTGCTGTCGGCCCGCGCGGCCGCGGCGTGTGCGATTTCTTCAAAATTGACCCTGCGCGCGTCGACGTGCTGATGGGCACTTTCACCAAGTCCTTTGGCGCCAACGGCGGGTATATCGCGGCCGACAAGGCCATCATCGACAAGATCCGGAGCACCAGCGCGGGGCAAATCTACGGCGAGGCACCGACACCCCCAGTCCTGTCTCAAATTTTGAGTGCTGTGCGTCTCATCGCCGACGAAGACCCCTTGCATCCTGGCGAGGGTCAGGAGCGGCTGCAGCGGCTGGTGTTTAACTCGCGATATCTGCGGTTGGGCCTCAAGAGACTTGGGTTTATTGTCTATGGGCAAGACGATTCCCCGATTATCCCGATTATGCTGTACAACCCGGCCAAAATGCCTGCTTTCTCGCACGAGATGCTGAAGCGCAAGATTTCGGTGGTGGTTGTCACGTACCCTGCAACCCCTCTAGAACTGTCTCGTGTGCGGCTCTGTGTTAGTGCGGCGCATACCAAGGATGACCTGGACCGGATGCTGGTGGCGTGCGATGAAGTCGGCGAGGCGCTGAACATCAAGTTCTCGTCCGGCGTGGCGGGGGGTCTGCACGAGAGGCCCGATCCGGTGGACCTGAACAATCCGAACAAGACTGTGCTGGAGAGGCCGCGGTGGTCGGTCAAGGAGGTGATGGAGAGGGGGGTGCGCGATGTGCAGATGTCGCTGTATTAGAGGTGTGGTGTATAGGCCGACGATTTATGTATTTATTAATGGATAAAATAGACATGTACATAGGTACAGTAGTAATGTATAATCGATGACAGCATAATAATATAGTATCAATTGACTGAAAACAATAACTGAATCGTGTATGTATTCCCGATACCGGATGATACCTGCATGTGTTTTATCTCCATGCCAGCATTTCATCTAATTTTGAGTAAAAAAATTAATAAATTGAATCCTCTCCTAAATTTCAATATTGCAAAACTCCAAAATATCATAGCCTCACTTGCTCATCAATTCTTCCTTGACCCTTGACTGCCACCATTCCGTCCCTAACACGGCCCGTTACCAAACAAACTTTGGGTCGCGGGAAGGGGACGAGAGACAGAAAAGAATTTCCCGGTCGAGTCCAGCCAGTCAGTCGCTCACTTCCCGCCTTTCAAGCCCCAGAAATTTTCGGACTTTCTTGCTTTCTCTTCTATCTCTCTTGCAAGTGGAATTAGAGATGCGATGAGCGAGCCAGCGCGTGGATGAACTCGAACGATGGTGGCCAGCTCCAGATCCTCGCTGCGACACTCGGTGCGACCGCCCCTTCACCAGAATGGAGGCAGGATTGAAGAGGACAGCATCCTCAACAAGGACGATACAGCCCTCAAAACAGCAGCAATTATCACGGCCAGCAAAAGCCTGCCGAACCTGAAAGGCAGCAGCAACAACAACAGCAATAACACGTCTCCTCCCCCTCGTTCTTCTCGTGCTCCGACTCCGCCCCGTCGCTCGCGGATCAACAACACCCATAGTCACAACCACAAGCATCGCATCAGCACCGCGCAGACCACGCTCGACGGGTTTTTGAAACGCGATTCGCATGCCAACGCAGAGAATGACGAGCAGCCGCCTGCAAAGAAAGCGCGACGCATGACCAATCCCCAAAATAATCCAGACAATCTACATAATAATACTCATATCGCGCCGAAACAGCCCCTCCAGAGTCGTGACTCGCCCGATCCGCTGAATCTTCACACAGCGCCTGATTCTCTGCGCTCGCGGGCGCCGCGAGGAGGTGGAGGATCAGAGACTCTGGCTGCTGCTGCGACGTCGCCGACGACGCGACATGCCGCGCAGAAACCGGTGATTATAGCTGATGACGGCGACGGGACTGTCCGAAATGACTCTTCCTCTGGACAACTGGCAAAAGCTGCAGAGAAGCGCTCGCTGCGATCACACGATGGAGGTTCTCGCTCAAAGAGCGAGCTGGCCTTGTACTTCCCCAACTACGAGCAGATTCTCAGTCTGGAGCCCATCAAGCCCGAGTTTCTGGCGCCGGAGACTGTAGTTGCGTTGATGGATGACCTGACGGAATCGCCGCTGCCGCCTGTGGAATCGTCGACGCCGTCGCCGTCTCGAACGCGGAAGCAATGGAAATCGAGTGAGCAGGTTTCGCCGTTTGGCAATCCGCTGCTGGAACTGCACCAGGCTGAGAAAGTTGAGCTTGCGCAGGTGGATGAAGACGATGTTCTTGTCGACCCCCTCAGTGACGATATCTACTTCAAAGCCCATAGGCGGCACGAGCGGCAGGAAAAACAGCTGCGAAATATTGAAAAGGAACGCGCCCAGCACGAGAAGATCCAGCTGGATCGGCTACTTGATGACTTGCAGGGCCACGACTGGCTGCGCGTCATGGGCATCAGCGGTATCACTGACACAGAAAAGAAACTGTACGAGCCAAAACGAGACCATTTTGTGCGCGAAGTCACGGCTCTCATTGACAAGTTTCGTGTTTGGAAAGAAGAAGAGAAGCGGCGGAAGATGGAGCGCGAGCAAACGCTACTCGAAGCTGCCACTGAGCAGGGGGAGGAGGAAGAAGAGCAGGAAGAAGAAGAAGAGGAAGAAGCTCAACCATCGTCGGACAAGTCAGACAATCAAAGCTACGGCACCCCTCCAGACCCCAACGACGTCGACGCCTGGGCTGCGCGCCAGCTTCTGCAAGAAGCACGCTCTGCATCTTCTGCCAACGGACATACTGCTGCTCCAAGACGTCGACTCGTTGACGAGCTCACCAGATCCCCCCCAAAGCCACACAAACAACCATCCCAAAAACAACAGCAACCACAAAAACAGCGCGAACCTTCTGAAGAACCCGAACCAAAACCGTTTGTATCCTTCTATCCCAAACGCCACCTCCGCGACGCCGCCCTATCCGCGCGCCGCGGCGGCCGCAATCGCTCGGCTTTTGGCCGGCCGCTGCCGGATATTGAAGAGCACGAGTTTCGGCTTCCGGCGTATATTTTGACGGATGATGTGATTCATGCTACGGAACGCAAGCGGCGGCGGTTGAAGCGGGAGAGTAGGGGGTGATATATTTTTATTTTCTGATTTATGTATTATTTTTTTCCAACTTCTATCTGGTTCTTCTATCTGTACAAGCGAGTTGTTTTGTGGTTTTACTAGGGAATATAGATTTGCATTCAATATTTCAAATGTATTGTGGAAGCGAGTCAACTGGTGCGTTTCAGATTCGTTTTATTTTATACATAGGATCAATTGATCTATATGGAAACAGTCAATGTATAGGGAATATGGGGTCATTATCAATGCTTTCTGCTGATATTATCAATCTTAGCTAGTGCACTCTTGTACATATCAACACAGTTAAGCTTCATCTACACCTCTCGCCCAGCTACCGATCCCGCCATTGACTTACGGCCCGCTGCGATTCGTGGATACACTTCTCTCGGTATCATTTCACAATCATGATGCCGGTAAAATGGAGGCAGCCCCGTCAGCATTTTGAACAGAAAGGAACCTAGTGTCCACCATTTTGACGCTGTAGTAGGTATATCCTCGCCAGAAAGTAACTCTGGAGCTAGATAATCTACCGTGTAACAATCATGGTGGTCAGTCGTGTTTGTTCCCATGTCTTTTTTTTGTCTCGAGATGCAATGGAACCAGATCGCAGAGAAACACATGTCCTGCAGAATTGAGGAGAATGTTTTTCTGGCTTCAACTCGTGGTAAGAAGGATCTACCTCCTGCAGCGACGTCCAACGCGACCAGAATTTCTGCGGCATATCATCTTGCCCTGTCGGGCCGGGCCGTTGGTTAACCCTATCTTGCATTGAGCATATCGAGACGGTTTTTTTTTTTTTTTTCATTCTATTTTCTCTCGGCCTCTTCCCCCTCTTTAGACGTCCAATATAGGTGATCTATAGAATACTAGCTGCATAACCGGCTAACATGGCTGCTTAGCACAACATGTAGAATCCTTGTCCTTGGAGGCAAACACTACTAGTTTAAGGTTTCCTAGGTTGTTTTGTGGATTTTCAATGATTTTAGCTTCGAAAATAAAGAATAATCTTTGGTTTTGTTTAAAAGATTTAATATCATTGGTAACAAATTGGTTCGTGCACATCTACACTGAGGTCATAGCCACAAACAAACCATCTTAACCAGAACTTAAACCAAGCTGCACATAATATTCGAAACTAATCCCTTATCAAAACCATCAAGAGAAAGCCGGGTTCGCATTCGTCAACAACTGCTCAAAATACGCCTGGAACCACGTACCCGCCTCCGGAGCCGGTTGCAGGGCATCGCTATAACCACAGTGAGCATCATACCGCGCCGAACTCGAGTTTGAAGTTCCGTCGCTCTCGCCACCGGGCTTCACCCAGACAAAGGCGTCCTGCAGCGTGTTGCCAGTATCGGTGGTTGGGCGGACACCGAAGCCGGTGCCGATGACATTGCACCAGTCTCCCCATGCTTGTTGTTTGGTGGGTTGGACGCCGTTGCGGGCTATACAAATATTTTTTAGTAAAAACTTTATAAAGAAAAAGCAAGACGAGATGGCTTACCTGTATCAGTGATGAAGTGAGCGTCAAAGCCGGCGGCAGAAAGAAGAGGAGCAATAGCGTTGACGTAATCTTGCTCGTCGCAGTTGCTGTCGCCCGACGTATAAGATGGGCAGGTGCTTATTGTCCACGCATTATAGTTTGCGACATTGGTGGCGAGTCCACGAAGAGCGGCGGGTGAGCTGGCGTTTGCATAGACTTCGGCGAAGAGTTGAGCGGCTGGAGTGAGGTTGGCAGCCCATCCAAGCCAGCCAGCGTGACCTATTCAATTTTAGCATAAAGGTTTTCACTAAGCACAAAGGATTGACGGCATACCGGCATCGATGTACATGGAAACATTGTCCAGGTTGAGCTTCTCCAGAGCGTAGTTGATGCACTCATAATACGCGGACTGGGCATTGGCACATTTCTGCACGTTCAAATTGGTCACCATGTTTGCCAAACTATCCGGTTCTATTTCGTCAAGTCAATATTTTTATCTATCAAACGAAGGAGCAGGAAAGCTACCGATGATCAAAATGGTGTTAACGTCAGAGTATTCGGTGATTTGGGCAACGATACTGTCAATGTATGCTTTATAGTGGGTAATCCCGTCATTGGCAATTGTGTACTCGCCATTACTAGCCAGGGCAGCGCAGTCGCGATCCGGGAGATCGTACACAACGAAAATGCCGGCCAATGGAGGGCTTGCACCTGCGGCGTTCTTGGTTTGGATATCTTTCAAATAGGTGCCCATAGTAGGAACCTTGTCTGCGGTGTCCCTGCAATTAGAATAGCAAGTTAGCGTCGTTTAAGATAGAAATCTCGGCAAATACATACATCCAGAAAAATGACGGGACGTCAGCAACTTTACTCGCCGCCGCGGCCAAAGAAGTCGCCGAAAGAGACGGGATTGCTTCACTGATAACCTCGGACGAGTAGTACGGGTTTGCATACAGCTGGTAGCCGGAAAATGGGTTTCCGCGGGCTGCTGCTGTCGTCGCCGCTGGTTGGGCTGCTGCTGCTGCTTTCACTGTTGTTGGGGAAGGGTGAATAGCAGCTGCTCCAACAAGGGCCGCTGCGGGCAGCAGAGAAAGGAGAGACTGCATTCTGAGCACAATGTTCTGTTTATTTCAGATAATCTTCGTCAGTGGTTGAGTGCTTGTTTCTCATGATTTCAGTAGAAGAGCGGATGGGTTATATACCAGACTGTAGATTGTCCCGCGGAGTGTCGGTGCATGGGAATATCAGATTTCAGTAAGAAAGGATTCGGAATGAAGCAAACAAGAGTAAGCTGGCCAGCCATGCAGTGCCAATTATTGAGCGGAACTCGAGAAGTGCCAACGGTGGGCACATGCCTGATACTACGTAGTTTGTATAGACATGGGAAATTTGACCCAGGAATGTCGGGAGCCAACCGTAGACAGTTAAAAAGACCATAGTCAATTTCCCTTCCAGGAAATGATCTGCCTAAAATTGTGACCATGCAGAACGCTAGAAGCTAGGTCATCTTTTTTTCCTCGGATTTTCGCAACACATCGCAGAAACCAAGAAAAAGCCTTGCCAAGCTCTGTTGCTTCCGCATTTATGTCGGACTCAATCGCCAATTATAAACCAAAGTTGTTTATTCCGGTTGATGAACGGCATTATAACCTTTACTAGAAGTGAGAAATAATGCGGGGGTGTGATGTCCCCGTGGCGTTAAGCTCAATTAAACTATGTGAGATGCGGAGTATCGGTAATTTCGTCGATCTCAACTGTGCCAGGGGAACATGTATGAAACCTGCACTAATCTTGTTCACGATTAGGCCAGGAACTTTCTTGGCTTACCAATAAGAGAGCGCTATTAGCTGGTTCATCCAGGTATTGAAACATAGAAATATAGAGATTAATTCAAAGCTGAGGATTTCATTCCATAATTGTATTTTTAACAAAAGGAAAATATTTTACTATCTTGATATTAAATGCGGTCCAACTCATTCTCTTGAGATAGCTTCCTGATATAAATCGAACCACGCATCGACTCTAAATCGTCACCAATCTTAAGCGGGAGGAGGAGCGGACTCTGCAAGAGCAGCAGTAACGGACTCGCGGTTCACCAATTTGGTATACCACTCTTTGGCGTGTGGGTATTTATCGTCATCATACTGGTCCTTAGTGGCAAAGAGAATCGCCATTCTTTGCCATGGAAGCCAAGAAATATCAACATAAGATAGCTTATTTCCGACCAGCCATGGCCCATCTCCCAAATTATCGGCATATTTCTCCTTCTGCTTGGCCAGATAACTATCCACGACGGCCGTAACACGATTGATTTCTCCGGCGTATCGGTCAATCGCACTGGCGACCTTTTCCGGGTGGAATTTGATAAACCAGGTAAACTGTCCGTAGTACGGTCCTTGCCCAGAAATTTGATATGCTAGCCACTGCTTGGCATGGTAGTATTCCGGGGTGCCAGCCGGGAAGCTGAAAAGATTCTCTTTGTCGTATCGTTCAGTGAGGTATTCAACAATGGGACCCGACTCCCATAAAGTGAGGTCACTGTTAGGGTCGTAGATGGTAGGCAACCTTCCATTAGGGTTCAGGGCGACATAATCGGGTTTCTTGATGTCCGAGAAAGGAATTGGGACCACTTCATAGGGAAGGCCAAGCTCTTTCAAGACGATGGCAACTTTGAGGGGGTTCGGACTTGGCCCTTGGCCGTAAACTTTGATTGGTTTTATTTCAGAAGACATTTTTGTTCTTTCAAATATGACAATGCTTTGATGAAGTGAAGATGTCGCTTGTAGTTTGGTGTATACTTGAAAGGATGAGAAGCTGTTGATAAACACATACTCACAGGGGGTTAAAGCCAGCTTTTATAGCTCTCTCTGCAAGGCAAACTGAATCTCTAAAACAACTCATATTACAAATATGTTCAAATAAATCAATGGTTGCTTAGAAACAAACTTCATTCATGGCGGTCCAGATGACAAAACTGGGGAGCCAGCCCTGACGCTAACCCCTTTACGGAAATACCTGCGAATCTGGTGGGGCGTCAAGTCGGGGCTCGCGAGCTGGCGGGCCGAGTACCTTATTAATGTAGTTCAGTAAACTGGTTGTATTGATAAATCTACCTGGAGAACATTCATGTTGAATCCTATAAATGACTTAATATGTTACGACTATCAATTATGTTATCCCGAATAACAAGATTTTCCTGTACCAACTGACTTGCATCATCAAAATTTGGCACATATGAAAGGTCAGCTAGAACACTCGACATATTTTATGGCGGGCTCCTTGGCCTTTTTGTCCTCCCATTCTACAGCCTCTCCCTCGATAACGCCGGTCTTTGCGATTTGCGCCAAGTCCAGTTGGTTCCTCATGATTTCTGCCCGACTGGCTGCGGTCTCTGCCTCTTTTTTTCTCTCCTCGTGAGACATCTCTGGCCCCAGTACCAGGAAAACTATCATATAAGACCACCCAGCAGCCATGAAAATGGCGATTGCAATGCTATAACCAAATCTCTCCATTCCATTTGCCGCGGGGGGCAAAGGGAATTGTTCCCCAATGAGAGCTTGGATAGTTGGGGTTGCAGAGGCAGCAAGGTTGCCAAGCTGGTACGCCAGTCCCACTATCAAACTGCGGATAGTCTGCGGTGAAAGTTCTAGAAGATGAATGGGAACAGGACCAAGAACTCCCCCAACAAAGAACTGTTCAAAAAAGGCACCTGCAGTCAATGCCATGTTTCGAGGCAGGATGTATGGGGGAATAAGAGCGGCTCCAAAAATACAGGAGGTGATCATGACCAACCGACGGCCGAAAAATGAACTGATATATCCCATTGTGACACCACCAACAAAGGCGCCAAGTTGGGAAGCAATAGTAATAATGGTTGTTTGCTTTGTGTTCAGCTGGACCTGGTTTTTTAGGAATGTCGGGTAAAAGTCGCCACTACCATGAGAGCAGGAGGCAAAACCGGCTAACAGGAAGACAATGTAAAGAAGTAAGACCCAGTTTTCTTTTAGAGCTTTGCCAGCTTCTTTTGCGAAGACCTTCAAAGCAGTGCTGTTTTGATTTTCTCCGGATGAGGTGATCTGGACAGCCTTTGCCTCCCGTTCAGCTTTTATAACCAGAAAGTAGTTGGTCTCTGGTAGCCACCAACGAAAAGCGATAATGAACATTGGTGGTCCAGCACCAAACCAGTATAGACTTCGCCATCCGTGAGGTGTTGTAGGTACGATAGCGCAATATACTGCTGCGGCTAGGAGGTTACCCAGAGCCGCACTGAGCTCAAATAGTCCGGAAAGAACACCTCGGGCATCGTAGGGAAGATCTTCTAAAGCAGTTGCTGCAGCAGGTCCGAAAACACCTGTGTGATATTGTCAGTCACGGAGTTTCTTGGCTCATGTAGCGGCAAATAAGAGTATTCACCTCCCATAACAATCCCATATATTGATCTTACTCCTAGGAATTGAGGTAAAGTATCACAGAAACCGGATACTAATTCCAAAATGACAAGCATGGCGAGATTGGCGATTAAAGGCCACTTTCGACCATATCGATCGGAAAAAACACCAGAAATAATAGCACCAACCGGTCGAAGCATCATCGTAACAGTCATGGCCTAACATAGCAGGCCCAAATGTTAATCAATATAAACAATTTAAATGAGCCAGGAGAGGAGCGAACCCAGGAAAGTGACTTGTTATCAGTATCAAAGGCTACACACAGTTCTGTCAGAGTCATTGATACAGAGTAATAATCAAAGGCGTCCCAAGCCCTTGCCAAAAATCCACAAGCAAAAAGTAGCCATTGCTGCTTAGACAGTTCCCGGAGAATACTAATTGGATTGCGCACTTTGGTCTTGGGAGGTACAAGGCTGGAAAACCGCGTGGAAAAGTAATGGACGATTTGACTGCGAGAGTAAAACCAGCCTGCATCCATAGTGTTATTCTCTTTTCTGCCTTTGTTTCTGATAACTTAGGTTCAACAATTTTATTCTTTTCACCCAGATAAGCCAATTTCGATCGGTCATTATATACATTTGGAAGACCTTCAAAGCCACGATTGTTACACTAGCTCTTTCAATGCGCAACTCTTTTGTGGCTTAGTATCATTCTTACAAGAATGTTAAGAGGTATATGTATGATGTGGTATAGTACGGCTTATCTAGCATACACCAGATTTATGCACAATTTAAAAACTCGCGACAGGCTGAGTATCCGCAGATGCTGCTGTTTCATTCGCAATACCAGTGACTCTTTTGTAGAAACTGACCCACAAAGAGCATGCATGGTGGATAATGGCTCGTCTCAAATAATGTCGTGTCCCCTGGCTCAAGTTTAAGACCTGGTCACAAGATGGGTGGTTGAATAAAGGAGACTGGATTGTGGCGTGCCCCAGAGGAGTTTTTGCCACAGATCTTCAATTAATTTCTCGCAATTTAATCTAATGATTGTTTTACTGTAACTGTTCGTTGCGTTGCTGGTGGGTAGGACTATCCACCTTTCCGATGTCATGTAACCTGGCACAGTGCAACACAGTGAGCATCACGAACAGGTTCATCTAGATAGCCTCTGAAAACATCACTCGCAATAAATACTACCAATTACCGCGCATTGCCTTGTTTAGACAAGACAAGACCCTTACTTTGAGCTGGATTTAGGGTAGCTTCCGTTATGGGCCCGCCTTGCCTGGAGCAGTGCATTCACTGGGTTGGAATGCGCTTTAATAGCTCAGCTCCACAATCCTGAAAAATATCAGGAATCCGATTTGCCCACTTGGATTCTTATAATAGGCCTACATCCATCAAAATGTAGCTTAATAGTCCGATAAGTTGTTATCGATTACTCAGGCGATTCCTTGCTGGAACGAAAGAATTTTTGTGTAACACTGTGCACAAACCAAACCATTCTGAAATATTAGCCATATCTTGTCTCTTCAATTGGGCAAACGCTTCGATCCTTATTGGTCCTGAGTACTCGAAACTTCTATACAACTTCTGCAACCATTCTACGTTACTCTGCAGTTTAGCATGTAGTCACATGGGAATAAATTTATTACAATACTAAGAGCACAATGCAGTTGTGCGTCTATTCTCGGAGTATTTCTATCCATACTTATCTTCTATTAGATATGCGTATCAATAATTTGGCGGCATAACCTAGAGTAATTCATAGTACGACCGAGGATCGTGCGTCAATTTTTCAATAATACTGGCACGTGTACTCATGTACCACGCATTGGACTCGAAAATGTCTTGAAAGCTTGTCATAAGTTTATTGGGTGTCTGTACAACCTGATTTTACATACCTGAGCATGCCCTGAAAGAAGAAACTGGCTGCATACCTGGCGAAAAACTTGCGATCCAGGCCTTTGGCTTTTAACTGATACGTTCTATGTTCAAGAAAAATTAAGGCTTTCATTCTTCTTCTTATTTTTTTGTATTGATATTTTTCTCGTGGCTGCATCCAACCTCTCAACAAATATGGTAGTCTGATTTAACACCACTAAATGTCACTGATACTGTCTAAGAAATAGACCCCTGAAAGCGCTCTCCTTAACAGAAGAATGTCGAAAATAAAATTCGTTTAGTACTAGGTTTATTCATTTACCATTTTCTCTAAATTCATTAATCCATCTATCCAATTAGACTTTTCGGCGAAATCCGGTCTGGAAATTGGGGAAGAGGGATACTTTCTGAGACAAGGGGAGAAGAAAGACTATTCAAATCCGGCGATTGCAAGTAAATTGCAATTTTTAATCACCATATACGAATGGGACCTGGAGTTTCAACCACTGGACTCAATAAGCGTATGTAAATGCTGATACGGCACTTGCAATGGACATGCCAATACATCCAAGTCCCAGCTTTCAATGCCGGGATATAACGGCATTTGATATAGACGCATTTCCTTCTTGCATAGAAAGTTAGTCATCAATTTGTTTATAAAAGGAATTAATTCCAAGACTGCTAGTTTTCATGTTTTCGGTTTTATGGTCAAGACAAGAGAAACGCCCAATAGATTGAGGTGTTTTATCAGTAGTATGCCGACTGGTCGTATGATGCTTGGTGAAACAACGGGGAATTTATTGGATTGTAAATTTTTATTTATCAATCGGTATATTCTCGGCTGGTAGCACAACAGGAACTCAGCATGAAGATTCTACAGAGGAACAGATTTCGAATGAAGCTTGTTAGTACTCTGGGATGAATCCAGGTTGTATAACATATTATTGGCATTTTTCTTGCGTATAAACAAGCTTAAGTATTGTTTAAAACTATCTCTTCAGTAATGCTGCTTAAATTGATACTATATGTATTGAAAATCGGGTTACATGGCCGTCTGCAGACTCTGACAGCAGCATTGTGTGCCGTATAAAATTTCTGTAACCTTGGTATCTAAGAATACACCCCGAGATGAGATACCGTAACACCTTACATATGTTCTATATACGTAAAAGCGATGTGCGGTTTCCACTACTGGGTCAGCGCCTCTCCTTGCCGCTTTAAGGTAATATTATATAATAAATCAGACACCACTCCCAGAGCTGTGCTAAGCCATCACTAAGCAACCCTAAGCGCTTATTAAGCGTATCTAAGCAGTACTAAGCGCTTACTTCTCTGCACAATGCTCACTAGTAATTTCACTAGGTATAATGATCACTAATAGAACCGGCTAGTTTTTTCTTCAAGGACTTTTGCTCAGGAGTTCTAGAACAGCGTCTTTATTATACAATAGCACTAATAACAGATAGATAAAGCTATAAAACGGTTCACTTTACTACTTACCAGAATATTTTATTAGATTTAATACCTAATTATACAGATTATACAGATTAATTAGATAATCTGGTAAGAAAAATTACGCGTGTTTTGAGTATAAATTTGTTGTTTCCTGTATTTAGTTTCGGACCACCCGCAAAACCCGATCGGAGCGCAAAAACGTTTCCGGTTAGAGGCCGAAGAACCGGCCTTCGGCCCACTATAATTATGTTGGTTCTAATCGCGCGAAATATATCAAACCCTTCCTCCAGTATGCTCTTGACTCAATATCTTGGACGACCTCTACCGTGATAGAGCTGCTCATTAGCACAATGATATCTTCAATGTCCGTAGTAGTATTCGGCGCTGGAGTCATTGGTCTCACCACGGCTTTTGAACTGCTCCGCCAGCATCCAACTGCTTCTATCACCGTGGTCTCCAAACATCTTCTGGGAGACCAGTCCAGTGGTTACTGTTCTAGCTGGGCAGGCGCAAATTGGATTTCTTACGATGACAAAAGGGGGCCCAGACCGACTACGAACGCATTGCTTTTCAGCGATTTTCAACTATTGCTGCAAGTTTTGCTGGACAAAGTGGTGTGAAAAGGTTCCCACTTCGTTTAGTGTATGATGAAGACGAAATCAAAAAATATGGAATAGAAAAAATTCGGCAGAAGTGGTATGAAGACCTGGTCGGTGGCGTGACCGAGACTAAAAGGGAGGAATTGCCAGCTTGGGCGAGTTTTGGATTAGATCTCACAACGTTTATGATCAACCCTAGCATCTATCTCGCTTGGTATGCTTTGTGCATGTTCTATTTCCCTCTTGGTAATGCCAATTGTATACTGAAAGAAGAACCCTTGGTTGCAATCGCATCTTTTAGAAGCAGGAGTAATGTTTCTTCGAAGACCGTACGAACACATTGATCAAGTTTTTGACGACTTTCCCACGGCCGTTGCCATCTTTAATTGCACTGGATTGGGTGCCAGAACACTAGGTGGCATTGAGGATAAAAAGGTCTATCCTATCAAGGTACAGTCCTTCTCTGCGCTTTGTGCTACGACCATTATACACACGATCCTTGGTCGGCTAAATTAATGTATCAGGGTCAAACCTTACTACTTGCAGAGCCCAGTATCCCATTATCACGAATGTACATGCACAAAATAAACAATGACGAGTTTACACACATTTTTCCTCGCCCAGTCGGTGGTGGCATCATCATCGGAGGTATTCGGTTACATCATGACTATAATGACCAACCAGATATGGAAATAGCCGAAAGAATTAAGCGACGGGCCTGTGAACTCTGTCCTGAATTAGGGAATCCAGAGAACCTCAAAGTTCTTAGGCACAATGTCGGATTCAGACGTGAGTTTATCAATGTCATGCACCATCCACGCTTTTAAAACTGAGTTTGCTCGCAGCGAGCCGGGAAGGCGGCGCCCGTATTGAAAAAGAGCGGCGACACAGCAAGTGGCTTATCCATAACTATGGGGCCGGAGGGACAGGGTATCAAGCTTCATGGTATGTATTATATTTGGCTTATATCACTTTCATTTTCCCACTAACAAATCACAGGGGAATGGCACAGCATGCGGTAGCTTTATTCACAAAAGATGACGCGACAAGAGCGAATCTGTGAATTTAGAGCTCATCTCCGGATACCCCCTCTGGAAAGGTCGATAGCATCGTCTCGGTGTCGAGATCAGTAGTTCCTTCAAGCTCTGCCAGAAGAAAAATTTCCATTACATCATCACCAATATCTGGCCACATATCTTTGGTAAAAGCAGCAAGACATCGGCTTTTGAAGTTCTTGTCCTCCAAAGCAAGAACGCTGATTGCTCGGATCTGGTAGTAAAGGCGTTGATTGGTTGTAGTAGGATCGGGTAAACCTGCCCCTTCGGAAAGTTGTGCTGATGACGTCTCTCCAGACTCAATCTGATTCCTATCGTCATTACTATCGCTTCCATTCTCAGTTGAGATTTGAGTAGCCCCGTAGGCACACTCGTAAAGCATTTTAACTAGCTTGAGGGATTCCACGAAGCCTTCACACGCTCTCCAATTGGAAGACCATGTTCGGTGAGTATCTAGTAACAATGTAAAATTTTCCATAAACGTGGTGCTTTTGGAGCATTCTCTTGTGTATGGTTCCACAAAATGTCCCCAGAGACAGACCTGTGCGGCGGACATCAAAGCACACGTAGCAAACGTAGACTGAAAAATATCACGATTCGCTGGATCGTCGGTTCGACTCAATCCGCGGGATATGGAGACAATAGCCTGGGCATTCTCAAGACAGGTCGTCACCGCTTCTTCGTCTCGATAATTAAAAGGTATACCGGCACCATCAAATCCGATATCAACATTGCCGAATGGATCAAACTGCGGTAAGTACTCCTGCTGAATAACAAACAATCCGTGGTGTATTACCCAGTGAAGATTTAAAAACAACTGGCCCTGGCCCAGTGACTTGTGTGCTCTGAAACTTTCCTCTGACCATTTCAGGCTAGCGGGGAGGTACTGTTGGTATTCAAGGAGGGCACGGTGAAACCTGTTCATCTCACTTAGAGGATTCATTGGGCTATCCGTGGCTGTTGCACGCCCCCCAAGCGCGTACTCGCCAGAGAGTTGGGCCCAGAGCGCGACAGCGACAACAAAGTGCTGTAAAAGACCCGACAAAGACACGAAATTGGCGACTTTTAGCACTAAATCTATGGTTGGCGCCACACTTTCCTCGTCGAATGCATAAGCAGATTCTGCCATAGGTAGCCGGATGGAGATAGCATTTAGTTGAATGGTGGGTGGTCGATTGCACCAATATGAGGCCAGGCGATCCATAGTAACACATGCCCAAAACGTGCGGCGGCGACGTTCCTTTTCACGAGGACATAGACGTTGATTAAATTCCCTGCGTAGTCGCATCCCTTGAGACATGCGGATAGAATGGCCGATATACATCCATCCGGATAATATACATCGTTGTAATAAGTCGCGTAATCCTAAGATTAGGTTTGCTTGAATCGCAGATACTAACCAAAGTGGATGAGCAAATACACACTATTGAAAAATGAAATTCAACATACTTGATGGGCTGTCTGATGTACGACGAGAAATGTTTCTGGCCCGCTCAGCATACGACGAGGATAAAGAGGTTGCAGTCATGTCGCTTGTGTGAGCGCGCGTCTCTTCATCAGACAGATAGATTGCCGACAAAGATGATATGGCGTACAGAAGGAATTCATTCTGCGGCTCCAAATACTCTGCTTCAAAAGATGGCCGATGAATACACGCACAGAGCTCTACCGAATGATGTGTAGACCAGAAGATTGCCAATAGTCGCTGTTGGAATCTATTTCTCCTAGCAGGCTTCGGCGACTGTTCCGGGTCAAGCCTGTCTGTTGGCAACATGGACATAGAATGAGCTGATCCAGAAGGCGAAAATTGGAGCGGGTAATTCGTGATATCAAGAGCATAGCCTCCTGGGAGAAGAGTGGTCGGATATTCGCAGTCATCCTGTCTGTTGCGACAGTTCTTGCATGATGGCCGTTGGCCATCACATTTAACCTTACGCCGGCGACTACGGCGATTGTAAGTACTTTTAGTCATCGTGCGATTGGGACTAGTATACGAACCAAGTTCGACAAGCTTGAGGAGTTCGATTATTCATATGCGAGCTCATCATTCATTCTTTATCGCATTTCATTTGTTCAACTGGTGGTTGCAGTGTTATGCTTTGCTCGGGGTTGTTAAATCTGGGGCAATCACGCACTAGATCCAAGTAGGCGGGAGGATCCATCGGCATTGATCGCGGAACGCAGTGTAGCGGTTATTAGTACGAAACACTTTTCAAAATAAAAAATCAAATGTTGCAAGCGTGCAGGCCTCACTAACCGGCTTGCAGGCTGCGTTCCACCTCCCATGGCGTTCATAGTGGGGCGAAGCACCACCTGCACCCTTGTACTGTCTCCACCAATTACTAGTTAACAATCGAGTGTGGCTTATCATAAAAGTCGACACCAATCATCAGTTGAGAGGTAGCTGTTAGGGGATTTGACGATTATCGGAGTGGTATCATACCATATATGGGGCCAAATCATTACAAAACGCACTACGTATGAATGGCGGTAATTCAACGATTGTAGTTAGAGGATACAATTTTACCACAACATTGAAAAGTTCAAGATCACCATAATGGAATCTTCACTAGGCAGAATGCTAAATGAACAATTCGGAACACATCATTCAGATAATGCTCTGCGCTATAGCTTATATCTCATTGCCCTTTGTTCAATGTCCGTGTAATCCGAGAATCCCACCATTTCCCTTTCCGTAGGTTGGTCTTCACTTTTATCTCTGAGTCGATTATCTCTCCACATCCATAACCCAAGAAGAACTGTGAAAAGAATGCCTGCCCCTTCCACACCTGCCAAAGCGAAAATTGCCGTCAAATATCTCGGTTTCTCAGTTGGCAAAAACAGGAATGGTCCGATAATGTTTCCTGCAGCATATAGTACAAACTGTAGTCCATTTACAAACATACGCTTGGTGTGACCGGCTATGTTACATGAGAGAAGTGTCCAGGATAAAACGATTGCGACGCTAATAAACGGTTGCAACCATGCACATGCCGTGAGCGCCAGCTGATGAGAAAGCGGTATTGTAGCAATACCTATCATTCCCGCTAGCGGTACCAGGAAGCCGATGCTTACTGAGATGACAAGAAAGTTGGGGATGTACGAGTTCAGAAGCCCGAATGCCACAGTCGGAATAAACTGAAAAGCGCCTACAGAATCAGGTGGTTAGTCGGGTTAATTCATTTCTGCAGACGATAGAAAACCTCACCTGAAGGCATCTGATACTCGACACTCTTAACGTCATCATAGCCAAAGCTCTTCAGAAGAGTAGTCATGAAGTTTTGAATAGCTCCATTCACAATACCCAGACACAGAGCTACACCGGCAATGCATATTAATTTAGGATCTCTCAACGCCTCTTTGATTTGATACCACAAAATTTTGTCGTTTTTGACACCGGTCTGGTTATCAGCAATTCGCCATGCAGCGACCACTGTTTCTTGGTGGTTGAAAAAATAAAAATCTTTTGGTGTTGAGGGGAGTACCACAAGGCAGATGAGACCGTATCCAAAAGTTATTGCGCCAATAGTCTTCCTCGCTGGTTAGGCCTCGGTGTGGGCAAAGATACTAGACTTATACATACGACGAAGATTAACTTCCAAGACGCCACAGGGCCTGTCGTGTGGCCTAGCCCCCATGCGATTCCTGCTCCCGCCAACTGTCCGAGGCCGTTACAGCCTAACCACCAAGCCATACGAAATGGCTGTTCTTGACGAGTCCAAAACATTCCAGTAAGCAGCATCCATGCTGGAGCTATACACGCCTCGGCAGCACCTAAGGACAATGTTAGCCAAGTCTCTAATCACTTTCACCCAGACGTGGTCAATAGTAACCTAAGAAAAAGCGGATTGCGAGAATGCCTCCCATATTTTTAGCTGTCGGAGTGAGCAGCAGAAGAGCCCCCCATACCATCAACATACAGCTCACAAACTTCCCAATCTGCCATTTTTGCAGTATCAATGTAGATGGGTATGCGAAAATGAGATACCCGAAATTGCTAATGGCAGCTACCCACGAGTACTGATTCCCATGAAGTCCGAGATCAGCTTGTAGTCCATACGCATTGGCATAGTTCAGAGCAGCTTTGTCAAGGAAGCCTAAAAGATAGGCGATACACATCTGTCTTGGTGGTTAACCTCACACTCACACGTTTCTCAAACTGAAACCATTGTATCTTACCAGTGGTAGGAGAATTAAATCTATCTTGACTTTAACGACCTTTGCAATCCTTTGTCGTTCGATTTGGTCGAGTTGAAGAGCCTCTTGATAGAGATCATAACCGATATCACCGTGGCCGCCTAGCGCCAAAATCTTAGTTTCTCCAATCTCTGCGGTCTCTCCATCTTTGTGCATTTCACCCCCAGTCGTAGGAACTTGTTCAATTGTAGTCTTCTCGTCGCGCTCCATTTCCATAATGTGTAGAATTTTATATTATACTTGAACAAAGCTTAACACTCTTCATGGTGACCGTTGATGTCGCTACATATACTTTCGCGACTTATCACAAGGTAGGACCAAAAGCAGTTAGGTCCCGAATCTAAAGACAAATGCAGTTAGTGACCGAGCGATAAAATCGCCGAGCCGGGGAGTCTCCGAGGTATAAAGTACGTATAAACTAATAAGAATGTACAATTCTCGCAAACACTGCTGCTCCAAATCAATGAGTATTCAGGAAGTTTTTGCCTTTTGAATCGGTATGATCCGTTGATCTGGACAATAAAATGCTGCAAATTCGGTGCTCTGGCACCCCCTACGAGGTATGCAGTTTACTATAAATGTCGTGAAAGACATACATTGAGCGGGTTGGCGCTATCTGGCGTTGCTACGTATAGCTGGATCAACGGATGGATATGTAATTGACCAACACTTTCCTCACAGATCGGTCACCAACATGGCACCGCTGCTCGCAACTTGATTGCCGGAACTCTCGAATTCTATCGCCAATACTTTCTATCAAAGTCCCACATGGACTGGGATACGGCTAAATCACATGCGGTGAAATTCCTTCCACTATTGCAAAAAGAATGGAATCATTACGTCGAGGAAATCAGAGGTAAACAGCCTTAATTCTTCTGGCGTGGGAAATTTAAAAAAAATTGCTAATTGGCTTTTATTACGTATAGGAATTGCTGATGGTTCAGGACGAACATTCGAGGACATTCTTGCGATTAATGTTCGTACAGAAATTTCGATGGGATTGATGGCCGATGGGTGTACGGCATTTTACTGGCATGGTGGGGGCGTTTCAATCGCCGGTCAAAACTGGGATGTATGTAGGCCAACAAAATCTGCATTTCCTTACTATATCTGGATATAACTGACAACCGCCATGCAGTGGGAACGAGCACAACGCGACAATATAATTGCTTTGTACATTGAGCAAAATAACCGACCAAATATTAGCCAGCTAACTGAGGCTGGCATTATTGGAAAGATTGGTCTTAACTCATCTGGCGTGAGTGTTACTGTAAACGCAATACGTGCGCGTGGAGTTGATTTCAACAGGCTCCCGACTCACTTAGCTCTCCGGGTTGCTTTGGATAGTACATCTCGGAAGGAAGCAATCGACACAATATCAAAATCTGGAGTTGCCTCATCTTGCCACTTACTAGTAGGGGATTGTACCGGAGGTACCGGGCTGGAGTGCAGCTCTGGCGATGTACAGTGTTTGGAGATGAGTGATGGAAAAGTGACACATGCAAACCATTTTTATGTTCCACATATCGGCAATGTTAAGGAGGCCGTCTTCCTGGAAGACTCCATCTATCGTGGCTACCGTATCGACGAACTTCTCGGAAAAGCTACTGAAAATGGACAGCCTTTAAGTACCTCGGTGGCAGAGCATATTTTGGAAGATAAAGGGAACTATCCAGGTGCAATTAACCGAGGTTCATCCGAAACGAGTGCAGTAGAAACCCTATTCAGCATCGTCATGGATCTCAATTTAGTATCTGCATCAGTTAGGTTGGGAAAGCCAACAGAAGCTTCGGAATCATTCAGTATGAGACCGCCAAGTATCTAGGTCTTGGGCGAATTGGCGATTAGATATAATTTAACACAACTTAAATTCTCTTATGATGTTGTGTTACACGAAAATCGTTCTGGTGACGAAGTTTTCAAATCTCTATTAAATGGACTCTAGTATATTGATATATCCGCATTCGGCTAATCTAAGGTTATGTAAAGGTGAATTAAGAAAATAGTTTTCATGAGTGAACCATACAAATCTTGTACCTTTTTATATAATCAATGAGGTTATTTTGTCAAGCAGAACTGATTTACATATAGTGTCGAGTCCCACCCACTCGCTGTTGTAGAAGACCATGCGCGTGGGAGTGGGAGCCAGAAGCTCTTGAAGTAGCCTTGTATTTCGTGGGAAGTCAAATTCACGTGTGAAAGCCATATATGCAAATTGGCATCAAAACAGAGGCTCGCAAATTAGCATAGTGCCCAAGTGTGTACCCTGCACTAAAGCCGACCCCATCTGCACAGATGCCTGTGGACACCAAACTTAGAGCGATTGGGAAGGATAAACATAATTAGGATATAATTCACATCCGAGGAGTGATGAATACGAGATCTAATTTTGAGCCATCATTTATATGTAATTTTATTGAGAAATGGAGGTCTGGAAAACTCCATTTGGTATCTGTATTTGGAAGTGCCCGCTCGCTTACTGAATACGTTATCTATTTATTGGCTTTGAGTTAATTATCGATTCTTCTGACAAAACCAAGCTATTTTTTGTTCTCACAGAACTGAGCGCTGATCCTTGATCCTTTTCAATTTTAATCACAATAGTAAAAAAAAGCACTGACTGCATCTGTATTTATCTTAATTAACCAGATCGGCTGTAGGCGGATCACGAGGACTATGAGGACCACGGTTGTCTAATAGAAGTAAAGGAAATCAAAGGAAATAGAAAATTAAAACGCTGTTTCACACACTCTCTCAGATTTACACCTGTTATTGCTAGTAAAAAGTGTAGTTTTAACCAGGTATAAAAATGAACTGTGGATTCTTTAGAATTATAGTTAATAAGAGACATTCAGAGCAGAGTTGAATTGAACACCACTCACGGTAACATTCAACCAAGGCACATCAGGTTGAAAAGTTATAGGCAAAAAGTAGGGACCAGTTGAAAAGAAAATAGAGACCCAGGTCACGGCGGACAGAGCCCTGGAGGCGGGGTGCTCAGTGAGCAGCTTCAGGGCCCTGTTTCGGGCTCTGCGTGCTCCCGGAGTCGCGACCCTTCCTGGAGCCCGCGAGCCTGCTCCGGGAGCCATCCCCGAGCCAGGCGGAGTATAAAGCGGCGTGACGCGGAGTCCGCTGGCGTCGCACATATTTGTTATATAGGTATGTTATACACTATTTCTCATTTTGGAAAAACCTTGGCCAAATCAGGCATTCTATTCGGGGTCTTTACACTCTCATACATTTCTGCAGCTCCCTTCTATCAAGGCACCGGACAAAATCGCCACGACCTCTTCTAATAACCTGCTCATCACTAGTAGTTAACTGACAAACCGGTGATATGGAACACCCGCCGTAATGAATCAACCACCCGGTAATTTCTCTTCTAGTAGTTTAAGCTTCAGAAACAAAATTAGAAAATTGTTCAAATAAACTCGCCCTTTCTCGGGCCCAATTCTCTCGCGCTTCCTAATTCAACAAAAAAATATACACAATATGGAGTGCTCAGTGAATAGAACAAGCCCTCTCAAACTTACCATTTGTTCCTCTTCACAACCATAGACAGGATGCTCTCAAAGACCGCCTTAGGCATGCCTTCCCCCTCATCCAATTGAGAAATCATGGTCTCAATGTGATAGATCACATCTCGCTCATATTCGACATATCGTTGTTGAAGGCCAAGTTCGCTGAAGATCTGCTTCACTTTGTTTTCGCACTGAATATCACGCACTCCGTAGGAGTTTTCAAGCTCTTGCCGCTGCTTTTCATTGCAAATGCTCAAGGCTTCTGTGATGAGCCACGTGTATTTATTCTCTTGAATATCAGTGCCAACCTTCCCCAAGACTGCCAGGTCGCCAAAAACATCCAGGTAATCATCTTGAACTTGTAGGTAATCCCCAATGGCAACTGAAAGATCTATAGACTGTGATATATTTGTCGAAGAACCGCGGCATACATAATGCAGAGCCAATATAACAGGTAACGCAAAGCCAACAAAACCAGTTTTATAGGTGATAAGTGTCTCATACCCTTCCTTTGTGAAACCCTGTAGCCCAACGCGTCCAGAAGGATTAGCAAGATTGTCATGTACCTGGCCAAGCTCTGTCAAAAAGTTCACGTGATGCAATAATTCCACTATATCAACGTAGCTCGGATGGCTCTTGAAGTATTTTTTTAACAACCAAAATGTTATTGAGTGCAACATACACCCATCATTAACTGCAGCAAGGCCAATATCTGGCAGACGGTACCAGCATGGCTTTGCGCGACGCATAGTGGAGTTGTCCATAATATCATCCAAAACAAGGATGGCACCTGAATTGATTTCAACAATCCATCCCAGGACAAAGAGGTCACCTAGTTGATTTGGGGAAATAGCATGCGGAAGGATCGCTGCTGCTGTATTCATAACTGTCCTTGCACGCGCATACCTTCCACCAGTGACGTTCATCAGAAGGGACTATGATAAAACACACAGATATCTATTAGCATAAACTCCCTTTGAAAGGGCCGAGTTATAGGAGTAAAAACCTTGTCCAGACGCTCAGCCACCGCTTCTGGTATTCTGGGTAAGTTCGGTAAGTCTGTGACACTTTTTAAAAACTCTGACCTTAGATGGTCAAAATAGGTCTCAAATTCAACACGGAATTGGGAATATTTTGCATATTTTGGGTGAAACACATGTTGTATTGAAGGAAGCAAGTGAAGGGAGCGTTTGCAAGGCACCTTAAGGGATGCCATAGCACGTAACCCGCCTGCCTGACGACTCAGTCGCACGCCCATCACAGCAGAAGACATTGTAAAACGGTGGGTAACCCTCTTGAAAGTTTGTCGGAGTAGAAAGCGACTCGGGGCCGAGGCTAGTCCAACAAATTATATAGAAAATAAGTTCAATTTCAACGCAGAATAAACTGCTTGAGACCGATGCCCCCCCCTCTTAATTTCTGGGAACTAATAGGAACTAACCTACAAACGAGGGGGTCATGCAGGAAACGTGATATATGCAAGATGATTGCATAGTTGCGCTGGGCCCATGGTTTCCGGTCTAATCAGGGTTTGTTGGCTGTTACTCTACTGATATACTCTATTATAGGGCTCACCACTATCTAATTCAACAAAGAGCTCAATATCTTTTAAAAGACAGACAACAGTAGTGCACTTACCTGCTTTTATTTATAATTCCTTAATTGAAAATCCTATTTGTGTGGTACTTCCTGGTGATAGTTATGGGGAGTATGGGATCAATTGATGACTTAGTATTCACTCGAATTATTAGGACGCCAACACATTGATACATTTAGCCTCAAAATTCATTATGTCCATAAATAAGGTTAGGTTTGTATAAAGGCAACAAATTTCGACAAATTATTACGCGAATTGATTAACTCATTAATATTATTACGCAACGGCAAGTCTGTTCGGTGACTCATACTCTTATCATCCAGCCCACTCTCCGACCCCGCGCCTTTCCACAACACCGTGAGACTAATCAACCAACATGCAACTAAATTAAAGCCAGCGAACTCGCTCAATGATGGGTTGAATTGATTGGCCCAATGAGCCGTGCGAAAGAGTGCCGTTCTGCAGGGCTGTAGTTTTCGGTTGCTGCTTTCGGCGTTTGTGCCAATTGGTTTTTCGGCATACAATACTTTTACTAATACAGGCAATAGATTGCGAAAAGGATAAATAGAGTCAACTCGACTCAGAGAGCCTGAATAAACAACATTGAACTTGTAATTTTTCAGAGAAAGAGACCACGGCATATCTAAATGGAAACAGAGCGAGCAGAACTGCCCACCAACACTCCTCACATTGCACTGAGTGAAAATGCTTCTCCCGCGGGAAACGCAACTGATACGGAGCGCAATGAGCTGTTCATAGAATTAACGAACATCCAGCAGCAGGACAGATCAATCCGCCTACACGGCACACCAGGTTCCCCAATCGAACTGCTGTCCTCTAATACTACGGAAACGTTTCCGGACGGTGGCCTGCGATCATGGCTCGTCGTGCTGGGCTCGTTTCTCCTTCTCATGGGCTCGTACGGTCTCATGAACTCGATCGGAGTGATCCAATCCTACCTCGAAGCGCACCAGCTAGCCACCTACTCGACCACTGCGGTTGGTTGGATCTTCAGCGTCTTCATCTTCGTTGCTCTTTTATTGGGAGTTTTCATCGGCCCGTTGTTTGACTCGCATGGACCGAAAATGCTGGTTTATGCCGGGTCGGCCATCACAGTCCTCGGTCTGTTTCTCTTTGCCGAGTGTACCAAATATTGGCACTTCTTTCTCTGCTTCGGCATCCTGGGAGGCACGGGCGCAGCGCTTGTCAGTACTGTCGCCATGTCGTGTGTTCCTCATTGGTTTCATGTCCGAGCCGGGATGGCGATAGGGACGGCGTTGGCGGGAGCTGGTTTAGGTGGCGTTGTGTTTCCATTCTTGATGCGAGCTGGCTTTGCCAATGTGGGCTTCAAATGGACAATCAGGATCCTGGCTTTTGTTATCGGGGTTATATGTGCCATGGGCTCGTTCATGGTGAGAACTCGGCTGCCAAACAGTGTATCAAAAGCAGTGGTCAATCTCAAGTGCTTCAAAGACATGAGGTTCACCTGGTTGAGTGCCGGCGCATGGTGTAAGTTTTTTTTCCTCTTGCTGCTCTCCTGGCAGATCATGCTAACTGACTTGGGCCCAGTCCTGGAATTCGAATTCTTCTCTCTCATGGGCCTATATCCGACATTCGTTATTTCTCAGGGCTTCTCTTCTGACACAAGTGTTTACCTTCTCGTCGTGCTGAACATGTATTTCCCCCCGTCCTTTTTCTTTTTAAATCCCGCCAAACTCATTAATCTAGATCATCCCTATTCGGCCGTCTAATCGCTGGCCGCATCGGCGACACTTACGGCCGACTGAACACGCTGATGTCCATCGTCTTCGTGGCTATATTGTTCATCTTCTCTATTCTCTACCCGTTTGGCCACTCCCTACCAGCTCTCTATGTTTTCAGTACTCTGTACGGCCTTGCATCGGGGTCGTTTATCAGTCTGGCGCCGGTGTGTATTCGGCAGATTTCGGATACTAAAGAAATCGGACTTCGGTTTGGGACGTGTTATGCTTTAGTTAGCTTTGCGTGAGTTTCTTTTCTTTTCTTTTTTTTTCTCGGTCGAGCAGTGAAGCTGACTATGCGTATTTAGTACACTGATCAGTATACCCCTTGCTGGTGAGATGCTCGGCAAAGCGGGCCCAAAGGCATTGGTGGTATGGTTGGGCGGTATTTTGGTGTTGACGCTGGGGATACTGCTGATGGCACGGTGGACCTGTCTCGAGTATCAGTGGAAGTGGAGGATGAAGGTATGAAGCATCAACGAAATGATCCCAATGAAATTGATGTGGGAGACGATTATAATGAATCTATTGATTGATGTGGGAATCAAATGTTTCAACATAAAATTGTATCCGAGTGGCGTCAATTTCTGTCTGCACTAACACTCAAATGATAAATACATATTAATGCAAGCAGGAATGAAAAAGATAGAATCATGTGGTTCATGCTATTCAAAGCAGACACGAGGTATAATAAAGAAAAAGGGCATTCTGGCACAAAAAAATACCAAGCCAGTCCCGTGGCTTTTAAACTATAGTCATTTGTACGGAAGACTCTTTTTGAACGAAAGGAAAGGGTGTTTCGAATTTTTCATTAAACCTGGGCAGCAGTCTCCTTGAAGGCCTTGGAGGTGTCAGCCAAGTTCGTGGCGGCGACGGCTGGCCGTTTCGATTCGTAGTTCTTGATGGCGGCCTTGATGGCGTCTTCGGCCAGAAGCGAGCAGTGAAGCTTGACGGGTGGGAGACACAGTTCGTTGGCAATTTGTGTGTTTTGAATCTTTCCTGCTTCCTCCACTGTAGGGGAGGTTAGTTATGGAATGAAGAGGAAGTGCTTCGATGAACGTACAAGTCTTTCCTGCCAACAGTGTGGTGAGGTATGAACTCGAGGCAATGGCACTTCCGCATCCGAATGTCTTGAATGCCGATTTGGTGATTTTGCCGGTCTTTTCGTCAACCTGGATGTCGAGACGGATCTATAGATTGTTAAATATTGTCAAACGTGTCGATTAGATATCAACATACAACGTCACCGCACTAAGCCAGGCGAATTAGCTTCAAGAGTAATAAAAGTGGCAAGAGTTGATAAACATACAGCAGGGGCTCCAACTAGGCCGGATCCAACATCGGCGGACTTGCGATCGAGAGAGCCGACTAAACAACATGTTAGTAAACCGCTCGTATTTCGCGAATCAAATCCAAAAAAATGCAGTCACAAAAATCGATGGAAGAAGCGCGGTCCACTGTCAAGCCTCCTCATTCGTGAAAACGAATGACTGAACCATTTTCCGGGTCGATCTTCCCGCAGACTGATATTCTTGCGATACAACACGGCTGTCGATAAAAAGGGGAAAAAGTCGCACTAACCATTTCGCGGATTCGAGTAATGATCGAGCAGTTTGAGTTGGTTAGCCTTTCGAACGCTTGTCATTGACGTGACAAGACAGCAACTTATCTTTCTCGTGATAACCTCGGCGAAGAGGAGCGCTGACGGCCGGAAGAGCCGGCGAGCGCGCAGCACGCAGCGTCGGCCGAACCGAGAGCATGTGTGCTGTCCGAGCAACTGATCTGATGGGATTCATGATGTGTGTGTGATAAAAACAGCTTCGGAGATAGGTGTCTCTTGTTGTGTTGTGTTGAGAGTGAAGGATGAGGACTCGACTTTGACCGTGGCAAAAACAACTTTCTAGAGTGACGTTGGGTGGGGACGTGCTTCCCGGTCACGTGCAGGCCGGCATCGGACTGAAGATTATCAGATCGGCCGAGCCCGAGTTACCGAATGTGGAATAGCGTTATCAGATTCAAGACGAGGGCCAATCAGAGAGGCTGGAGACCGACCAGTTCTCCGCGGAGTCGGCTTTAGCCGGGAAATTAATTCCTGTTTAGGTAAAGTGTCCCGGGGCAGTTAAATCGGCTTTATTAATCAAACGCGGTCGAGAAGTTCTCCACACTATTCGTCCTGCGCCAATCCAATGCTCGAAATATCTAATATCAGGCATGATATACAACAACTACGGGTTGTGATATTTACACTAGAGATGTACACATGTTGAAACAAACGACAAAATATTCATCATCAACACCATTTCTCAACAATCATGGCCGCTCCTCTTTCCGCAATTCCGTATACTGCGGTCTGGATGTGCGCTGATATCAAGATGGGCATTATGCTGGCATCGATAACCCGGAGATTCTCAGTGCCGTAGACAACTAGCTCTGGGTCTACAACACCATGCAAGTCCCGCGGTAGCATAGCACATGTTCCCACTGGATGATACAAAGTAAGTGCACTGTTCTGCACATACTCCCTCCATTGAGCGTCGACCGCAGAGCCCGTTCCGTTGGCGACGACGTCGACACCAGGCTCGTATTCATCGACCCAGATGTCATGCAGTGGTGATGTGGTTGCAATTTTCCGAGCGTACTTGGCGGTTGCGATCAGTTGTTGGACGTCGAATTCCTGTGCCAGGTAATTCGGGTTGATAGTCGGCGCCACAGAGACACTAGGAGAAGTGACGTGCACGGAGCCAACACTAAAAGGATGTTCCATGACGCAAAGTAAGGTGAAAAAGTATGATCCATAAAGAGGGGACGACGAAGTTGGGTACCCCTTGACTCCGGTATAGCCATCTGAGAAAACAACCTCGATGTGCGGCACTGTGGTTTCGTTTTTGAGATAATTGAGCAGAATCTTGGATCGTACCGGCTCAAAGGGCGAAGAAGTGAGCGGATGTGCCGCGTCCTTTTCGGCGATAGACAAGAGGGAAGAGAATTCGTCACCAGTTGCTTGAGCAAGGCTTACGAATGCATACCCACTACCTGTGTAGTCATATATGGAGCGTTTCCCGTCCTCATACAAAGCCAATTGTTCGGCAGCATAGGTAGTATTGAACTTGAGGATATCGAAGGAGGTGAAATTCGGCCTCAATCGGTATGAAGCTTCCACTCGCAAATGATCCTGAAGATTCTCGCCGACACCAGGGAGGTTCACTAATTGTGGGATATGGGCATCTCTGAGAACGGTTTTGTTCCCAATGCCTGATACCTCGAGCAAGCCGGGACTTTGGATTGTGCCTGCGGATAGGATCACTTCTTTAGTCGCTTTTACCACGGTGCCATCTTCCAGGGTCACGCCCGTCGCGACGAGTGGTTTCTTGCTCGAGTTAAAATTGATCTTTGCCACAGTCACACCAGCTCGGATTTCCAAATTCGATCCTGCGATAGACGGATAGCCAGGGTTGTATGCACTATAAGAGCGCTTGCGATCGGCGAAGCGAATGTTTGAGGGTTGAGACATCGCGCCAATCGGGTTCCCTCCCAGCGAGGCATTGTTCTCAGCAACCCCAAGATTCTCCAAAGTCGGGATAAACGAGTACTGCTGCTTCGGCACATAGTCGTTGATCATCGTGTCCACTGGGCCACCAAACCCGACACCGGAGTCGCCCTGATAGTAAGGGGATTTGTGAAAGTTCTCAGCCTTGGCCATGGCCGAGATCATCGATGTCCAGTTCCAGCCTGGATTGCCGACTTGACCCCAAACGTCATATTCGACAGAACTGGCCCGGTCCCAGGACATGAGGTTGAGAGCCGAACTGCCGCCGAGCACTTTGCCCCGGGTTTGGGCTATGGAGCGATTGGCGACTGAAGGCTGGGCGGTTGTTGTGAAGTTCCAATCGTATACTCCGCCAATTGTCGACCCTTTCATTCCCGGTATATTGATCTTTTTTTCATCGGGGGCCTCAGGACCGGCCTCGAGGACGAGGATGCAGCTGCTCGTCAATGCTTCGCTTAGCCGAGATGCCACGGCCAAGCCGGCTGTGCCTCCCCCGACCACTACCTATGGTGTGATAATTGCATGAGCATTTCCAATGTTTATCGATATTATTTAGAGTGTAGGTGCCAACTTACAAAGTCATAGCTATTGCTATTAGTCTCGCAGGCCGCCGCGACACCGCTCCAGGCCAAGATGGCCGCAGAACATTCAACGAGACGCCTCAAGACCGCCATCTCAGACATCTGTAGTCGACAAAGAGTCAGAAATCAGATCGAAAGTGAGACACTACTCAGTACTCGCCCTAGGGAATTGGAAACCCATGCGTGTGGACGCAGTTGTTGCCGCGATTTGGCTAGTACATAACTTCTATAGCGCTGTTGATATTAATTAGTATGTAGCCCGTGCGAGTCGGAGTTCCCCCGGTGCGTATATTTTACTATAAGGGTCCTTTTTTTATTATTAATGTATCTGTGTACCATTACCCCTCATGTCTTGCATGAACGTCTGCGCCGCATTGCTAAATTTAGTCTGTACGGAGTATCTCCCCGCAGAATGAGCATCATCATCCATTGGCTCCTTTATAGGCGAGATTTCATATGTTTCAAAGAATGCACGTAAGACAACGGGAAATTTACCTTATCCATGTCCTCCATAATTGGCATGCACGATGCAACGAGCTGTTCGTGACAATGACCGTGGCTATGACCGGGACGTATTCCATATGGACTTTGACTTCCGCACTGGCCGTCTTGTCAGCCTAAGTTAATTAGGCCGAGATTCCGAAGCATACGCAAGTAGCGAACCGTGCCATTGTTGCTTTTCCGAGAATATATTCACTGTTATTGCGATCGTCAAACAGTGGGTCGCTTGTATACTATTATAGCAGCTGACGTGATCCGGTTCGGGATCTGGGTTTATCGTGTTTGTAGATAAATCTCAGCAACGAAAATACGAAGATAAATTACGTAGATGAAGAGAAAAAGTTAAAAGAGAAGAAGCGAATATGTCAAATAGTATTGGCCAAAATCAATAGGTTTTCATTTACTAGAAAGGATACCGGCTATTTCCCGAGGAAAGTGGAAATGATGCAGCCAGGCACGGAGAACGGCCGGCAAGAAGCACGTAGTCTTCGGATTACGCCGTCCCAACTGTTATTGAAGTACGGAAGTCAAGCTTTGCTATCCCTAATATGAAATGAACAAAGAGACGAAGAAGCCGCCTTAACCCAACACTTACAAGTCTCCTCGGAGTCCTAGCTGCCAACTCGTGCGAGAGGACCGTCAGTGGTCCGACACGCTTTATCAAAGCTTAAAGTTGGAGCTTACCTCAAACTAGAGACTTAGTGGCCTGTCGCTTGCGGAAAAAATAGTCCTGATCCAGTTACGGTGACTGGAAATAGTACAACAATGCCTTTGATCATTGCCGGAATGGGAACTTCTCGGGATCTTGCCATGGTCGTGGGTCTCCTTGATCGAGGCAAGCTGGCAAACCTGTGCTTGAAAACCCGATTGAGAGTTTTAGCGTAAAATAGGCCAATGAAGGAGCTGGCCCTTGATTCGTCACTGTGTAGTTCCTTGTCCTCGATCTGAAAACCCGGGTTATGACGGAGGGCAGTCCTTGTAGGTTTGTGCGAGTCTGTTGGGTTATCCTTCTCCGATCCAAATATTCTTTCTCGGATTCATCGCCAAACTCTGACTGTTCTCAATAATACTCCAATCTGCGAAAATGAATCTGCCCACGCATACAAGGAACGATTTTCAAATTGATCAACAGTGAACAAGAAATGCGGACAATAGACCGACTCAACTAGATACCGGACGATGTCGATACAAATGCAATACGCTCGCTATCAACCACCCGAGGACTCCAACCGGGACGACATTGGACCGACCCTTCTGATACTCACCAGCGTGCTCACTGCATGCAGCATCATAACAACCATCCTACGATGTCTTGCACGAGCATACCGACGCTCTCTAGGCTGGGACGACTATACGATAGCAATAGCCACGGCATTCGCCATCGCGCGCAGCGGACTACAAATTGCGAGCGTAAAGCACGGAAATGGCAAACACCGTTCACAAGTTTCCGACTCTGATTACACCTGGGTCGTGATGCAGGGGTGGTATACTCAGGTGATCCTGTTCCCGACTCTCTGTCTGCTCAAATGCTCGATTTGCGCGCTTCTACTCCGTATAATACCAACGCCGCGTACGAAAGTGATACTCTGTGTGGTCATGGTTGGGCTTGTGCTCACGAATCTGGAGCCTGTAATTGTTCTTCTTGCAGAGTGTACTCCGGTTAAAACGTATTGGGATCCGAATGCTGGTACTTGCTGGAATCCAGATGTCAGGATTTATTCTATTTATCTACAAGTCGGCATGTTTTCTCCTCTAGAACCGGTTAAAAAGGGTTTAAACTAACATTTTGATAGGCTACTCCGCCCTTACGGACCTTATTTGCGCTCTTATGCCCATTTACGTCGTATACAGTATCCAAATGCCATTGAAGGATAAGATTTTACTGTGTGGTCTGATGAGTCTGGGTCTTGTGTATGCTTCTTCTTCTGCTGTTGCTGCTATGACACGAGTACAAGAACCTGGCTAACCATACTCCATCGAGTAGAGCAACAGCATGTGCGTTAGTTAGAGCTTCTTCACTAGGCACAAACACCACGGATCTTACATGTGAGTTCTCTCCATTCAAAAATATTGGTAGTAAACTAATTCATTGCCTTGTAGACGACTACTGCGTAGCTGCAATATGGGCCAAGTAAGTCACTATTCTCCCAAATTTTGACACATTAAAACACTAACTTGAACAAAAAAAGTGTCGAACTCCATCTTGGAATCATTGCCGCCAACGGTGCCTGTGGGAATCTCATATACGGAATAATTCGTTCGTGTTTTCATCACAGTGGTTGTCTTTCAAAGCTTTCTCAGAATAGCAATAACCACCACACCCACGGCAGCAGCCGTTTCAGCGGTTTCTCGGCATCCCGTTCTCGTTCCCGAGGAGGAGGAAAGGGTTACTTGCGAAGCGCCGATGCGGAGAGAGCAGACTACCATTCTGCGTTATCTGGAAATAGTGGATACGATGACAGTGGCAGCGGGGGTGGAAGTGGTCATACAAGTGTTGCAGGGGGTCCAGAAAACGGATTGTCACTTCATCCCAGCCGAGAGAGCGAGATACCTTTGCAGGAGGGTATTTGCAAGAAGGTGGAATATGTGATGGAACGGTCCGAAGCCTCCGAAAGCAGTACACCGCTGCCCGGTAATGGAAATTGGTTTATCAATGGGAGGATATCGCGTTGATTTTTAGACTTTTTTTGTTATTACTTTCATGGATTCAACGGGTAATGATACCAGCATGTAGAGATGCATAAGCGAGTTTTGTATAAAAGTAACTTTGAATGATATCGATTGTTCCAAAATAACAAGTCTATTTACACCTTTTATCAAAAAACCTCTGAAATTATACATACAGACAAAAAAAAGTTAACTCTACCCCAAAAGTTTTCATTCCATAACCATGTGGTTTTCAGTCACTTCCCGACGCTTAGAGATTAGGTTCAATAGATTATTGGGCATTATCAGGTTCGTCTTGATCTTTTTTAGGCCATTTCACAATTCTGAAGGGATCTCTCCTCATCCAACCGTCATATGCAGGTCTATGCTCTTTTTTCCATCGTAAGTGCACCTGCTCCCATTGCAATAAACCCAATGGCCGGTTGTATCTATCGTCGTCATCGTCACTCGTCTCGTCAACATGAGATGGTGCAGGCTCGGTGCTTGGGCGGTCCTCATCTTTAACGGATGCTATATTGAGTATGTCAACAATGTTCGAAATCTGTACCCAAGGAGACGAATGAGACATATTCATACCGGGTGCATCTAGACTACCCTCTTGGACATTCAAGCGTCGCCTTTTTGCCTGCGTGGGTAGACCGGTATTGTCCACGTTATTCCCTCCAGTGTCATCCTCTGATTCAGGATCATCCTCTGATCTTAAACGTTCTGGATTCTTTTTCCTTCTCCCATAGCCACCTAAAAAAATGAAACAGATGAGACTATTCATCATCATGCCAAGAAAAAATTAAAAATGTACTCTGACCTCGCTACTTACCTGATAAAGAACATCCATAGTCACGAAAGGAAAAATGACAATTCGCACAGGCTCCAGAGAAATACCCAGTTACAACGATGCATTGGGTGAAACACACCTTTTTTGCATCTTCGCATCTGCCACACGCCTCTCTGGCCGGTGTTCCGACACTCTGTGCCACAACAGCCTCGGCTCTGCTGGCATATCTATCGCTCAATCCCTGGGGCTCGGTTGAAGGCAGATATCTGGGACGGCGCTTGGATGGTAATTTACAGAGCTCTTTCAACACGGGAGATTGATGGCCAATGTTGCTTTTGGCTTTTTCCAAGAGTTCGCTGGCAGTAGCATATTTGATATCGCTAACGCTCGTAGTTGCAATTGCGTTGACATTGGCGTTGGCGTGGGCATTTTTGGTGCCCCTTGTGTTCATCCTGAGCTTATTTCGATCGAGGAATGAAAATCAAGGGCCAGTAGAAGCAAGCTGTGTGGAAAAAAGAGACAATGATCGAATAAAATATTGTCTTCATCGAGCCTGGGTTGATACTGGAGAAGAAGACGTCTAGTACAAGTTCGAGTTTAAATAATTAAGAAGCACAAAGAAATTGTTCACTAATATAAGCGGTGTTGCAGAAATCAAATGTTGCTCTTTGTTTACTATCTCTTGGTGTATCTTTGTAAGAAGTGACGTCTTTCAATTCCTATAAAGTCTCTTTGAATTTGTGAGAGATGGGGTTCCTGTACTTTTGTACAAAATATCTTCTATCAGGACTTTTTTTGAGTACAGAAACTTGGTTATATCAAAGATCTAGTCGTTGTAGAACAATAATTTCTATCCCTATTTAAAGTTTTGAGCTTAATGAAAAACGTATGGTAATTGGTTGAAAAATTGTCTAGTCCCGTAAATGAGGCTTGCTAGCTCTAAAAAGGATTAGTGCGCCCCGTAACAATGAATACGCATATCCGCCCCCCCATCACTCGGTCTTCCTTCAAACAAAGGGCGGACAGATATGATGAATCAGAGAAAACATAGGGGACACGGCGGTATTAAAAAACTTGCTATCTATTCTTAGTCAAAAGTAGACAGCTTCAGACCGTAATTCCTTGGATTCGCCGCTAAGATGCAATAAACAACCAGTCTACAGTTTCTCTGGTGAATTTGGATAAACGCTGTGTAATAATTCGTCATTTTTTTCTAGGTAAGACAAAAATGCCTAAATGGTATACGGGTTAGTCGTTCCTGAATTAGGTCGCCAGGGACCTAGACCGTTGAAAAATGACATATTCTCAATTGCTCTCTCTAAAAGCTCTCTGGTCAACTGGTGGCAAATATCAACAACCAGTTTTATCAAGTTAACCGTACATGGTCACTATTTCGAGATCCCAAGATTGTGCTTTTATGGCGCTATACCTACACTACGTGATGGCTTTTGGCCATATATATCATCGAAAACTGCCACAGAATCCCGCTTTAGGCAGCCGTGGACACTGTAGAGCTTCTCCGACCGCCGTGCAGCGGATTCTTTCAATATTTCCTTGACTTCCCTCAGCTACACATGCAGTAAGTAATCTGGTTGCTAACAGTACGTGGCATATTGGTCTCATATTGGTCTTTATTGATTTATCTAGACTTTCATAAAAATGACCACGGTTAGCTTATACGTCGCCATCTACAACGATGAAGGAGTATACAAGCACTGGAGCCTCTTCATCGACGGCAAGACAGATACGCAAAAGATTGTGTTGAACATAATGGGCTCTTCCACCCAATAACGTTTCGAGATGCGACACTCGAATGAGCATGAATCCGATATTCTGTCTGAGATGGTTTATGTCTGTGAAATAAACACGTCAAACATCAAAACTACCGAGGAGATTGCGAAAAATGCGGTAATACACAATGAGTACCCGGGGTATAACTGCCAAGACTACGTGCTTGAGATGCTGGATACCTTGGAGGAGAATGGAGTTATTGACGGTAGCGATGAAAACTATAAGAAGAGAAAAGAAATTGTCAAATCGAAACAAGAAGGGCTTGTCTAGTGGGCATCTTCATGTAGAAGAAGATCTGAAGTGGAAATGATGAATATCAACCAAGCTAAGTACAATTATTTGAAGAAGAGATAAATCGCATGAATTTTTAAGCCGTCAAATCATTATTATCTCCGAATTATCGTACATGCAAAGTCCGACATTGTTGTTGTGCTGCAATAGTCTGGGCGGACTCCGTGAGGACCTTGGGGACGCTCTAGCCCGAAGCAGCAGCAGCATCAACGCCCTGCTGTTTTTCGCTCTCCTAGTGTTCCTGCCGTTTTCTCTTATTTCAACGTCGTCTCCTCCGTCTTGCGCGTGTTTTTAGATGCTTTTCGTGGTGTGTGGCAGGTATATACTGCTTGCTGCTTGCTGTGCGATGCGGCCACCGTGGACGGTCGCTGAAACGAATATGCGATCTTTTTACCTGTGGTTCCTCGTGGTTGGGGTTATGTGCGACACAGGCAGGTTTCAGTCTGATTGGGAATAGATAGAATCACGATGGAAGCCGTTGGCGATTTTGTATCTCGTCAGCGCAGATGCGACAAAAAAGAGGTATGCTCTCATTGTCAAATTCGTTCTTACATACTGACAGTCTATGCAGGGCACAGAATATCTCTAGTCAGCGATATTTAAAGAATATAAACGCAAATATCTTACTGGGCGCTTCTTTTAAGGCATATCTAGCTCTCTAATAAGCAGAGGCTCTTTCACACAGGCCGATAAAGGATTTTTTTCCCCATTACACGGAGGGATCAGCGTGCGACAGCGTCGTTTGCCTAGGTAAGAATAGGACAACCGACAACCGAGAAGCCTCGTCGCACAACATATGAAGTACTGCCACCTTCAATACATTCATTTTGCTACTAGTGGACGATCAGGAAAAATCCATACAGAAAGCCGGTCAAGATCCAAATGCCGTTGCATCTCGGTTCCAATGACCATTGTGCGGAGATATCGCCACCATGCTATTTACACTTTCTGCCAGCAACAAACAACCAAGCCACACCGCCAGCTATTTTTCTATTTAAACAGGCTAATCGATTTTCTTGCCTTTTGTCTTCCCAACAGCCGAAAGTAAAACGGATGCACGTGTTTCCGGCCACAAAAGCAGTGACAATCAATCATACGACGCGGAAGAACTAGTGCTGAGTCCCGCCTCGGCCGGAAAAAAAACAGCTGAAATAGGAGAAAAAAGCAAAAAAAAGGCGCATATATCAGTTCCAACATCGTCGTCCTTTTCATCCAGTTTCAACTCCACGATCTGTACAACTATCGGCTCAACATGGCGTTCCGGCTTTCTCGCATTCATCGTTTGTACCTAGTGATTAGTGTTTCACTGGCGTTTTTCCTCGCGGAAATATCTGGTACTGTTGCGGCATTTGGATTGGCTTTGGATCCGAGCTAATCTTACGTGTGACAGTCGGATTCTACACAAAGTCTCTCGCTCTTGTTGCCGACGCTTTTCACTACGTAGGCTTTTGAATACGTCGTTTCAAAGTCTATACGTACTAATAATAATAGCTCAACGATTTGGTCGGTTTTATCGTGGCCTTGGTGGCTCTTCAGGTAGGCAAACTCTGGTGAAGCCAGATCAACCACTCTGACAGGACCTAGATATCAAGCAGAAAAGACTCCCCGAAGGAGCTATCTTTCGGATGGCAACGAGCACAACTTCTAGGTGCATTTTTCAACGGCGTCTTTCTTCTAGCTCTCGGCGTGAGCATATTTCTCCAGTCCATTGAACGGTTCATCTCGCTGCAGCGTGCGCATATCTCACGATGCTATCAAAATCCATACTTATATGATTCCAGGAGTCGAAAATCCAAAACTCATCTTGATTATTGGCTGTATTGGGCTGGCTCTCAATATAATAAGTGCCATGTTTCTTCACGGTTTGTTTTTGGTTTCTTTTGAAATGGGATTTGCTGCTGACTTGCCTTTAGAACACGACCACGGGACACCCATACCTTCCAACACTGTTGAGCTAGAGGAGGCTGTGACTAGTGGCGAGGTTAGTATTGATCTACTTTTATTGTATCGAATGGACTAACACAGTAGCTCTAGTCGATGCAGGCTCCATCCGCCCACAAAGACCACCGTCATGGTCAACAACAGCCGAATAAACACAGCCACGATCTTGGTATGCTCGGCGTATTAATCCACGTCATCGGCGACGCAATGAACAATCTGGGCGTGATCATTTCAGCGTTGGTAATTTGGCTGGCCAACTACGGTGGCCGGTTTTACGCAGACCCGGCTGTCAGCATGGCGATTTCGTTTATGATATTTATCACTTCGTTGCCACTGGGTTTGTGCATTCATATGTGGTTCCTTCCATTCTAGCTAACATGATGAGTAGTTAAAAAATCCGGAACGATTCTACTAGAAAGTGTTCCCAACGGCGTCGATCCAGTTGACATTCAGCACGATCTTGAACTGGTCAGTTCCTCTGCATTCCCAACCTGGAAGCAAAACTAATTCCTGGTAGATCCCCGGTATCAAATCCGTCCACGAGCTGCATGTCTGGCGCCTCAACCAGCAAAAATCGCTTGCCTCTGTGCACATTTTGCTAGCCGACTGCATGGTCTCGGATTTTGTGCGGCTCGCCAACACGGTTAAAGAATGCTTGCATAGCTATGGCATCCATTCGGCCACCGTCCAACCGGAACTTGTATCGTCTACCGCTGCTGACGACAAATCGGCGGCCACTCAAGCTGCGTGTTTGTCTGATGCATCGACATGCCAGGTTAATTGTGGAGGGGGCTGTGAGGAACTGACATGCTGTGGAGGAAGTTTTTAGTTTTTGCATGGATAGAAGAATGATAGCATTTCGGGTGAGGAAGAAAAGTTGTCGCCAGTTTATTAGTTGGATTTAGAAGTGAATAAAGTTGTGTTGAACAATGTGATCAGCGGCTGTAATGAGCTATGAAAAGGCTTAAGTGAAATTTGTCAATACGCAATACCACTAAGAATGCCATCAAGCCACTGTCTCATTGGAATGAAGTATCCCAGATGTAACGGTCTGATTGGCCTAAGCGAAAGTACAAGCACCAGCCAATGGCGTGGCCCGTGGTGGGTCCTGCTCCGCATCGATGATCATCGACTCCCAGTCACGCATCAATTTGATCCAGCAACACCACATATACATGTATAAATGCCAATAAATGCACTTGGAAACCAGAGAATAATATATATGTATATATATTGAAATGACCGACAACACAGCCTCAAAACCACCCTCTCTCCAGGAATTCATCTCGCCCCTTACTCTCTCCGACGCAACACTCTACCGCCTCGCCTATCAGCTGTCTCAGACATACAAAACTCTTGCCGCGTCTTCTCTGGAGCAATTCTTCCCTACTCCCGTTACGCATTTGCCTACGGGCCAGGAGAAAGGGAGGTATCTGGCTGTGTATGTTGGATTGTTTTATTTGCATGTCGGTTTTATTGAGTTACCTGGTGCACCATCTGCGACTACCAACAGGAGCAATGGGAATCATCATCACTATGATGGCGGGATTCAGTCTGATCGACCACGAGTCAGGCGGATGCTAGAAAAAGCATGGCCGATTGATGAGAGATTAAAAATAGGCCATGCTAAGGATTTGTTTTCGTGGATTGGGAATTGTATTGCCGAGGTGGTGAAGGATAGTATGCGGAGTGAGAGTGAAACGGATACTATTACGAGAGAGCTGGTGACGGGGATTTCTTTTTGTTTCCCAATTCTGTGCGTTTTCCCCCTCGCCTTTTCTAAGAAATGGTTCAAACTGACAAGTCAGACAAAAATCTCTCGACGAAGCAATTCTGATGCCAACGGGAAAAGGATTCGGCCTAGAGTCAGACCTCAACCTGCGCCAGGCGCTGCTGGATGGATATGAATGCCATATCCGCCCTCCGACGACCGATGAAGAAGGTGATGCGTCAGAATCCGAGTTTGAAGAGCAACCAAGATGGAGAACGGCAAAGAGGAGAAGACAATTTTCTCTCCCAAAACTAAGGATTGCAGCCATGACAAACGACACTGTTGCCACGTTTGCTTCTTTGGCTTACAGCATTAAATCTCTACCCAACAGCCGCGTCGTCATGGGTTTGATAGTGGGCGCTGGATGCAACGCCACCGTGCCGATGAAACTGTCTGATCTACATGCATCCAAAACAGAGTTTATCCGAGCCCAAAACCCGTCCGCAGAAGAAACTCTTGTCAGCACAGAATGGACACTGCGGCGTTCTAGCATGCCAGTGCTGGGCATGAAACTCATGACTCACTGGGACAAGGAAGTCGAAGCGCGGTCCCAGCGACCTGGGTTCCAGCCGTTGGAGTATATGGTTGGCGGTCGATATGTTGGAGAGCTGACGCGTGTTATTGTGCTTGATTATTTTACCAGCGTCCTCAACACGCACAGAGACGTTTTGCCATGGCGGTTGCTCGAGGTCGACGGCTTGACGACGGATTTTTTGTCTCTGAGTGTCGCGACGGCCTCGCCGTCCGGACGCGACGACGAGTCTTTAGCAGCCGAACTTACGCAGCGTCTTCCGTCGACAAAGGGATGGATATGGAATGCTGATAAAGCCGGTATACTTCGAACAGTAGCGGCAGCCGTACAAACTCGGGCCGCGGCACTGATTGCCGCAGCCACCGTTGGACTGCTATCCTGCACGGAGGAAATCCAGCTGAAGAATCCAGATGAATATCTAGCAGAGAACACCACCACTACGAGTACGTTCTCGTCAAAAGCAGCAGAAAGCAAAACAACCTTGACCTTATCTCGCCGCGACTGGAACAACGGACCGGAAGAACTCGTGGTCGCGTATTGCGGCGGCGTGATCCAGAATTATCCGCATTACAAGGATAATATGCAGCGGCAGATTGATCGGTTACTGGTACATGGCGGGCCGCAGGAAGGTGGGAAGAGTATCCTTTTGCGAGAAGTTAGCGATGGTGGTATAGTCGGTGTTGGCGTTTTGGCTGGTTCTGTTATGGGAGGGATTGAGGGGATTGTTGGGTCGAATTTTCTGGGTAATAGCAAATATCTACCGAGAACTGATATTGGTTGACATCTTTGGATTTTCCCTGTTCCAGTTTATGAGACGATTTCTGGCACTTTTGAGAAAGAGTTCGTGTTTTGTTTAAATATGCTGAGCAGTTATGAATACCCATGTTTGATTCAGTCTTCGAGCGTAATCCCCAAACGCCTTCAAGCTCTCTGAAAACACGCCCACTCGCATGCGAAGTATAATTCCTGTCTGTATCTCGCTCAACTCCTCATTCCTCACTACTCACCTCTTCCAAGTCACGTTTGGCAGGGAAGTCACACCATGACGCCATTCCTTTCTCCTAGCAAACCGACATTCACCCTTACTCCGGTCAGCACCACCCACAACGGAGATAATATTCGATTGATCGGTTTTCTGAACCCAAGCCTGGAGAGTTTTGAGCGTATCACTGTCATTAGTTTCTTCGAGCAGCCCTATACCTTTGCCCACATGTCTCTGAGTTGAAAACGAGACAATTCTGGTGCCCAACGGGCTGCTTTCCGAGGTTTCGAAATGGTAGTAATAAGTCCAGCAGAATTTGCACCAGATTTCCTGAGACGTTTTGTCGCATTCTTTGGGTGTCATGTCGCTGGACCAAGGTCGGTGCATGTGCAACATGTCAAGAACGTGTGTTGAAATGTTACGGTGTGGGCAGGGAAGTAGCGCGTCGCTGCCAAAACGCGACATCCATGCTCGCATGTTTTCTTTGCTGAAATCTGACACAACGTACTTGTTTCGAAAGATAAGGTGATTGCGTGTAGGTGAGAGTTTTGGTAGAATCGTGCAGGTTACCCTTGTTTCATCAGATTCAAGCACACACTGGTGGGTGAGATCTGTAGCTTCAGTTGGCAGGGCTTGGCTGGCATCTCCTCCTTGTTCTTCTTGTTGCCTTTTAGAACTAGCTTTGTCCATATATAGAGCAGCTTGCAAACTCATGCACTTTTTGTAGGTCAAAATGACATGTGGGCATAGCTGCATGAGTCCCGGTGCCTTGCAGTATCTGTCGACTGGCTCTTTGTAAAGTTCATTCCGAGAAAAGTCTCTCACAGGCTGCAAGTAGAGGCATCCGGCACAGCACTTCCAATACTTGTCCTCGAGCCTTTCCAGAAGTCTCCAGCGCGGCGACCTAAAGTATATCCATTGCTTGGAAACACCATGGGTATGGCTGACGCGGGTCGGCAGTACTCCGCGTAGTTTGAACTGGTCGAGGTCCAGTATGGTGCTGAGAAACACCCACAGTGGCTTTGATGTCAGAGCGAGGGAGATTTTGTCAATGGGATCATCCAGGTAATTCACAATGATAATGACAACTTCGCGGGGAATATTGGAGAACCCCTGATAGGTCTTGGTTGGTTCATCCTCTGTCCACTCTTTCACCAAGTGTTCAAATGGTACTGCGTCTGGTTCTGGGACTGATGGTTGGCTCGCTAGAGAGACGTACGAGGGTGTATCCATGACGAATATGTTTCAAGATGCGCCTAGAAGCTTTCATTTCAACCCCAAGACCTGCCCACTTGCAAATATCAGTAAGACAAAACAAGACGAACCCAGGGTCGCATACCAGAAAAGAAATGACAAAACAGGATTGACTCAGAAGTGTGATGTTTGTATGCTTGTCAAGACTTCTGTTGTGGGAGGTCTCAGAAAGAGAGAAGATGAAGAGAGAAGAGGTGCCAGGCACGCGTTTGACACCGCCCTCCACCGCCATGGGGACAAATCCAGCAGCTGTCGGAGAGCTTCTGCCAAACATCCTACTGTTTTTCTTTGAATTGTTCGACCGCGTGTACAGTCAATTTCACATAAACAAGTGCGAATCTGAAGTGAGTTTTTGATCTCTGAGAAACGGAGGTATATCATATCATTAATGAAAATATATCAAACCACTGTAGTACCGCTAATAAACACACTCAAGGTTTAAAAACATAGCTTCCCTCACTCAAACTTCTTTCTGTATACAAATCAAACAGTCGTTATTCTACTCATCCTCCTCTTCACCCTCGCTCTCAGGGTCACCGTCGAAGAACCCTCCATGGGCTGTATTCATGTGGTCATAGATAAGCTGTCGATCGAATTTCTTGCCACAGAAAAAGCACCAATGGGTCAAACACTTGGGGACTGGGCAGGTCATATGTCCACAGCCCATCGATTTCTCACACTCCACTCCACAACCAGGGCAAGGCTTTCTGTTGCTTTGTATTCGTTCTTCCCTCTTAGTCAAAAAATGACGACGGTTTCTATCTGCCTCTTCAGCAGCGCGAATGTTTCCCTGGATCTGCGCGGCAATCCTGCGGTCCTCGATCTCCTCTAATCGGCGTGCCTCTTCTTCGCGTACTTGTTGCTCCTGGCATCCTTCACAAGTCCAGTGTTCGACGTCCGCTGGAACACCACGCGCACAGACGCGTTCAACGAAAGGTTTTGCGTAAGCACACGATTCGCACCACGCATAAATCCATTGGCCCTGATCACGTACGGCTTGAGTAAGGTCTCCAACAGCATGAACTCCCATACCGTGTTTGGCAAGGGTCTGAGCCCGGGGCTGGCGGCGGCAAAAGGCACAGAACAAGGACGCGGTATTGAGAATACGTCCGGCAGAATTGAGGCCATACCATCCATCAAGGCAACCGCGACAGATACGTTGAAAACATCCTCGTCGTCCACACGCTGCATTCAGATTACGGGGATGGAATTCCGAGAAGCAAAGCGAGCATGGCACTCGTTCGGCATGTCGGCGAGATACCTGCTTTTGGAGTTTCTCGATGAGTTCCTGAGAGTTGTGGATGACCTTTCCACGGTGACGGAGGGGCCCATCAGTCTTCGGGAACAATTTCAAACAGCATAAGAACTTGTCTGTGCCAATGGTAGTAATTGTGTGGTAAACAGACCGATTGGTAAATAGACTTTTCGATGGAGTGTCTGTGTCTATGGCCAACCAGTCCGTAGTATTCTCATCGGAAATTCGGTTTGCGCTTGTTTCGGTTTTCGTTATTGTTTCCCGGTTAGATGTGCATGCGACACAGAGAAAATCCGGCTCCGAAAATTTAGATCCTCTATAGGTCTTTGGGTAGATCATGCGATTCAGACATCGTCCGCACTCGACGGTAGGGGCAGGGCTAGCGCTTCTCTGAATTTCTGGGAGACTTTTCTGAGACCTACAGTAGTGACACTTGGCTCGTACTCGCAGGTTGTCCTGGTGGTAGACGATATACTGAGCGCGACATGTTATAACTGAACACTCTACCCACGTTGCCTCTGTCAATTCGTTGTCGTCATTGGATACATCAGTGGTGACAAACGCCTGTCTCTCTTTCTCGGACTTGAAATCATCGACCAGACACATACCGCACTGTCCACTCTTCCCCATAATGGTTACGGAACGAGGGAATTTGCATGTGCGACAATTGACCACTGGCCCCATTGGTAGAAATGATTTATTAGGGGTCCATCCGACCTTGGCCATCAGGGGGGTGTCGAGATTTCGTTCCAAAATCTTAAAGTCGACTAGAGTCTCGAAAAGGCGTCGATCACGTTTATCAAGCAGACTTCCCTCTACTTCTTGACCAGAATTCTCCCGCCGTTGATTATATGCCTTGTCCGCATCCAGTAGCAATGTGAGACACCCAATATTCCAGGTTTCAGAAATCTCGATATCATTCCATTTTGTCTTCCACGTCAACATCTGATCTTCAGCCGCTTCCCTAAGTGGCTCAACGCCCATTCGAAGACTGAGCGCTGCCAGAAGTGTAGCAGCGCGAGCCCCAAGCATGGTGCCAGGAAGAACAGCATGGAGGAGAACTCTCCAGAAGCTCCTGTTATATTCTTGAGAAGCAAGAACAATTGGAATTTTTGGGACATCTTCGTCGGTCATTTGAGCAATGTGCCGGGGCATGTCACTGGGCTTCTCAGCATACGTGAGCCTGGTGAGAACGCGGCCCAATCGCCTGAGAATTTTGTAATCACAAGAACGACCAATCTCCAGAAGTTCGTCGCGTCTAAATTCGGTAATCGCACGATTGGCATCTTCATCGTCGTCGGTGCTGGAATCTACCCGTTCGAATTTCAATGTGGGATCCAGGTAGACGCATGGGAAACGGGCTTCCTGTGGCACGGTTTCGATGGTCTCCTGGATCTGTGCCGCAAAGTTGTACGACTCTTCCAGCCATGCCTTCATCTGTGTCCGTTCCGTTTCGTTTGGAATTTTTAAAATTCCTTGGCTGAAAGATGCCAATACGTCTTCACGGTTGGAGATGGTCCGGTCATTGCAGAAGACCCTCCACAGACTTCCCAGCACTGGGTTCAAAGCGATTGTTCGAACATCCTGTCGAATCATCCGTTCCAGGTTGGAAATAGCGAGTTCTCGGTATTTTTCGTCATCTTTCCATTGCTGGGTAAACTCTACAACTGGGGTCGTTTTCCTCGGCAGGTATTTCCTCAGTGTTTCGGGAGTCATCGTAATTTTAGTCATGTTAGCACTAACTTTTGCGTTGAAGAATCCTAGAGCGTCTCCGCTAGCTTCGTCTGTGACTTTTTTAATGTTCGAGATATCGATGTACCGAGTCAACATTGCACCTAGGCCCTCGTTTTTAGCTGAATCAGACAGCCCGGCCTTTTCGACTCCCATCCAGGCCAGGAGCAACTCTACTGTGATTCGGGAGATCACTGCAGGCTTAGTGTCTGGACCCGAACCTTCCTTGAGATGTATGCAAGCTCCACCAGTCATTGTGGATAGGTAATTGTACAAACTCAAATATTCGGCACTTATGCAGTGATCTATTATAGTATAGATATGGATACGCTTGTCTCCCTTTCTTAACGTCTCGCAGGCGGACACCCAGTCGACAAAGCGATGTCCATGGATTCCATATTTGCCACTTTCCAGAGCCTTTCGCTCCATAATGCCGTAGGCCCGTAGGCCCCCGGGTGCGTTGTTTGTGATGGTGGTATGGGGAGGAGCATCAGTGTATAAAAGAACCATGGTCGTTGCTTCCACTCTGCTGACCTCGTAGACCTTGGCCAACGCCGTCTTTGTTGCTTCAGCATAATCACCACCTCCATTTGCCACTACACTTTCCGCAACCGAAACCAGGTCAGGCTGGCAGCTTTGGTCTGGGTCGACTAACGTCGATGGCTCGATCCAGCCGTACCACTCGGGTGGAGCCGACATGTCATAGTCGCGATAATACAACAGTCCGATACGCGAAAACGAGTTGGTCAAGGCTGAGACAGAGATAATCTGTGGAAGAGAGACACGCAAAGAGTTGAGATACGTCTGCATTGAGAGTGTCGCGTCGGCGACAAGGAGCAAGTCATAGACTTCAGCTTGGGGTTCTGTCGCCATGTTGGCGTCTGTGGCGATGCTCTTCTCCGGAGTTCTGAACCCAACGAAGAGCCGATGGTCAAAGGGTGATCAATTAGTAGTACATTGCTGTTCAGCGACTGGGGAAGGCGGAGTATTTATCTCAGTAACATAGTAGGCACCAACGCCAAGCAAGTGCAAACAACCTCCATGAGGTGACTCATTCTTCGAAAGACTGAGCTTCAAGCTGTTACGGGCTCCCAATGCAGATTAGTGGACGTGTCTCAGATGATGTTCATCACGAGTGTTGTAAAGTAGCATCAACTCCGTTTACCGTTTACCAACCTGAACCGTGCCTGGTGTTGGTCCACGCGAAACGTCCCCGAATAGGAAGGTGCGCCCTAGCCGTTTTCGGTGTCCGACTGCAAAGTGCAAGTTTTTGCTTCTTTTCTTCTTTTTTTGCAAATACACCCATTTTATCGTTCTCGATGTTTCTTTACTCTGTCTGGAGCAACTAGACTCGCCATGTATTTCCACGTGCATTGGAGGTGCCACAAGATGCGGGCTACAGGTACAACGCCATTTAGATGGGGCGCATACTGCTTGCTGCACCAAAAAATAAGCACCGATAAACACCCCTGACGATCATCAAAACATTTTTCTTTTTTAAAAAAACCAAATAGGAAAACACCATAGGAGAAGCTGCTCTGAGAGCATCAATCTACACGGAACACGATGACATCATAGCTAATGAAGGATGACGAACGATTCTATAGCAAGCAGCATAGCCTCCATCACTCTTCACTACACTCGACACTTGCTCAACAGCTGTTAATCAGCAGTCTTTTTGTTGTTTTCAACTAAAAACAACAAAAAAAATATGTCTCATTTCGCTGGGAAGTTGATGAAGAACCTGGGGATTAAACCCCCCAGACCACCCTCACATCCTCCAGTGTCGCCAGCGATCGCGACAGGCCCAGCGCCACCGAATACCAACAGTCTCATTGTCAACCAAGACGAACGAAGCCTGTCCGTCGAGTCCAGGTTCAATGGCTCATATCCGCGCCTGGCCCGACTCTATGACGGCACAATCCTGGCTGCTTTCGCCTGGTACGGTCCCGACCGGCTCCATGCCTTGAAGGTCTCCAAGAGCACGGACAATGGCCAGACATTCATGGATATCTCAGAGATATTCCGGGGGAAAGGCGAGATTGATAATCCGTTTCTTCTTGAGATTGCGCCCCACAACGTACTGGCTGCGTTTCGGAATCATGACTATGCCCATCCGGAAGGCTTTAGGGTATTTCGGATGACAGTATACGAGTCGAAGAATGGCGGGTACACATGGACACATCTGTCTCACGCCGTTGTGAAGCAGCCACCTCTGGGTATCTGGGAGCCATTCATGAGAATCGCAGCGGGCGGAGTCCTTCAAATGACTTATTCACACGAGTTCGCCCCAGACGACCAGCGATCTATGATGGTGACATCGCACGACCACGGCCGCACATGGTCTGAGCCTCGATGCATCGAGGGCGTTGCCGAAAACCGATTCCGCGATGGGATGACGGGCATTGCACCGACGTACGACATTCAGGATAATCGACCTGTGCTCGTCATGGTGTTTGAGACAACCCGGTTCCGGCCCAACTACAACCTCGAATGCGTCATCTCGTACGACGATGGCTACACCTGGCACCACCGCCAACCAATATACAACCCTCCCAAGGGCCGTGACGCCGGTGCGCCGCAGATTGTAGTGTTTGGAGATGGGTCAATGGCTGTTGTCTTCATGACAAATGACTATGCCGAGAAGAGCAAGACGGAGAGGCAAAACGCCTTTATCAAAGTAGTTTATGGGGGACCTCCGCGGGGTGGGAAGATTAACTGGAGTTCGCCTGCCATGGTCTCAGAGCCGCCGGGTTTTTGGCCTGGTATCATGGCCTTGGATTCGCAAAGAGCCTTGGCGGTGTATGAGCATGGCGGTCCCAGGGTGCGATCCATTACATGGAGTCCAAATTAAAAATAATTTAGTTTTCATTTAGTTATTACATGATTTTCATGATTGACGAATACATACATGTGCATACGACCCAATATTATCTTTTTTCCGCATTGATACTCTCACTTGACTCTGTTTGGTAACCCCTAGTTATCGATTGAGTAGTTCCAGTACCCTGTTAATGGCAACTAATTGCAGGGAAATGGATCATATCAGACTCAAAGCTATGAATTGAACCCCGAAATTGATAACCGTATAACAACTATGCATTTATCCTAGTCAATTAACCAACACAACAAACACCCATAATCTCGTCTCATACATATGCCCTCTGTTTCTGTTTAAACAAAGAAAATGCTAAAATCAAGGAAGAGTCTTCTGTCCATCATCTATGGTCAACTTCGTCTCCAGCGAACTCGCCGTCGCATTGGCCGCCTCCGCAGCAGCCTTGGCCGCGGCCTCCTTCTTGAGCCTCTTCTTCTCCTTTTCTCGCTCCTTGGCGGCTTTCTTGGCTGCAGCCTTTTCTGCCTCGAGGGCTTTCTGTTTTCGGGCTTCTTCGCCGCCAAAGGCCTCGCGCCATTCTTCGATCTTGGTGGCAGGGATCACGGAGAAGAGGAGTTTGGGGTCGCCGAGCTTGTGGCCTGCTTTGAGCGCATCGGTGGCCCATGTGTCAGGAATGCGTGCTACTGGTTCGGCTCCGAGTTGTTTGAAGATGGATTCGGAGGTACTGGGCATGAATGGTGCGAGGATGCTGGCAAGAAGGTGGATGTGGTTCAGAGCGGTGCTGATGACGGCAGCACAGCGATCGGGTTCCTCGGTGAATAGTCGGTTGTCGAGTTTGTTGTCTTGCAGCAACTTGTTGCCCAAAGACGAAATGTTCATCAACTCTCCAATGGCTTGACGCATTTTGGTGGCGTCCATGAAAGTGATGTATGATTTCAAGTGCTCGTTAACCTGCTTCTCGTGGTCGGCAAGAAAGGCGCTATCGGTATACTTGGGGACCTCTGCTCCCAGCTTGGCATGACAGAACTTGATGACGCGTGCAACTAGGTTGCCCAAGTTCTTGAGAAGTTCGTTGTTGTTGACATTGACAAAGTCGTCCCATTTGAATTCAGTGTCGTTGGTTTCGGGTCTCCTTGAGATAAGGTAGAAACGCCAAATATCGGCATCAATGCCAGTTTCCTTGGCACTGCTGCCGAAAACACCAATGCCCTTGGACTTACTAAACTTGCCGCCTTCATAGTTGAGATACTCAGTAGCCGAGATCCTGTGTACTTTGGTCCAATTGCCCCCGTCACCCATCTGCGAGGCCGGGAAGATGATCGAGTGGAAAGGCACATTATCCTTGCCCATGAACTGGAACAGCGACACGTCCTCGGGGTGTTTCCACCACTTTTCCCATTGGTTGCTTTCCAGGTTGTTTCCATCGGTATAGTTGGCTGTGATTGAGATGTAGCCAATGCATGCATCGAACCACACATAAAACACCTTGTTCTTGTATGCCTCCTCGTCAAGTCCCTTGATTCCTGTTGGAATTGGGACACCCCATTTAATATCACGGGTGATAGCACGAGGTTTGAGGCCCTTGTCAATCCATGACTGCACGATGGAAGTCGTATTGTGGCTCCATTCGTTCTCCTTGCTAACCTTTTCAAACCAAGGTACAATCTTGTCCTTCAACGCATCCAGGCGCAAATAAAGATGCTTGGTCGAGCGTTTCTCGGGTGTGGCACCGTCAAGCTTGCAGCGCGGGTTAATCAACCAGCCGGTAGCCTTGACCTCCACATCCTGCTCCTGGTTGTTATCCGTCTTGACCTCGGGCTCGAGAGGATCCAACAGGTTTCCACACTTGTCACATTGGTCTCCACGGGCGCCTGGGTCACCGCAAATGCTGCATTCTCCCTCCACAAATCGGTCCGCAAGGAAAGTTGCATGCCCTTCGACAGGGCAGTAAGGTTGCGTGGTCTCCCGCTCCTCGATGTACCCGTTGTCCCAAAGGCCGCGGAAGATCTCTTGCACGATTTTCGTCTGTTGTTCAGTTGGTGTTCGGCCGAAGATGTCGAATTCGATCTTGAACCAATCGTAGATGCTTTTGTGAATGGCGTGATATTTCGCACACAGTTCCTCGGGCGTCACACCTTCCTCAAGGGCCTTGGTCTCTGTAGCAGTGCCATACTCATCCTTACTGAGAATTAGCAATGAGGGTTTCTAAGAGGATATATATGGGGAGATAAACAAACCGAACCGCAAATATACAGCGTGGGGAATCCTCGGGCCCGGTTGTAGCGAGCAAAGACGTCTGCGGGGAGCACACTTCCAATCACGTTGCCCAGGTGAGGGACGTTGTTGACGTAGGGAAGAGCACTGGTAATGAGAACATTGCGCTGGCCCGGAATAGGCAGGATAGGCCCGTCTTTTGTCATGGTTGAGGATTCGGCTAAGCAGAAAGAAACGGCCCACGAAGCAGACGAGTTTATCGCCGTGACTCACAAAGTCCACCGCGGGGTTCAAGGCGGCTCACGATGGCAGAATTCTTGTGCCATAGGGCGTATCCCACCGCCTTCCGAAAAGGGTTCTTTCCTATTATATTCTATTTGATGCTTTCAACGTTCAATCTTGAATTGTTATTTTTTGAAGAACGCAAATGAGTTATATACAAAATAACAAAGAACCGAAACTATCGACATGTCTTTCTTGGTCACGCGGAAATGTCACGAATTGTTCATGAATCGTGCAAATAACCGGCAACAACTCCGCCCCATCCACCGCTGTTGGAAGATTGCGAGGCAACGGCATTTCCATCCTCCAAGAAGATGTTGGTGACGCTCTTGACCTGCTGGCCATATAGGTACAGGGATGAAGAGCTGGAGATTCCGACTGCGTTCTGCTGGCAGTCTCCACTGTTGCAGGGGCCCTTGGAGCCGTCGTAGTTGTTGAAGAAGACCCAGACCATACCGTTGTACAGGAAAAGGTCAGATGAGCCGGAAATACGCTCGAATAAGGCCATGCGGCAAAGATTGTCGTCAGAGGCACAGTTGCTGAAGTCAGGGTCGGATGCAATCAACGAGTCGTCCCAGGGGACAGGAGCGGCGTCGTTGCCAGGACCTTGCCAGTAGGGAGTCTCACTATATTCTGTTAGTTTTTGTTTGCTGACGAGGACTTAAAAGAACTCACCTTTGCTGAAACGCAGAGAAGACGTTCTGCGCGTTGTTGTAGTTGTATTGGTAAAGAGTGTGGTGCTCCATGGCAGTTCCAACCAGCCATGTGCCCTTGGTGGCTTCAACGAGCATACCACGAGCAGTGGAGATGAACTGCTTGTTGCCACCGTCCAAGTCGTGGTCAGCAGTCCATCCCCACATGTTCTCGATGTAGGCAGAGGATGTATTGGTGAGATGGATCAAACCCCAAGCGGCTTTACACTGGTCAGGGCTGCCACCGCAGTTGGTCTCAACAGCACTGCCTGCGCCACCACCAATGCGGAAGTGTGAGTTCCAAAGACCGACATCTCCAGGGTTGCTGCCGGCCATGTTTACTTCAAGCTATGATTTTTGTTAGACATACACCGGATACAGTAGTGGTAAGGGGGAAAGCATACCAATTTGCAACCTTGCAGAACATCTGCGACTGTGAACATGATATCAACGATCTGAGCAACGCCGACATCGCCTGCATTTCCGACCTTCACCATGGTGGTTGGGGCGGATGGGTTGAAGTAGTTGTCTCCTTGGGCGGAAAACGATGTGGCGAAAGCATCACCGTAGATACGAGAACCAACGGGGACAGTGACAGTGTTGTTAAGAATGTAAGTTCCGGCAGGAAAGTAAATCACCTTGCAACCGGCGTACTGGGCCAGAATCTTGTTGATGTTTTCCGAGTCATCAGTAACACCGTCGCCTTTGACGGGCAGGTCGCTGACCGACTTGATGTTGAGCACCTGGTCCACGGAGTATTCCTGGAAAGCAGGCGGCGAAGTCGTGGTGTAATATTCTTTGTTACTGTTGAGGAGGCTGGTTGAGCGTGAGGTGGTCACCTTCTGGCCATCGACATGTCCGCCATCAGAGCTACCGCTTGAGTACTGGGATGTGTTAGACCTTGAATTGTCAGGATGAGATCAATGCTTTCTTACCAGAGAGCCGTATACCCAGGTGTCAGTCACATCGTCGGAGACAACAGCATTTCCATCGATCGAAACCGTCGTTCCGCTGTTTGAAACGTTCTCAAGAACGATCGAGTTTCCAGCACCGTCGCTACTCTTTCCACTAACCAAGTTTCCGACGCCGGAACCAGACGAGTCAATCACGGACAACACACCGGAGACAACGCTGGCGTCAATGCCAGTTCCGGCATTTGCGAAAGAGCAAGACAAGCAGACAACACTCCATCCACCGGCTTTCAAACCGGTGGTAGTACCATTTGTCTTGATGTTCTTGAAGATCCACTGCTGGCCAGACATGTTGATACCGTAGGCGCCGCCGTTGAAAGTCAAGTCGTTCAAGATGACGTTACTGTTGGAGTCATACTGCGAGGAAATACCGGTGTGGCCAGTGGAGTAATCGGGCATGTTGAAGACGATGTTGGCGAGCTGGGTGGCCTGGCTGACCGTCCAGTCAAGAAGGGTGATAGAGTTGTTGGCATTGATGGATGTCGAGTCGATGACCAAGTTCTTGATACCGATGTAGAAGTTGATGGTACCACCAAAGTTGGGGTCCTTGGCATAGATGATGTGGTCGTTGGGGAAGTCGGCCGAGGCCTTGAGGATCGGCGGGTTGAGAGCATCACCGACAATAACAGTGCCGACATAAAGCTGCAAGCTGTCGGACATGAGGTATGTGCCCGGTGGGAGATAGACCACAGCAGGTTGCTTGGTGGTTCCATAGGTGTCTTGCGATCCTCGGGCAGTGTCGCCAGAGCCAGCTGTACGATATGTTAGCTTATTCAATGCCTTCTTTGCGTTATATCAGTGTCAATGCTACGCTACCATTAATGGCCTTTTGGATCGCGGCCGAGGCGTCCGAACCACCAGTGTTGTCGGCGCCAAAGTCAGTCACGACGTTGCGGAAAACCGTGTATCCATCCTTCAGGTCGGACGACAGGTAGGACGATTCGCCGTTGTGGGTGATGTTTGCGTACCACCATTGGGTGGGATTGCTGGTGGTCAGAGGGGTACACGATGAACTCGCAGCAGCAGCGTTGAGGCCATCGAGAGTTGTAGATGGTTCGCGACGAGCAATGGCGATGGGCTCTGCTGCGACTACAGCGGCCAAAGCCAGCAACGAGGCGAAAAGTTTCGCCATTTCTCGTGCTTTTAAGCCGAGTTCAAGGAAGGACTCGTTAAAAAAGAAAAGAAAAGGAACGAATGTGATCGTAAATACTAATTAGTTACTATAAGGAAAGGGGAAGAAGGAGTGTCGACAGGCGTTGACCTCAATCGCAACGTCACAATTAGAGTTGATTCAAAAGAGGTCCACGGCAGAAGCAGCGACTATATAATTAATGGCTAGTCAAAGCCTCTTCTAAACGCTTACATGAAGCTCTAGACCAGTTTCCCTATTCTGCAAGCCCCCTCCTGGATCTCGGCTCGAAATTTTGGAGCCAAGTTTAGATTATTGCAAGTGGAATACACGATTTCAATACTGATGGCCATGAACTACGCTGGTTTCAAGGCGTTTTCGCGTCTCGCCCTTGTCAGACTCTTGTATCGTCCCAGGCTGAGTGGAAGAAGCTTGACTCACGAGGCCGGGTGGTCAGGGGTGTTCTTCATACGGTCTCAATACAGGGTCCTCTATACGAGATTCTCATACAAAAGAGCCTTTATTACTAATAATTATAAGCAGCAGAAATACACAGTACACTATTCATACCGTACTGTGAAATTGACCACGACTGTGAAAATCGGCCCCCCCGTCTTTAAACAGTTAGATCAACGTCACATCGAACGCGGATGGGTCTCCCCTGCTGATCATGCACTTGTCCGGGCAAGTTCATTCGGCTTTGGTTTGTGTTTAGCTTCTTGGCCCGAGGAACTCGTGCCTGAAGGCTGAAGTGGAATCGCCAATCAGGGTCTGCGCTGTGTACGAAATGTGTCCGAAATGGGAATATGGGTCCCAGACTTCCCAATTGTACGTACAGAGCAACACGTACACTGATCGTTTGACGCAGTTCAAGGTTCGCCGGGCCTTGTTTATAAAAAGAACACAGCTCTGCATGCTCATGCTGCAGGAGATTCATAATGCAGCTGCTTGCGATTGTGAGAAAAATAGACAAGTTTTTCGATCAACGTGGCAGCCGCACCACCCTATAAATTCACTTGACATTGGTTTGTCGCCAATCGCTATATTCAACTAGTGCGGCATCAGCCTTATTATTACGTAGTTTGCTGCTTCTTTTATTATTTCTCCCCGGTTTTATTATTGTGGATCACCGGCAGTTACTTGTTTAGAGGATCCTGAGTAATCGTAGTCATCCAGCTGAAGCTGAAAGAACAATAGAATCTTACAGAACAAATACTCGGCTCTAATAATATATCTGATTAATATTCTTACTCAGTGTGGCTTTATTCAAGGCTACCTTATCGGTGGAAGCCTGAACATGAATGGTAGCATTTGCCATCAACTGATTAATTACATGGCCCCGCGAAATGGGGCCCAAAAAACGCCCGTTCCGTTTCAGCCCATCTTGAAACTATTAAAAAAAATAATTCGTACTACGTACTGTGGCTTGACGGCGATTTTTTTTTTTTTTTTTTTTTTTTACTCTTATTTTTAATTTTCCGATAGAAAGGAACGACGAAGTATTCGGGCAGGAATCCGACAGGAATCCCGGCGGGTCGGTTTTTGATCTGTGCTTTTGTACTACACGTAGGGAAAATTAGACTTAAAACTATGGAACGCATTGAAGGCTACCGAACTCGATGGAGTCTTTCTTTCTCGTCTGGCTCATTAATATCGCTATAAAAGTATATTGTGTTGAATAATTTAATTGAAAAATTCCAGGTCACTGCAATACAAAAACGCTCTGCGCTCTTATCGTTAGAAACCGTTACAAGTATAGTTTATATCGTCGGTAGGTGAAGCCAAAATGCATAATCACTATCAATTGATCTCTCAACAACAGCAACAACAACAAAATCGGATCAACGAGCCATATAGTTATATTCATCTGACTGTATTTTACCGCAAGATAACATGATGTCACTTAAAACTCCAATACATTGGAAAAATCGATCGAGTTGATGGTTACTGGAACCTCCCATGCAAACCAGTCAATCCCACTAGCGTAAGGGTGCCTGGCGGCTCTGGTGAGCTGCCAAGTCCACAACGAGACAACAGATGTTGGTCTTTGGTCTCGAAAAGCAGCGTCTTGTAGGAAAAAAGAAAGAAACGCTCATTTACCAACAGCAGCGTACCAGCATAATCCCAAGACACCTCCTAATATAATGGCAGCTGGTGGCGGTGTTTTGAACCAACCAGTACATGAGTAAGCTATAGTCGCAACCACCAGCCAGAATGGATTGTTACCTAAACTCTGTCCATTTGTGGCATCAGAGCTTAGATAGCCAATCTCCCACAGCCGGTAAACAGCAGTAAAAATCAGTCCCACTGCGGTAGGATTAAGCCCTCTCAAAATACTAGTGGTGACGGGTTTGGTTCGGAGGATTCTCCATATGCTTTGAAAGCCAACTGTGAGCAAAAGCCCAGGCAAGAAAAGGCCAAGAAAAGCAAGAAAAGCGCCGATAATTGTGGGTTTCGAAATTGAAGCGACAGCAAGCGCGCCTAAGTATACGGCAAAATTGAAATTTGGACCCGGAAAGGCTTGAATAATTGCAAGGCCAATCAGAAAATCACGAGAAGAGACCCAACCAGGTTGAACAACATATTCTCGAAGGAGAGGAATAACGACTGGTCCGCCACCAAAAATAACAGTGCCAGCAAGATACATGCTTGCAAAAAGATCCAACTCTAAGGGAGGATTATTTGTAATTGCGCGAGCAATGAGGATCGCAATGAAAGAAGCTAGACTAGCATTAGCAGTGCAAATAAGAAGGGCAAGAATAAGTAGTACCAAAAAATCCAATTATAATGGACAAACCGAGTTTTAAGGATATAGCATGGGAAAGAGTATCCATGATCTCTCTTTCTTGGTGACTAACTCCGGGCTCAACATATGGTTCTGGTGGCATTGTAAGAGAGCCTGGTAGATTTGTGTTTACTTGGGGCGCGATTGCTCGTCTCTGAGCAAGAGAAGACGGCTGAAGCTGGCTGACTGGGATACTCTGCACATTAATTTCTTCTCTGTCCCAGGAGGAACTGTGTCGGCGGCCATTAAGTTTGTCTCGCAGTGTGGTGACTTTTCGTCGACCGTATAGGTCCCATAAAAGTGTTGTGAGGCCCCCAATTACCATCAAAACTGGAAAATACCACAAGGCATTATAACAAAGACCAGCGCAGCCACCAAAAATAACAAGCAGTCGAGTTAAACGATCCGTAATTGCCTTTTCCGATAACTGTGGGAATTAGGCACAGCACAAAACAGCGCTTTGAATGGTTGTACCTGAACTGCAGCAAGTGCAATGATACCAACAGTTGCAGCATTTAGACCAGACAAAAGGGCATATACGAGATCAGGGAGAGTATCTTTTATCTGCTGGATGCCGAGTGAAAGACCGTACATTCCAACCGCACCAGGCATACTACCATTAACTATGAGCTGTGAATGTAAATACGTATATGTGGAATGTTACCTCCATAGCAGGAAAACAAATACAGCGGGTAGTAACCCGGCATGAATAAGAGCAATGCAAAACAGCATCTTGGTGCTTGCTGGTCCGGGAAGTGCTTGGGATATGGAAAAGAGTTCCTGATACTGCACAGATTTAGGTATTCAGCTAGTAAAGGTCTCAAGGCAAGACAGATAGCTCACGGTTTGCTCGTCAACCCATGGTATCTTTCTTTGGCAAGCTACGAACCTGCCATAAAGGATCCGAAAATGCACAGGTGGCCCTCCAAAAGCTGTAAACCCCAAGTCCCATGTCCGAAATAGCACATCTTGAAGGCGTAGTATCAATTTGTCATTGTTAGCCCTGTATGCATGGGAAGGGTCTTGGTCAAATTTACTCCAAGGGCTGAAGAAAGTTGAGAGAGGCATCTAAGAAGCAGACTGCTTGCACGCCTCACAGTTCTTGGGGAAGATGACGGGTAATTATAGTCAAGAGGTAGAGTGCCTGGTAAAGAGTTTAAAAAGGAATTAGAAGCGCTCACACTACTAAATAAACGTTATTTAGAGTTCTGTCGGTATGGCGTGCTTTTAGCTGGGGATGGTAAATGATGATGTAAGCGGGAGCTTTACTGGTTATTTAGTGGGGCGCGAACCTATTGTAGTGGCCAACGGATGTTGTAACGGTGCGTAACTGTTCATTTTTGAGAAGGGGTGTGCAAGCATTGGTTAGAATAGAGAATTTAAGGGGTGATAGAGCAGGAAAGAGTAAAACCTAGTGGGGGTTCGTGGGAATTGAAGCGAGTAAAAGCGTGCGCCGTTTTTGCAATCAACGGTAATTCAACAGGTTGGAAAACTAACCCAATCTTCTACTTTCAGACGTTCGATGTTTGAACATTTAAATGTTCTTAGCATCGGGCGTGATATATATATATATATCTAAACCCACCAGTTAATCGATTGACTCGATTGTTGAGAAGAACATCAAGAAGCATTCAGAATTAATAAAATCTTACACAGGGCCAAAGAAAAACCCTTGCGAGCAATCATCCTCATTTTAAAAGAAAGATACATGTATCGCCGTTGCATGTGATTGTCTACTCTTACCACTTGAGGCATTTCGGGCCAATCAAACATAAAACATTGATTTGAAGATTCCTTATATACTATAAGAGAAGATAATATTTGTATATTTATTTAGAATAAATCATTGTTATACTTAAAATAATATTAATAAAAAAGAAGCTATCGCCTTTCAGAAATCTTTTGATGGTTTACTTCGTTACCAGAAAGAAGCACTACTCAAGAAAATTTCTTTTCAAAAACAATTGAAGTTCATTTGTTTTATATCACTCGTAACATCAGTTGATATATACACTCTATAGTCAATGTGTAAATGGCAAATATATACATCGTAACCATACTCATTGATATCAAGCCAACCATTTGTTAGCGAAAAAAAGGGTCAGAAAAATGCAGAAACAAACAATTCTATATCCAGCGAAAGTATAATGATATCCCAGCAGCAGCTTGGCTGCTTGGGTACATGCTTGGGGACCAAAATGCCCAAGAAAAAACAGAAATGTCAAATGGAAAAAAGCGAATGCAAAGTGGCTTTCCTAGCTCATCTTCCCCATAACATTTTCACGTGTTATGAGAGAAGATGATAGCCAAAGCTCTCGATCTCTCTTGGAGATCAGAGAGCTCCCCAACTCCGGGTTCGGTGTTGTTGTAGAGGCAGCATTTACTGCTGGTCGTAGGTGCAGGTGGATTCAGCACTGACCCAGCCAGTAAGACGGTTGGCAATGTCGCTGGAGTAGCAGTGAGTGGCGATACCGGACTCAAGAGCGCCAGAGGCGTCGATGCTGCCAGAGTTGTAGATACGGGCAGCCTGGTAGAAAGCCTGGGAGCCAGTGCCAGTGGCAGTGTTAAGGCAGCCGGCAAGACCAGCACCGTCGGCAGTACCGGCAGTACCGTCAGAGATCATGCCGGAGATCTGGTCAGCGGGGCAAGGAGAGACAGCCTGGGCGGAACCCTCGCTGCCAGGGTTGCAGGTGGAGGCACCGTTGTGGTCTTGCATCAGACCAGGGTTGGAGACACCGTAGTTGGAGGTGATGGCGCGGACACAGCCCTTGGACTCCTGCATGATCACAGCGAGGATGAAGCGGTGGTCGACGAAAGTGGCGGTGGCGACAGCGTCAATGGCATCAGTAATGGCCTGGATCTCTTCGTCGGAGTCGTTGTCTCCGTATCCCAGGTTCTGGCAAGAGGCCTGCATGAGGGGGGTGTTGGCAGTCAACATGTCAGAGTACGAGACCCAGGTGGAAATGTCGGGCCAGCCAGCGCCGGCAGAACCGTCACCGGAGTAAACCTTGTAGGCATCGGTACCGGCACCAGCACCGTCGTCAGCGTTGACAGCAGTGACAGCAGCACCAGTGGTGACGGTCTCGCCAGTCTGGGCGTAGGCAATGCCAGCGAGGGCGGAGAAGGCAACGGCAGCTTTAACAAACATTTTGACTGTTTATTTGTTTTTTGGTGAAGGTGTTGTAAAAAGGATTGGACGTGATAAAAAAAGTTATCGACTTTTTGTCTGAAAGGAAGGACTGAAAGTGAAAAAGGAATGTGAAGGTCGCGGACCTGTTGAGCTGGAATGTTTCTGAATGATTGATGGAAAAGAAGACTTTGGAGAGGTGGTTGAGGACGCTTTTATAGACAAAACCACCCCCATGATTATACAGCCCATCACTCATCTTACCAGGATAAAAATAACAATAGGGCATGGTTACCACGCTCCAGCCCAGGCCGGTGCCCATAGCTCTGTTGGTTCCGCGTATTCTTGCGCCTAGTGTGCACTGCATGGCGTTTACTAGCAAGAAATGACAAGAGGTAGCATCAAAAACAAACTGTTGGCTTCTTACCAGAATTCGACTAGGAGTAGAAGGTTCCTTTGCTTCTAGCCCAGAAGATGGACAGACATTTTTACCTCATCCAGGCAAGTTCCACGAGAACATGACAGGCTCCAGAGAGGTAAAACCAGGCTGAATGGGAAAGAAATGTCACCATATCGGGAAGTTCCATTGGGGGTCAGAACCGTGGCTCTCCGGACCTTAATCTGAGTCGCGAGCGTGTCAGCACATCACACCTCACGCTGTGACAAAAAGAGCCTCCACGGATATTATTATTATGAGCATACTGAAATTTACCTTAGTTAGAGTACTGGAACCAGCAGCGACTGGTTCTTTGAATCTCCGCTTTTTTTTTCCGCTGCTACATTTCACTTAGTCCACGGCCCGGAAAGGGGGCGAGGATTATGGAGTCATCGAGATTCGCAGCCCTACAACGCTAATATTGCCCACTTTGAGATGGAAATAGCAACATTAGTTACATTCCTGGCAAGTCTGGATCTAACCTTTCCATGGTTCATAGATTATTCTGAGGTTGAGGCTGTGAACAGGTTGTTGGGACTCTGCGAGGTTGCATATTGATGGCGTTCGTGGCGTTTTTTGGGCGTCCGGGGATAACGCCTCCCGAAGGGTGACGCGGTTCGGTTTGTCGTTTATCGTTTTCTGGTCCCTGGTCCCTACATGAAAGGACACCAAAACGATAAACCCTGTATTTCGCGAGCATAAAGTGTTCATTAGTATTACTAACGTATAGCTTTGACGCGTTTCCATGACACATGACCAACGCCATGCCAATTCTAATTTCTCGCTCTGTTTCGGTTAAGGCTAGCAAGTTGTAGCGACAGGTACATAGCACTGTCAAGTCAGCTGTTCGATTCGCCTAGTCGAGCGCAAAGCGGAAATTTCCAAGTACGGAGTATGCTACGTAGTAGTATAGTATAGTATAGTATACGATGCAAAAATAAACACGGCAGGGGCACTACTCTAGCTTGCTTGCATGGTCTAGACTTTAGACCAGAGCCGAAGCTGAAGCACGGCTTGGAGGTCGGTAGTAGTAGGTACTAAAACCAAAGAATAAACGCTAATGTAGCATGTTCGTTGCACCAAAGTGGTAATAATTTACCATGCTACCCATCTTATTCTTCCTGCTTGCTGCAAAAGAGCAATGATCAACTTGAACGGAGCGCTACATGAGTACACATGCATGTCATAAGTCCGAGCATGTTTGCAGGGCAGCAAACCCTTGAGGCTGATGTTGTTGTAAGCATTTACGCAGAGCCAAGCGGCGCGGGACAAGTGTTGGTCATCACAAATAAGCGTGGCATGCACCCTTGGCATGGACCGAGCACATCTTGGCCTGGGCGCGAGACTAGGTATAGGATACGAGCGGCTGAATTAACTACTTTAGTTGTTCAATTAAATGTTGTTTGAGAGGTTATTCGCATTGTTTCTTTGCGATGGCTTCAATATAGAGGTTTCCGGTTAGGGCTAGATGAAAACAAAATAGTACCCTACAACCAAAAGATCATTGCATTAACCCACTCCTCTTGTACTCACTACACCCGCAGTATGACCATCCAACAAACACGAGCATGTCGTGCTCAGTCCCGCTCGTTGAATGCAACCTACACAACATGGATAATGACAGGGCCATCGCATGGTTTTACTCCATATGCAACACCAGACCCTTTCCCGGCAAGAGCCGACCAAGGACTAATCAGTTGTACATCCTGTACTACACTCCGAATGCGATTCATTGTCCGATTGGCGAGGCGCTATAATAGTTGGATGCTGACGATCTAAGCTTGTTCCTGAGACGGGCGTCATGCCGCGCAATTCGACGGAGTGGCTGCAAGCCATGGCGTTGAGGCCGTCTGTCAAATTGCTTCATGGCTTGAATGCGGCGTTTATAGAGGCGTTTTTATTTGAATTGTTTAAATAAACGTCGAGTTAGAGATTTATTGGTTCTCGTTTCGTACTATATGCAGAAAAAAAAAGGACATTTTTGTCTTGCGGTTGAAGCGCAAACTGACAGTAATTCCCAACCACACTATACAATAACCACACACTACACCAGCTGACGATTTACAAGCAAAACCCTCGTGAGTCGTGACTCCTTGAGAGATTGTGATCGACATGTCAGCAGCCGAGAAAAGAACACTTGACAACTGTGTTGCTTAGTTGAGGTTAGTTGAGGCTAGGGATGGGACGTGGGGGCTGGTGTTGACTGACGTGCTAAGTAGTATACGCTACCAACAACTGTCATTGGCCAAGGGGTCCAAAATAGATCATGAATTATATTAATAGCGTTTTGACGGACTTATTATCTGATTTGAAATAAGATCGAGCGGCACTAGCACGATCGGGGCAGGTGTTTTCGACATGTGGTTCGGTTTTTTGCTGGATGAAAATTATCTATCAACAAGATTTTTTGTTGTTTATTTGCAGGTAATTTACATCTCAAAATCCATGACCACTGACTATAGATTCCTCAAAACCCTCGGCTCTAATTATTGGCATTTATTTCCCGTGGCTGTATTTGTGATGGCTAGTGACACCAGCAACCTCTCAATGTATACATCTCCGACCCGGGAGCGGTGTCCATTCCACAGCAAACCTGTATCACCGGTCCATGTCGAAATGGGTTTATTTCGCCGATACCACAGTATCATGAGCAATAAATTGCGCCAGCCCTGAATCTCCGGCACCGGCGAATATCAGAATCTTTGCGCCAGAACCTTTGCGCGAGGCAGCCGGCTGGATTTCTGCAGGTATGAGGATAGCCCGTGGCAAATAATACCTTCCATGCAAAATGGCAAGGTCAATGGCGAGAGTCTATGAAGGAAGACTTGAAGCGGAAAGAAATTTCAGTCACTGCCAGCTTCCTCGCCCGCCTGTTGCTGCCTCGCCAGTTCCTTCTGCTGATCCGAAAACCCGCGTAGAATGGATTCTAAACCTTCATTCCGTCGCGCCAAAAGCATCACATCATTGACATTGATTGTTGATCGCCCAGCATGCCTACCAAATTAGTATACAATGTAGAGAAAAGAAGAGGGGAACAACATACTTGGCAAACGCCTCTAAATCCTGACTAACAGTTTCTACACCTCCGATCAGTTGGGTGTTTTCCAATATACACACCTGCAAAAGGGATCTAACCAATCTGCGCCCATACCATCTCCGTCAAGGCGCCGATAAACTGAGGTGTCGCGTTGACGCCTAATTCAATGGTCTCCTCGTCGACGATCTTGCCGATGGCGAGCCACAGAGCGGATTTGAAGCGCTAGAAGAATAATTAGCCAGAGAACATACACGCGCATGTAAGAAAAAAACACACACACCTCTTCAAGAGCCTGAGATTCCTCGTTGTTTTGGTCTGACATGTTTTATTCTTATTCGCGTTGTAGTTCTTTTTTGATGTCAAAGAGTAGAAAGCGCGTTGTGATATTTCCCGATCCGTCACGGACGCGTCGGGCGGGAAAACGTTGGGCCGGTGCGGCAAGGCCGGAACAATCAGCGGCTCGGCGGCTCATGAGGCTGTTACTTTTTATTTTGCTTGGTGATTTCTTCTTGCTTATGAACCAATCTGTCAAGCCAATTGTGTCCAATTCTTCTCTCTCTCTCCAGTCAAGTGATAACTTACCTACTTCTACCCAGTGAACTGGTTCACTGTATCCCTCCACCATCCGCGGAGCTCTCCGCGCATCTCGCTACAGACCCGAAAAAAAAAAAAAAAAAAACCATCGAGAAAATATAATCCACCATGGCCACCGACACAAACCCCGACCTCGCCGCCGTCTTCAGCGAAATCGTCGAGACCATCAACCAATACTTACTCGAAAGTATCGGCGACTTCCAAGACTGGGTCGCCACGCCCAAGGTCCGACGATGGATACGGATCATCGTGATTGTGTTTGCCTACATCATGATGCGCCCATGGATCGAGCTGTTTTTCAAAAAGATGTTTGAGAAGCAAATGGACAAAGAAGACGCAGAGCGCAAGAAGAAGCGAGAGGAAGAAGAAGGCTTTTTGGCGCCGGGTACAGAGCGCGCGAAGAAGAATGCAAACAGTCTGAGAGTTGGCGGGGGAGCCGGGAATGAGGAAGAAGAGCAAGGTAGTGATGAGGAGGATGAGGCGGAAAAAGTTAAAGCGAGTGGTGTTATGGAATGGGGTCGAGGAGCGCGCAAGAGGCAGAAGGCTGCTGCTAGACAGGAAGCGTTGCGCCGCAAGACCGAGGAGATGGATGAAGAGGAATTGCTGCAGTTGCTTGACTGGAGCGAGTCTGAAGGCGAAGGAGAGGAAAAGAAGGCTACTGCTTAGGTGTTTTTTGTGGCTGGGCTGTATTACTATTTAATTTTGCATTTACGAAATCTAATAAAATTACGTTGTTTGGCTAAGACTTGGAAAATTTCTCGTATTCAGCATTCATTCATTCATTTCTACCTATTGAACAACAATTCCTGGCTAACCAAAGCATGAACTTGCAAGCCTGGAAGACATGACATAATAACAATGCCAAGGGACCAGCCCTTGACAACTAAACACCAAAAACAGTGTCTGTGTATTTCGTTTCGCTTCATTATTAAAAAAAATCGATCGAGGAAAAAAGGCCTGACCAGAGACGCAAGCGAAAGGAACAATTTTTATGAACAGAAAGATCGTTGTGCCGTACTGCCTTAGACCTTGTTGATTGCTCCGTTGGAACAAGTAGTACCAGCAGCTACAGAGCCCATGCTGGTGAGAGCGCCGTTACTGCACATCGACCACGATTTACCGTCAGAACCACAAACAATGGCACCGTTGGTCGAGCATGATTGGCCTGACGAAGGGCTATCGGTTGCAACGACTTTGGGAATGCTGGTGGTTGTCGTCGGAAGAGCAGTGTTCACAGGAGCAGTGGTCACAGGAGCAGTGGTCACAGGAGCAGTGGTCACAGGAGCAGTGTTCACAGGAGCAGTGTTCACAGGAGCAGTCGTGGCACTGGTGGCTGGGCTAGGGTTGGACTCGGCTGGTGGTGTTGTAGACGTGCTGGATGGAGCTGGAGCAGCTGAAGTCCCCGAGCTGCCTCCAGTGGAAGAACCATCGCCAAGAAAGTCTGCAGAGCCCTTGCAAGTGTATCCAGGACCTGAAACACCACCCGACAGATCAGGGCCAGCCTCAGGGAACTTGACCTCCTGACTTTCAGTCGTAGTGCATCCACCAGGACCATTGACATTGGCAATGAACATAGGCGGGCGAGAGCTAAAGGCAGTTCCAGCGCGCGCAACTTTGAGATCCCGGGCGTGGGCGCGCTTGGAAGAGCCTCCTTTGATAGTGACCTGAGCGCAGTTCATGTACATTTCGCGGTTGCCAATCTTGTTGAACCAGCTCCAGGCAAAAAGAGCCTTTCCGTTTGGTGCATCCGAGGGAATGGTAAAAGTGTAGTTGGAAGTCAGGGGGCAGCCACCCTCGATGGACTCGATGACAGTGAACGACTTGCCAGTGTCATAAGACAGAGACAGCTGGCACGAGCCACCGCCATGAGTAGCACTGCCTTCTAGAGACATGCTGTACTGCTGGCCGACCTCGTAGTCAGCAACGGACTTGAAGGCGTCGTTCTGGTATCCTTTGCAAGGAAAGTTTGCTCCAGACGCGTCCAGTGGACTGGTATAGGAGTAGTCCTTGTTGTCCCCGCCGTTTGGATTCAGAGGGCTGCGAATGGGATAGGGGTTGCTCATCTGCATGTGGGCAGAGGCAGTCGAGGCCAAAAAGGCATAGATAGCGAAGGTGTTCTTCATGGCGAAGTTGAAGCGAGTGGATTTGTTTCTCGGGACAAAATGCCAACCAGGGCGATTCTGTCAGTCTGGAACAGTGAGAAGTAAGTCTAAATGAGTGAAGACTGTCAGTTGAAGATATTCAAGAAGATGTTGCTGCGAGCGAGTATGAGAAGGCAAGCAGCAGTTCAAGTAGAAAAGGAGTGAAGCTTTTCAGCAGAAAGAACAGGTGCTTTGTGGGAGGACAATAACAAAAGGCATGGTGGAGCAAACGAGACAATGCATACAAAGCGCTCAAACAAAGTGACTGCACTTACCCTAACAATAACGATTGTCCGGCTGAATGGAGCCTGATTAATTGATTGACCTTCACTGTTGCAGAATACAAAGGAATCACACAATACCCCGGGCGGTTTGGCTCTCTTTATCTATTGCCCAGCAGTTTCATCGCTGCCACCGAGGGGTTTCCTGGCGATCAATGGCATTTGCGCCGGCCACTGGCTGCCTTGGAATGTGTCAATCGCGATAGCAGCAGGAGGCGCACGCCAGGAATGCTCCAGAAGCTTGTCCAACCATTACATTCCTCGAAACCACTGACAAGGGTCGCGATGGCCAACAGGACAAGAGCTGAGGCTCTGCCAAGAACTGCGCTGGTCAGTCGCCCTCCAAGTTGGTGGCATGTCGTCGTCTTAGAGGCCAGCACCCGCCTATCTCGAAACGTTTCAGGGGAATGAAGGACAACGCCCATACGCAGGGATAGTGGCTACTACTGCCGGGAAATAATAAATCGGATACATCGCTATGAGATAGGTCAAACACGCCAAGTGCGTAAAAGAAAAAGCCGGAGTTGGGCCATGGAGAGCCAGCGATTTGGCGCGGGGTGGTGTAGTGAAACGCGCGGCGCCCCAAGTCGACCAACCCCTGGCGTCAACTTTAAAAACGTTGCCGATCGCGAAACCCCGCCACAGCCATTCTTGTTGACGAAAGTGTTTCTATTGGATGCAACAGTGTTTCTGCCCTGCCCAGGAATTCTCAGGCACGACGTCTCGTTGGTTGGTCACGTCGTCCAACCAGGATAAGCAATGGCCCGCCACACACGTCTTTTTTCCATGCGAGGATCGCCACAAACTGACTGGCTCGGACAATAAACGTCCCCAGTCTTGACTTAGCTTGTCTCGTTGATATTGGGTGTGACCAAATTATGGTCCTTTGCAATACCAACACACCATTTTTCAGAAACACGTCACAGGGTATCCCGAGCATTCTCAGCTGGTAAATATCGGTATTGTTTCTGCTTGGGGCTTGAGATTTGGGTTTCAAAGGAATGAGCCGGTATGAGGGTTCGAATGTTGGGTTGAATTTGATGGTGTAAATGGTTGTGGCTACATACCTACAGTTGTATATACGTCATTGGATACAAGAGATTTGCAACGCCGGAACAAATTCATTATTTTATGTAAAAGTCAACTCAAAGTCTAAGAAATTATGTCTGCACCCTAGAAGGGGGTACGCAAGAAGAAATATCCAGGCCTTTCACCGACATCATACCGGGTCAAAGACTTTGGCGACATACCGCAAGATATCCTAGTTGACATGGAGGATTATCGCTACAAATTGGAGTGCGAAACCCAGGAACTTGCGATGGGCAGGGTGATCTCTCCCATTCGACCGGAGGGAGGAGGTGACATGTAACATGTAACTCTACACTGCGTTCCGCGATCGGATAAAAGAAATGCATCTTGCAGCGGCAGCCTTGAGGTTATAACATTACTTGTATAGTGAGTGGCCAGGCGATGGACGTCAAGAGTACATCTTGATTGCAATATCTAGAAGGTGATTAAGATGCCACGAACAGAAGTCCAATGAAACGATGTACATTCTCGTAAAAGTGAACAATAGTCAAGAAGCCCTGGTTGCTTCTATTCTTGCTCTCGATCCCCTGATGGGAGAGTGTCTGGAGTAAAAGAATCTTGACAGCTGCAACAAAAAGACTTCAGTTTCTTGGGCAGTCAATCAATGATGTACCGCTGGCGCCAACAAATAATAACATACATGTGAAAGAGTAGCTAGCTAAACGTCCTAAATACACAGTTGGGTGGAGTTGAAATCCCCCCTCTCTCTCTCTCTCTTTCATTTTTTTTTCTTTTCCACCTTTCTCTTGCTCTTCAACGGTTGCTAGCAGGTATATCCTGAGCCTTGTATGAATTGGATTCCTTTACCAGTCCGATTCAGTAAGGTACACTTTCCTCTTCGACCCCCATATCCAGGTTATTCCGGACGATGTAGTTCCAATGCTCAATGACCTCAAATGTCTTATTGCCGACAATACTCACGAGTGGAGCACTGAAGAAGACAATCAATGATGAACGAGCCCGACTGAGAGCAACATTGATTCGTCGATCATCCTTGAGAAAACCGAGCCTATCTCCAAACCGATTGACCCAGTCGAGTATGACAATGTCTGATTCATGCCCTCGCATCGAGTCAATGATGGCTACTTTTGGTAGCTTGCTGTATGGAAGCCCCGTCAACACGTGTAACTTGCGAATCGTGTCAAGGTAAAACGCGCGTTGGTAGCTGTACGCCGCGACGATTGTGATGGATGCGGATGGGTACGGGGGTGACTTGTATACCGTATCAAGCATCGCAGAAACCACCTTCACGACCGTGCGATTTGCCCGAGATCCTGTCACGAAGTTGGTCTCGGGATTTCCTTTCTCAACGTTGACTCCCAATAACCGCGAGAAATAGGGCTCAGGAGTGAAATTTTTTGGCAGGTACTGAGTGGCCCACTCGATCAAGCGCTGCGAGAAGATACCATCCACTTGAAGATTCTCGGTACCTGGACCATTCAGCAGTCGCGATTCGTACGTATATTGACTTGGAAACTTTGCCAAGAGTGGATGCATTCTGTACTGAATGTTCAACGAGGCCGCGGGTGGATGATTTCGCAAGTGTCGGTCAAAGAGTGATCGTTGAAGCTGACGACCGAATTCATTGAAATTGGACCTCGCGGACATGGTAAATGGTGGCAACTGTTGTCTATCACCAAATCGCAAATTTGCCTTTACCATGTGCGATTGCCTGAGCAACACGAGTGGAATCAGCTGCGCCGGCTCGGTGCTTTGGTTATCCTCGTCACCAATGATTACAATGCCATGGGAGTCAACGGTCGCGAAGTTCTCCCGAATCAGATCTGACGATGCTAACTGATGAGTACACAGTAGCAGTTTGGCGTTGGCAACGACACGTTTTTGCAACTTGGCAGTCGATCTTGCAAAGATTCGTCTCTCCAGATCCCATTGTTCGCGCTCTTCCTCGGTCTGGTTTGTCGGACGGGTGGAAACGTCTGTAGAAGCATGCTTCATGTACATCTCAACGGCATCGTATTTTTCGTCAAGGTCTAGACGCTTGTAATTGAGGAGAAGCTTCTCTCCACGTTCATGTAAAGAAGCAACCAAATCCTCCACCTGTTTTTCCAGACTGTGCTCAGGAATCACATCATATCGAGCCTGGTGAAGGGCAGACATGCTCTGGAGGAGCTGAAACATTGACAACTCTGCGTCCTCCGTAAATTCCTCCTCTCCTCTGAATGCATCCGCATCTTTTGCATACACAACCCTGAGAGCATCCAGCTGTGGCACCTTTTCAAAGATGGTCTTTGAAATAGCGTGAACAGCAGCATTGGTGGGTGCCACAATCAATACATGGAACCCAAGATCAGTCGCAAGCTTTGCCATTGTCGCCTGAACCAAGGTTTTGCCACACCCAAATATGCCTTCAATGAACGCCCAGCCTTTTCCAGGGACTTTTCGAAGGAGTTCAAAGACTTGCTTCTGCGCAGGATTCCACTGTCTGAGGGAATAAACATTCTTGTATGCATATTTTATTGCCGACTCAGGCAGGCCTTCAAAGACGTCGACCGTGTCCAGTGACATGTACTCCTGGTTCAACAATACAGGATGCCATCGCTTGTTGTCTTCAGCGAAGCACATTTCATTCACCGCGTCGACTTGTGACCCGACACATGTATCGCTGATTTGAAACTTGAGGGTGCATGTGTAAACTTTGCTAGGGGCGTTGTGACTCTTGAGCGAGTTTGCGACAAATTTGGATGACTCCCTGACCGATACAAGAAGCACCAATATGTCATAGGTGGTCGGGACTGTAATGACATTAGGCACAGTGACTCCCTGGAATTTGAACCGCCCTTTGGAATCCGAGTCCATGAACGACACTTCACACTTTGTGCCATCGGGAATAATTGCCGGGCTTCCAGCATGTTCTTGAGGGTCCAGCGATTTTCCAAGTTTTCCGAACTTGACAGCACCTAGGAGAACATTTGACTCCGGAGCTTGAAAAATCGTGATGGTGTGTTTAGCGCGTCCGACACGGTGCAGGTGAGTGATGGACAGCCGATGCTCCATTTCTGCGGCGTAAACCAACTTGACTGCAGCTTCTTTGACATCATAGAAGTGGTTGACGGCGGGGATTCTTGTCAACTTGTCGGGGTGGTACTTCTCTTGCAAAGTCTTACGATCACGCAACTTGCCCCATTGGGTGATGGGCACTCTAGAGCGTAGCCCAAAATAAGGATGCCATGGTTGTTTTTGGAACTTGGCAAGATCTTGCATCAACGTGAGAAATACCTCGTGGTCGTGATCTTTGCCATAATAAACTCTGAATCTCACCACATGGTCTGGAGCCGATAGATGACGCATGAGTTGGCGGATATTGCAAAGACCTTCATCGTCGATAGTTGTTTTGTCTGCATACGAAAGACCAATTGTTATTCCCCCTTTTGATTCAAAAGAGAAATCAACTAGTTTTGCATTTTCATTTTCGTCAATATCGTATGTCAGGTTGCTCACACTCCCTGCCCGAAACTCCAAACTCAACGGAAACTTTGACGGAGAAACGATGAATCGCAGACGAGGATCCATGGGAAACCCTTGAATACGAGTAAACAAGGCGTGGTCCTTATCTGAAACATCAGGCAAGACCGCTTTTCCTCCGAGAACAAATCTTGCATTATGCGTTTTGTCGTGGTCAGCTGACATGATGTTCAGCTGGTACTTAACGGTGGTCAGTTTGTTGTCTTCGATATGCAGGGAGAACTCACAGGAAGAATAGGCAATAGAGAGCAGAGAAGAAGTTGGCGGTAGAGAAGAGAGGTGACTTCGGTGGGTGAAAAAAGGAAGGGGGCGGGAGAAAAATGTTTGGGCAACCGTCGGAGACAGCTTCTGTTTCTAGAATAAAAAACAGAGGAAGGGCTCCCGAATCTTCAATCCTCAAAGCCAAAGTCTTTTCTGGATAGAGTTCAAGTGATTCGACGAGATGAAATAGAAAAATTTGGTTGATCGAGGTAGTGGCAGAAGAGACGAGACTCTCATTGAGCGGGGCATCGTCAATAACAACGATGGGGAGTGAGACTGGGTGGCAAAATATTAATTATTTTCTGATCATCTGGGGTCCCTCTGACTGAACAAAGAGCGGGGCGCAAACGAACTGCGGAGTAGAAAATATTACCTAAATAGGCATTTGTTCGGGCGCCCTGATGGGGCACTCTGACGGTGAGCTGAAGGACTGTGGATCCCCGGTGAAGTCGGTGTGCTTTAGCTATTCAAATATTGCAGCATAAAAAATCTATCACGAGAGCCACATGTGCAGATGTTGGACTCCAATTGAAGCTTTGGCATATATCACTCCCTATAGCTGAACCATGTAGAGCGCGAGTTTTCATTTCCTTGCCATGAAAATCAACCCTTCCCTAGGTTGCTACAAATATATGCGGATAATCTCAAGATAGATGTAGAAGTTCGAGTTAACAGATGAAGTCGTGTTGTTAGGGCTCTCCAAAGTGGGCCGGGCAATTACGGCCCACTTATACCTGTCACGGAACTTCCCAAGTATAAAAATATCTTGGCGGGTACCTCGACGCCACCTGATCAATGGACAGAAAAAAAAGAAGGCAAACGAAGGAATAGGCGGGTCCAAAAGTGCTCCCTGTTACAACAATGAACGAGTTTTATATCAGACACTTTCTGTGGCCAATCGCATCCTACAATTACAACTTTTGTTGGGCAAATATGTCAGTTGGTACGAACATTTTAGCACCTCAACATAACTACAGCAAACGGACGACAAGTCAGCCAACTTTGACTCATTTATTTCTTTTTTTTGGTTGGCTGGTTGTTTTCTTTTCTTTTCTTACCGCCCCGCCATCAAGAACCTTGAAGCGTCCGCACAAGGCTACAGAGCTGCTGCCTTCGGATCTTTCTCCCTCTACTACAGGAGGGAGAAAGACCATTCCTTCTTTTTTCTTTTTATTCTCTTTCTGTAGCGAAAGAAAATGCCGCCCTCGCTCTCGACTATGAATCTACCAAAGATCGCTGCGCGGATCTCCTCTCTGATCCCTCAAATCACCCAGGAGGAGATATCAGAGCACGATCGCCATGTGTAACGACAAGCATTAAAATTTTCAGTGATGTCTGGCCGCTCAGATAACTATGAATTTCTCGAAGAGAAATTCAAAGAATGCAAATATGACTTGGCTGCCTCACTGGCACGACTTCCAGGTGTCGATGTTGCTATTCCTCGCCTTTTTCCGCGGCCACGCTCCCTCGCCAGTCTGCCAGTCAAATCCGCTTCACATGGCGACAGCTGAAAGATCTCTGCTGAGTGCCCAGTAAAACCCTGAGTAAGAAGTAAGCAAGCGGCGAGTGAGTAGCGAGAGTAAGTAATAATGAATTGTAGGTGAGTGTTTGGTGAGGCATAGCTGCTTTAGAAATTGATAAAAATGAAATACGGTCACTACACCAACATGACCAACCCTACACCATTGATTTGAAAGTTTTCTACTCTTCCGGTTGTTTTATTTATCTTTCTCGTTGGTCTTGTGTGCACATGTGTGTAGGGAACAAAAAAAAGCGAAGCTGAACAGGTGAAGAATGGGATTGTAAAGAGTGAGAAAGAAAAGAAACAAAAGGAAGAGACAAGAGAAGCCGAAGAGAAGAGGCTTCAGGCGCACTACAAACCTATGGAAAATGTTCGCGAGAAGAAGGAGTGGTATGAGGATCAAGCAGCGAAGCTGGGAAAGTCTAACTAACCGTTCAGCAATTCTCCAAGCAATGCTCAGACGGATATTAATTTCACCACGACAGTTAGCACCGTGGGGATGGCAGAAGGTGGGTTAGCTGCAGCTGTGGCTTCAATGTCTGCAGTTTCGATTTCGGGCAATGCTTTGGTGCTAGGAGTGGCAGCAGTATTCATTCACTATTTGACCTTGAAAGGAGACCTCTCCAGGATGGAAGAGGACCAAGCAAGGAGAGAGATGGAGATCAAGGATCTCATGGCTAAGGCTGTAGAGCTACAAGCGGCTCTACAGAAGCTATCTTCAGAGAAGAGCTCTATCGTAAGTGTACCTCGAAATCCTTAGAGCATTGAAGATCTAATAGTGGCTATCTTGATATTCCAGGCCCAAATCATTAGCTTCATGGATTTTTTGATACAAATCTCAACCATCATAGATCTAACAGTGAACAAGAGCAATTTGTGTACGACATAGCCGAGGACATGGATGGCCTGATGGATACAGGTATTAAGAAAGTACGCAAAGAATCCCATGAACCAACTTGGACTCTAGAAGTAACATATTTTTTTCGCAGGACTTGCTAGATAATGCCTTCGACATGAGGACAAGGTTCCACTTCGTTGCAAGAGCATCTGAAATATACAAGGCTATTTCTGCTCAGTACATCATCCCAACAATTGACAAGTTACCCCAACTCCGTCTTGTCGACGACGGGACGGATGAAGAGATTAACAGGCGACTTGCGGCGCTCAACACCCCGAGAGTTGAAATCTGTAATGGAGCAGAAGAACAGACAGCCAAGGTATGTGAGTCCAAGGGTCTGTGAGAGTTTTTGTTTCTATATGTTAATGATTGATAATCACCAACAGACGCACACGGACCTCAAAAACGATCTCCGAGTGATAGCTCAAATGTCAGCAGTATCTTTCGAGCCTGTCTAAGTTTCTGAAGAACAGTGCTATTGATATGGTACTCTAACATTGTTCCACAACTCCACCCATCAATTACTGATTGGGAGATACGATTGCTCTTGCTCAGTTTTCTGGTTTCCGCCTAATTCAGCCTGGATTTTTTTTTTTTTTTTAACCTTGGTGAATTTATGATTCGTTGATCGTTTCTATTTTGCACATTTTGTTTATGCCTAGCCTACAAAATCAACGTTCTGTAAATTTCTTTATTCATCTCTATAAACCGTAAGTCTGCCATTAGCTGTATATAAATTTAAGAGTCGCCTTTATTACTTTCGTGTAAATTAACCGTAACAGATTCTATCCAGATTAGTAGGTCCCCAGTCTATTGCCACTGTAACACTTTCTAATTTCTGAGTCATACAACATGTAATGTAACTAATGTATAGACATTATTTTATGCTAAACTCTATAATTCATTATTGGTAGGCTTTGCAGTCCGCAAAGAGTTTTATGATACTTATTCAGGGCATCTCCACTAAATCCGTCTATTTATCGCTTTTCAACAAACTATATCGCTGTAAGAGCCGCATCACAAGAGCTACAATGACTATTACTGGCTAATCATGATTGGGTTTAACTATGCTGCCCAAGTGCCACGTCAGCATACCCCGCATCTCTGTGGGAAAAGTAGTTGCGGTTATTGAACACGAGGCTTGACTCTCCCCTGCAACTCCCAGGATTCTGATCATCATCCCCATTCAGCGACAGAAATGCCACGATACGTTCCATTCCAGCTTTTATGACGTGCACAGTGAGGCTGAAGATACCAGGATCTCTGTCCAATTGTTTCCCAGCGAATGTTGTTGTAGACTGCACTGTGATCAATGAAGGTTAGATTAATACGATATCTTCAACCAATAATTGCACAATATATTAGACCAAATCAGAAGCAGCACCATTCGTTCTCTATCATGAAATAATCACTAGACATTCAACTGCAACTGATGGAAGCCAAGTCAGACCCGATTTTCCCCGAAGACAATTCTACTAACAGCGACGTGAATTAAGAATAACTCGCTCTTGACCCTTTCCTAATAATTGACTGTAATACAAAGGCCTCTTGCGTTATTGAGTGTCGAAAATCATTGAAACGATGCCATCATCACCCAGTATGAAGGATTATACTGTGGCGTGGCTCACACCCTTGTACTTTGAAGCGGGTGCTGCATTAGCCATGTTAGATGAGTGCCATGGGGTTCCGAACAGATCGCCTGGTCAAACAATTCAGTATCATCTCGGTCGCATAGGCAATCACTTTGCTGCTATTGCCGGATTTCCCGCTGGGAGGTTGGAATCGGCGTTGCGGCCTGCATGGCTGCAGAGGTGAAACGTGACTTCCCCAATCTACAAGTGGGATTCCTTGTAGGTATCGCAGCAGGTATTCCCTCGCCTGGAAAAGATATCTGTTTGGGAGATGTAGTGGTCGCTGTTCCAACAGGTAACAACTCAGGAGTCATTGGGTATGATTTAGTCATACATTTAGGTATCCCCTATATTTAGGGGTGTTCTACATTTAGGTAACTATGCCCTAAATTTAGATGTCTTCCACTATATTGGAAAGGTGGGGCTGCAATGAGATGAGTGATCGTATTCTCGTTAGGCCGATTCCCCGAATTCTTCCCATTCCAGTTAGCACTTCTCAAATCCATTGACAGCGTTTCCCATACCAGCTGGATTCTTCATCCACTTATTTCCATCGACTGTTAGCTGTATGTCCTCATACCAAATAACCTTTCCTTTCTTGTAGAAGTTTTTGCTAGCGTCATGCAGGTAATTTCATAACAAAAAGTTCACAGTGTCTCAGAAAAAGAACTTTTCTGGATCACTATGCACTCGGAGTCTAACCTACTGTTAGGGAGAGTTAGAGAAATACTGAATGTCACACAAGTGCATACACGTAATTTGGATTTCTTTCACAGTTCTTATTATGGTAACGTATCAGTAAAGAGAAACCCACATGAGACAGCATATAAATATAGCAATAACCTGAAATTAATAGAATATAAACCGCGGTTGCCGCTCTTTTGAAATATTCGCGGGGTAACCTAGCATGGAGTCGGAACCTTATTACTCCGTATATGTACATAACTGATAATGCGGAGTCTAACTCGATATCCCTAACTTCAACTCCTAATTCTTAAAACACTTCCATGTATTTTATTTCATTGATTATTGCAATTTTCCAATAATGGAAGAGACCAAGGCCTCGCTGCGGCATCGTCATCACAAACCAAGCCCAGGAATAGGCTACTCCCGTCAGTCATAAATACCCATCCACTATTTCGATAACAAATTAATATTAGCTAGAGCCGCCAAGACCGATACAACTCGCCATTTCTCGAGAACGATCAGCTACAATTCTGAAAATTTCGCTGACTATACTCGTACTGGACTTAGTTACGGCGACTGTCCTGGAGTATTCGAGCAAAGATGTTGATCGATATAGTAAATATGCACAGCTTATCGAAAATAACGACCCAATAGCCTTCAAAATATATAATGAAAATTTGAAACTGCACGATGCCGATCTCAAAGAAATGCTTGAAACTCTTCGAAACGAGGAACTTATTCAGAGGATAATCAACTCACGAACTGGGGATTTCTACGCAGGAATGATGAAATATTTGATGCATGATTATCCAAGAACTCGACATGTGAACGAGAAGAAACGAGTAGTTCTTGTTTCGGACTGGAACAAGGATTCAGACTCAGAAATGGAAGATATAGTGGAATACGGAGAAGATGATTATGCAGAACCGACAAACTGGTCAAAACTACTACATTGTGTAGTGAGAAGAGCACGAAGGCTGCAAAAGCTTGCTAGTCATGCAGCCAAAAACGATTATCTTCGTGATGATGCACTCCAGTCAATTGAGTCAAAACTGAACGAGTTAAATCGCAATTATAAGACTGCATGTGACTCTGCAAAATATTTATATATACCACTTATCGATTCCGAAAGCGCTACTTTGTGGTAAGGGGGCTCGTTCTTACATAATGTGGTCGAGGCTGATTTCAATCATAAAGGCGCAAAAAACCGGAAATCTCTATCAATTCAACTTCTAATAACAAACAAACACAAAAAAGCTCTGCTATCTTTTCATTTCTCATCCCAGCTATATGCCTCCTATCAAGCATCCCGGCATGCATTTCATGGATTCATGCGGACTATAAGGCTGGGTCAGTCGCTGATGCAGATTTCTTTCAGCTAATTTCCTCGGCTTCTATGCAATTACTTGGAATAGGCACATCGCTTTGGCCTACAGTAGTGCATCTTGAGTTAAGTCGCGTTGCCCAGATCTTGACATGGGCTTTGGCGATTGGAAGTACATCTCTCACGGTTATCGCTGTTCCGCTCTATCTATATGCTCCAGTGCCATGGAGTGTATCACTACTGTTTACTGGATCTATCATTCAATCATTGTTGCAACTTCAACTGATTGTTGGGATATCTAAACAAAAAGACCATCAGAGTTAGTCCTCATCAGCATGGATACATACTATTGCTTACGGTCCATTTGATACTACGTGAGAATCTCTCTCAGGAGTCAAGGCATAAGAGATTGGCTACGTTCGTAGCCACAGGTCGTCTTATTACTTGTCAACTCAAGTACAGTTCTACTTGGTCTCTCACTTGGCGCAAACCAGGCTAATCGGTTCGATTATCGACACTGTGGAGGTTTGTTATGGAGTATATGATTTAACTGTTTTAATCTGTCAAGACAATTTGAGTGGTTCACATGGAAATTTCAATGAACTATGGACTTGTTTTTCTTGGTGTATTGGAATTTCGAGTGATATTATGTTATAGTTAATTTTTTTTTAAGTAAATTAAAGTCAAGTGAGATATTTGGAATATCATTATTCCAGTGCTTTGCCAGATAGAGATTAGGATGAAAGATGTTTCAGTAAACAATTGAAATGAGTTAGAGCGTGTACTTTTTTTTGTAAAGCATAGGTAGAGGAGCTAACAGTAATACTACACGTATTGAGCACGCTACCGGGACTAAATCTGTGGACGATCATACTTCTCACGAGTAACAAAGTGGTGGCACTCACGCTGAGGAATCCTTTACAATAGTTGGGTTAGGGATATATCTACTAAATATAAAATTTGATTAAAAGACTACAGAGAAATTGAAATTAGACAACTATTCTTCGAGTTCCTGTAAGTGAGGACAACAAGTTGTTGGATCTAGCTAAAAAGAAGGCCAGGGCTGTGACCTAGGAGGATGCTATCTTATAACTATAACTGTCGAGAATAAATTAGTAATTCTGAATCTCATATAATCCTAATTAGTTACTGTAACGAAGCCAATACGATACTATGGAAGCATGTCGACGAGAATATTCAGTGTGGAGGAAGAAATCTATCTAGCTAGGGAGCGCAGGCCTTCTTATATAGCTAGGCTTCTCACATGATCCCAGGATATCTCCGTACAGTAGTAGATGCCATACAAAGCAGATAACCGTAGCACGGCTCCGGAATCCATGTAGGGGCCGGTTAGGCGGAGTATCCCGTACATAAAGAGAATGCATGGGAGCTTCCCAACAAAGCCCTACTCCATACGGCGGCAGAGCCAGCTGCCGTCACAGTTACCCGCAAAGGCTGATCAGAGAAAATTAGAAGGTATGTTCAATGAATGGATATAGTACTCCAAGAATAATACTGTAATGGTGAAAGCTTTTGGCACGTGATACCAAGCCCTAACCCTAGAGCTTGTACGAATAACCTCATCAGTGCCATATTGGGAAAGGTGCTGGGCGTATGCCACATATAAAACTCAGTGCTCATGTGAATAGTTACAGTCCTTATGCCTCATATCTTGTTGAAACGTCCCTACATAGTTTGATCAATAACACTAGATTGACACCATCACAAATACACCCAAGATGTACTTTTCTAGATCATTAATGGTTAATCTATCAGTATGCTAAAGTATACTTATGAAATCCTTGCATTTAAAATCAGTTTCACTGTCACAGACCTAGATTCACTACCGTTGTCACTGGCTGCATCAAGATACAATACGTAGGTTACACCATACAGAGGTTCTAGGAAGATGGGATAGTAATAAAGTATCAAACAATGCGGTTAGTAACATAACTAATAGTAGAAGTCCTTTAAAGTATCATAATACCTTAAGTAAATCATCTTTCTGATCCTCTTAATATATGATTAAGTAACTTAGATTAAAAAAATACAAAGAACTAAATACATAATAGTAATTAGTATCCTTATATATCCAGCCTTCCACGAGACTGTTGACTTGGGTTGATAGGGCTGCGATCGCTCAGCCCATGCAAGTTGCCACGTACGTGGCCGCTGCTGCCGCATTCTCGTTGCTCTCATGCCGCACCTTATAGCAGCGGCCGCACGAACTAGACTGGTACAGGCACCTCCCTCTGTTATCTAGGTAGTATACATGTCGAAGTACGTAGTGGTAGCCTGACAATTCAGGCATCAACATATCCAGACCACTCCGGCCTAGCGCCGATCGTGACACCCGCGATCGCGCCCGCGTCGTCTCCTCAGTTCAGTCGCGACGTCAGTGGGCAACATTGATCCAGTTGATATACCTGTCTGCATCGACCTATCTTTTGTCGCCAACTGGGTTCTCCTACTTTTCGAGGCTATGACGTCGTCGGAGAAGCCGCGCGCATCCTCCACTTTCATTCATGCTGGATGAAGCCTGTCTGGGTCCAGCCAAGGTATCGCCTGTGGCGGGTTAGACCTTTCAGTATCCAACATGCCTCGCATCGACGCCATGCAGTGGAGGTACATCTCGCTTGCGATCGCCAGGCCCAAGTGCCTTCGCGCTGGTCCCGCATAAAATTAGCTCCTGTGGCGATGGCTGGAGGTATTCTTCTCAAACCCATACACGCCACCCCTTTCGCCCTCGTCCACACTTCCCCGACTTCAGCTTCCCTTCTTCCGGCTGTCAGCATCGTTCCGAGATATTCGCCTCATCCAGTCTTGGCTGCTGCTAGTACTGCTACCAGAAGGCGCTCAATCGATGGAATGATGGGTCGGTCCGCCACGAAAACAGCCGTCGCACAAGCACGTCGTGGCGTCCATACCTCCAGTCGTAAAAGTGCTTCCCCCGCAGCAGTCGCATCGGCCGGTTCGTCTTTAGCAGATATCTCCAGTGTGCTTGAAAAGCCACGGCAAGGGACGAAAAAGGCCGCGTCGATTGACCCGGAGTCAGATGAAGATGTCCCTACCAACGTCGACGAAGTTCAGAAATCGCTGTCCCGACCGCCGCCTGTCAATAGCGACTACCTCCCTCTGCCTTGGAAGGGCCGACTAGGATATGCCTGTTTGAATACTTATCTGCGAAACGCGAACCCACCTGTCTTTAGTTCGCGCACCTGTCGCATAGCTTCCATTCTGGAAAACCGGCACCCTCTGCAAGACCCATCTCAGCCATATCACGCGACCAAGAACCGTCCGGACCGAAACAAGCCGGCAGACATCGCGAAGGGACAAGAATTTGTCGAAGCACTCGGCCTGGCAAATGCGCGAGATATCGTGAAGATGCTGCGGTGGAATGATCGCTATGGTATCAAATTCATGCGATTGAGCAGCGAGATGTTTCCGTTTGCAAGCCACGAGGTTTATGGATACAAGCTGGAGCCGTTCGCGTCCGAAGCGCTTGCCGAGGCTGGCCGGGTTGCCGCAGAGCTTGGACATCGCTTGACCATGCATCCTGGCCAGTTTACGCAGTTGGGTTCGCCTCGAAAGGAGGTCACTATTAACTCCATACGAGACCTGGAGTTCCACTCTGAGCTGCTGCAGTTACTCAAATTACCTCCGCAGCAGAACCGAGATGCCGTGATGATTCTCCATATGGGTGGTGTTTTTGGCGACAAGGCCGCCACGTTAGACAGGTTCCGCGATAGTTACAATAAGTTATCGCAAGACATAAAAAATCGATTGGTTCTGGAAAATGACGATGTAAGCTGGTCCGTCCATGACTTGCTGCCAATCTGCGAAGAGCTCAACATTCCACTTGTTCTTGACTTTCATCATCACAACATTGTCTTTGACGAGGACAAGATGCGTGAGGGCACGCAAGATATAATGCAGCTTTTTGACCGGATCCGCGCAACCTGGACACGAAAGGGAATTACTCAGAAAATGCACTACTCTGAGCCCACGCCCGAGGCGATAACACCTAGCCAACGACGCAAACACAACCCTCGCGTTGCCAATCTCCCACCCTGCGATCCGACCATGGATCTCATGATTGAAGCCAAGGACAAGGAGCAGGCGGTTTTTGAGCTGATGCGCAAGTACCAATTACCAGGTCATGATCTCATTGCCGATGTCGTTCCTCATGTTCGGGAAGACGAAAACAAGACGTGGAAACCACCTAAGCGGACCAAGAAATCCAGTCCATATGTCGAACTGTCTGATCTCGAGCCACCACCTAGTGTTGACCCCGCGGAATTCGGTATGGGCGGCCCTGAGGGGAGAGTCTATTGGCCACCGGGCCACGAAGACTGGCTCAGACCAAAGAAACGTGTTGTTTCTCGGAAGAAGACTGGGGCTAATGATGCAGTCGACGAAACCGCGGCCAGTCCGACAAAGACCAAGGTATCACCAAAGAAACCCAGATCAAAAGCGAAGACTGCAGCAACTGAGGACAAAGAAACTCCGAAACGCAGAAAACGCAAACCGTCGACAGTCAGTGCCACTTCAAGTTCCGACGAGAAGGAATTGTCATCGCTGAGTCTGTCTGAACCTCAGGCTTCGTCGTCTGTTAAACCCACGCCAGCGCGCCGTGGTCGACCCCGGAAGAAAGTCAATTACGCTGAAGATGAATCTTCCTGACTTCATCTGTTGTATAATATGCCAGTTTTTGGTGGTGCATTCAAGTCAATGGCGTTGGAATAGAAATATTTACTCGTGATATCCATCTGTGGCGAAAGGTTTCATTTGTCTCGCGTATATACTATGTACTTGTACCGTAGAAATGCCAAATATCATATCATCTAAGCAATTCCCTTTCTTTTTCCAGCCTTGAAAGAGGAAGATATCTGTCATCTCGGACTCGTCCCTAGTATAAGACTACTGAAGTTGAGATACCCACAAGGCCGATAATCAGCATGAGACAGCATTGGAGGTGCTTCCAGGATAACCCAGGCTAATGAAAGTCTCGTAATTCCAGTAATCAGCTTGTGTGCCTTGTCCAGCCACCGTGGCATTCCCCGCAAAACGTGCAGTCCAATATGAACTTCCTCGAGTGTAGTCGGCCCATGCTTTCAAACCTGTTTGCAGGTTTTTCTCCCTGGTTGTGTAAGTATTGTCGATCTGGGCCTGAATGGACCATTCGCCAATGAACACTGGGAACTTTCCATCTCCAGGAGCTGCCTTTGCATCCTGACAAATATAATCAGTCAAGTTTGCCGCGCTTGCCGAGCGACCTGCAAAGTAGTAATTGTGCACGTCAAACACTAGGTTGGTTCCAGCAGTGAAGTCGGATGACCAATACTCTTCTCCCTTGAAGCCTCCTTGGAACATCACGGGGATCTTAGAGTTGGCAGTCTGCACTTTGGTAATAACCTTGTCGATATAACTCTTCAACCAAGCCGCACCGCTATCACTAAGTGAGGCTGGGCTTCCAAACAGCGAGACATCTTCCACATCAACAGGTTCATTAATAGGCTCGATAGTAAAGTGGTCAGGATATCCAGAGTTTTGAATGAAGTCAATGACAGCATCAACGGCTTGGAGAGAATATTCCAGGGCTGTCTGATTGTTGAACCAGCCGTAATGTCCATTTGCTTCCCCAAATGGCATCCCGTTAACACCTCCAGGCAGAGAGTGAATATCAATAATGATATGCATATCATATTTATTGATAGCATAGGAAGCAATTGTTTTCAAAAACGAGGATTGATTGCCAGAGTAGAGTTGGGATCCCGGCACATTGACCCAAGCAGCATAGGTAGTCGGGATGCGAAGAATAGTAATACCTGCTGCCGCCAATTTATCTATATCGCTTGTCGTGATCCAAGAAGCATAACGGCGCTCGAGAACAGCGCCGCAGTTGGAGCCTTGATAAGCACATAGGCCCCATTCATCAGCGGCGCCTCCAGAATACTGAGCCCACCATGCGGTATCGATGGTCGATTCCTGCTCCAGCCATCCTCCCAGGTTGACGCCAGTACCACTGAAGGTCGTCCAATTGACGTACTGAGTTGAAGCTACTTTGGCACCTTGGGAAATGGCTGCATGGAGCAGAAGTAAAGAGGAGAAGCGGATCATGTTGATTTGAATCAAATGTAGAATTGACTAAAAGTGGCTGACAATTTTTTTTCTTCTTCTTCAATGTATTCGGGGCCCTGAATTTCTGATTCCTAAATATTTTGATTCAAGGGTCGTTAAACGAAATTTATATTCCCTTCGAGCTTGTCTAATCTTCCATTGATTCGACTCTTCATGATCTCCATTGTCCAGGACTCATTTCCCCCACCGTCTTTCTCCCCTTTCCCCATGAACATTCGGGTCATCAGAAACCGAATACTACGGATACTCCCCCAAACATCAACTGTGGAGGTTTCTCCAGAAAATAGGATATCGGTGATTGGATGTCTTTAGTTGTAAGGTAAGAAAATCGTGGTGTCTAACGAAATAAGGGTGACCTAAAGATGATCTTCAGCTGAGACGGGTCAAATGCAGATGTCGATTCTACATTTCTGTCAAAGAAACTTGCTGATTGGACTGACAGCATCGCTAGAAGTGAATCCCGGAGGCATTCACCCCCAGAAATCCCGTTCAGTGCAATGTCGGCTCCTCTCCTCCCCACCCTCGGCCCCATCGGGATAGAGACAGGGCACCCTTCTGATTCGTTGTCAAGTACACTCTCCAGGGTGAGTAGTTGAAAAATACTCCTACTTTAGTTACTTTATACGTAATAATCAGATGTGAGAAACTAGCTTATTTCAGTTATACAAGGATTGATTGAATTAGTAACCAAGGCGAAAGAAGTCATGCAGTAATTTGGTGATATTGCACTATTTTCAAGGCATCTGAACTATAGATGCTACCTTAACATAACTTCTGTCACCGGTTAAATGTATACTGAATGGCACAAGTAGAAATTAGAAACCTTTGAGCCTTGGAGCGGAGTTAGGGCACGATTTTTCTTAATGCGGAAGAGCTCATTTACTCATTCTCAGCCTTGGACATTTGCTCAATTTCTTCCAAGGTGCTTAGTAGAGGAGAACGATTCAAATAATTAGATTCAACTGCAAGGTCCGTTCGTTATCTTACCTTGATTGCGAAGTTTCTATTGACATACGGAGCTCCAGCTTAAAGAAAACGTCAAAAAAGATCAATTTCCAAACACAATTCAATAAAAATCATATGTACCCATTTATGTGGAGTGTCGAGCATTGCTAAAATATTTGCATATTATATTTCCTTTCAATGTTCCTACATACTAGCACATGTCACTATCTGATCAGCATATCTCTCGGTCGCGCTCCAAAGGCAAAACTCTCGCATCCATCGCTCGTCATAGCAAATTTTTCGTAAAAAGCAAAGGGATCAAGTGCTACCCATATACTCCCAATTTCATTCGGATACTGAAAAGTGCGAGTAACTCAATTCTCAGTCCACATGCTCTACTACGGTTGCCTCGACGTCTAATTTTTTCTCGGAGTCCAGTGGTGGAACATCACTGTCACCAAATAAGGAGTCCATCTCTTCAAGAGTCTTGCCTTTTGTCTCTGGAAAGAAAAGGATGTAGGATACCATAGCAATCAGGTTGAAAACAAAGAAGACGTAGAAGTAGCGAAACCCGATGTTTGTAAGCGCACTGGGTGAAAACTGGGCAAACACCAGGTTGATAGTCCAGTTGGTGAAGGTTGTGACTGAGTTGCCTTGGTTGCGAATATCCACAGGGAAGATTTCAGCTGGGTAGACCCACGATATGATGCCGATAAACGTGTAGAAGAAACTGAACACAAAGTTCATGGCTACCATGGCGCGTAGTTGGTCTTGGTTGTTCTCGTTGTAGTGTTGAGACATGGCCGCGTTCGCAACCAATGCAGCCGCCATTCCAGCAGATCCGATGATTAGAGGTTTGATACGGCCAACTCGTTCCAAAGCCCAGAGACCCCCTGTGCAATAGACAATTGATAAAGCACCGGATATGCCAATGATCATGAGTGAGGTATGCGTGTCAATGCCCAACGAAGCGTAGATTCGAGTACCGTAGTAATTGATTACATTGATACCGGATAGTGGACCAAACGCTTGAATAGCACAACCAAGGATGAGGCGACGACGCCAGGAGGCTTTGGTGATGATAGAACTCCAGGTAATCCGCGTAAGACGACGCTCGGCTTCGATTGTATCACGTATCTGTTGGAACTCGAGTTGAACGTATTGGTCCTTCTCAGCTGTTCCGTCTCCGTGGAGGGATTGGAGGGCCGTGAGGGCTTCCTCGTGGCGGTCTTTCTCCATAAGCCATCGTGGAGACTCATGCAGGAACCAGACTCCACAAGCCAGAATGAGACCAGGTATACATTGAAAAGCTAATGGGAAGCGCCCTATAATCAAAGACACGGTTAGATATATATTTTTTCGGATCTTGCTGAGAGTGACTGACATTGGAAGGGGCTGTTCACGAAAGAACATCCGTAACCGAGCCACTGAGCCACGAGGTATCCCCAACTTAACATCCACTGCAAGAGGCCAGACATCATTCCACGAGACGAAGCTTCGGCCATTTCACCAGCATACATAGGAATCACTGATGTGAGCATGCCGACTGCGACACCCGCAATGAATCGACCGATAATTAGCATCGCCATGTTCACGGAACCAGCCTGTAGAGCACATCCAAAACACGAGACGCAGCCGCCTGCAAAAACAGCACGTTTGCGGCCTAAGCGATCACCGGTAAAGACATTGATGATTGTTCCCAATATAGCGCCACCTTGGAATGATGAGACGACACCGCCTGTAGTAGTGTCGCTAGGATTGGAGAAGTACTTGATGAATTCAGTCTGGCCGATTGTGGAGGTGATTATACCACTATCATAGCCAAAGAGGAAGCCTGAGGGTGTCACTACTGTTACTAAAATGACACATTATCAAGAGACAATGAAAACTTACCTCCGATGGCCAGGAAAATGGCGGCCAGAAGTGTTGTAATCTTGATCATAGTGCGATCTTCCTTTCTACTTTCCTTGCTTGGTTTTTTGGAAACCCTATACCAACACAAATATACATCTTCGGTCCCAGACTGGGGGTTATAACCATTTTCTCTGTGGGGAAATAGCGCAACACGCCAATGGTACCCAACACAAACATAGGAAGCATGCGTCCACACACCAAAAGTATAACATGATATATTATTGCCGTCGTGACTTGGACAATCTTCGGGAAATCCGAGTCACAGTCCCGGTTTGCTCGGCTTCGGTGTAATACGAGCCGAAATTCATCGGCCCCATCCCTTCTGTAGGAATATGCTAGAGGGCACTGTGGTCTCCCAGAACGAGTCACTACTGGCGGGTATGAGACGAAATCAATTGATGTTGGTATTTTGCTTCATTTCATTATTTAGTCTATAGAAAAATCCCAACCCCGAAAAATAGGAGGTAAATGGGCGGAACTGCAATGTCCTTAGTGGTTTGTCTGGGTATGAGACTGTTTTCACGCTGTAAGGAAGTACGAAGCACTTTTTGTAATATGGAAAAAATAAAATAGAAATATGAATCAAAATTGAATAAAAACTTCAGCAACATTTATGTAGAGCGACGAAAATAACATTTTTTCTAGGCTAAAACTGGATCGTTATTGAGTATAATCCATGACTGACTTTGACGTGATCAACTCCTCGTACAGTTGTCACTTCTTCGTCGCGAGCGACATCAGTTCGCTGCATATTAGGAGGGAGTTTCACCACCGCCGAGGTCCCAAATGGAACCCGGAGTTTCAGGTTCACAGTTCCATCTGGTGCTCGTTGAAAGTTAACGTCGATACGTCCGAATGGGCAATTGACAGTTCCTTCCACAGAGTTAAACTCAGCCTCATATGGTGGATCAACTTGAAACGTCCGGTAAGCATTTTCAACAGGCTTCAAGCCTAATACAGTATTGTAGAACCACTCATATATTGTCCCTAACATATCATGGCACTTGCTTCGACATTCATCCTGCCAGAACTCGGGTAGAGTAGTCTCTCCTCTGCGCAGGAACCGCATGTAAGAAGGATGTTCTTCTTGTCTGGCCATTTGGAGAACCAGATCTGGGCGCTTGACATCGGATAGTGTATTGAACAGATAGCGTAATCCGATTTCGCCAGCTCGTATTTTCCCGTCCGAAGCGTCACTCAAAAATGCAGTCTTAACATCATTCTGATGTTCTAGAGGAACCAGCCCATATTGAAGTGCCATTGCCTGGGCAACAGCTGTACAATCACGCTCAGGGAAATTGTCGAGTGAGGTATAGTATGCGTATGGCCGTGACTTATCTGTCACCAGAAGATGGCGATTGTACGTCTCGTAGATACGAGCGGCCCATCGCCGAAAATGCTCCGCCTCCTCAGGTTTTCCGAGCTCACGAGCCATCATCTCAACACATTGGAGACAATGGTAATATATGGCCGTTTCGATGTTTGCTTGGTGATTGCCAAAAGCAATATCTCGGCCCCAGTCCCCTAGACCATGCTCAATCAAACCACCTTGACGCTCTTTGGTCCTCATGTAATCCATGTATCTCACTGCAGCTGGGTAGACTTTGGCCATGACTTGTGTGGAGCCGTAGTATTTGAACAGTATTTCTGGAAGAAAGCACAATGCACAGCCCCAAGTGATTGTATCATGAAGCGGACCACACATATACCGAATCTCCGGTGCCATAGTCGGCACAAGTCCACTAGGCTCCTGAGTGTCAAGAATGTCATCGAGGATCTTGGTGTATAAAGATTCCATATCACGAATGTATTGTGTTGCTGGTGCCAGTAGATGGGTAACTTCTAACCAGCCAAATTTCTCGATTTGCGGACAGTCCGTGTGGTAGCTAAAGAGGTTGCTACAAAATGACCAGTATAGAGCATTCAGCAATGCGTTGGCATCTTCTTTGTCTGTTTTGAGGGTACCGAGTCTCCTTGCAGCGGACGAAATGTGGCGGCCAACTGCAGAATGGATTATAGGAAGACCATCATCTGCATTCAGTGATACGCCTTCCACTTGAATATAGCGTGCGCTGGTAAAGCTGAAGTCAGGCTCCCAGACCTCAGGCTGACCGGTACCTGCTAGGTAAATTTTAGAGAACACTCCCATTTCAAACTCCTTGAACAGTGGATCAGGCATCAAGACAGTCCCATCGTCTTTGCAGGATTCAGCGTAACGAACGATTATTTCCGACCCTGCTGTTCCTTCGGCCACCACTTGAACCATGGTAGATGCATTTTGACCCAAATCGAAGCAAACCACACCGGTTCTTGGACTATGAACCTTTACAGGTTCAAAGGTCTCGTGCAACACAACGGGAGGTTGTTTCTGGTAGAAGATGTGGCCCCTGGGCCCGGTTAGTGGTTTAGCCGGTGGCCAGGCACTGTCATCAAAGCCAGGAGCATCCCAGCCGATTGGGTAGAGTCGTCTATCATGCGTCTCCGAAGCATAGATGTTGGCCAATGTCGTTGCACTTTTGCGCACGCGCCATGAAGGGTCTGAGATGAGAGTCTGACTTTTTCCGTCTTCATAGAAGACATGCAGCTCGCAAAAAAAGCACAGTTCGTTGCCGTATCTTACATAAGTATTGTCTTCATATGTTGGCCAGAAGAAGCGGTCTTCTCCTTTGATTCCGGCATAGAATCCATTACCAACATGGGCTCCCAGAACGTTTTCTCCCGCCTTCAGCTGAGTCGTAACATCATAAGATGTAAATAAAACGCGTCTATGATAGTTGGTCCACCCAGGGTCAAGGCGATGGTCGGAGACAGATTGACCATTGGCACTCATATTGAAGTGGCCGAGGCCAGAAGCAAATAATACAGCGCGGGCCGGCGTTGAGGGCAGTTGAAATGATTTTCTGAGATATATGGGGTCATCACCCCCGTCTCCAATCCAAACCGCTTTCCATCGGTTTTTCTCATCCTCAAACCAGGAGCGGAAGATGAGACTTGTATGAGGCATATATGTCTGGTTCATGCTGTAAGGGGGCAATAGACGGGACTGAGGATATGCAGTGAAAAAGTGGTTTATCGAGCTCTTATGAGCCTGCCCATTTTCATCCCAGGCAATTACTTCCCAGTAATAACTGGTAGTAGACTTGAAGCCGTCTGCTGGCTTGCACACAATGTTTCTCTGCTCATTGCTCTCAACACGGCCAGAGTCCCACGCAAGACTGAGGACATCCAAGTCGGTGGACTCAAATACCGCAGGGTTTGTGGAAAGGAGCACTCGGTAGGCAGTCAGAGAAGCGTCTTTTTGGTCACTTTCTATTTCCCAGTAGAAACGTATCTCGTCGGTGTCGATTCCAAGCACCTCGTGAAATCCGTGGATGCCGCAGCGTGAAAAATGCATAATAGGCAAAGGCAGGACAATAGTACAAGAGATCCTTCGCCAAAGAGGTAATTGCTACGTGTAACTAACAGGATCGCACCTTGGAAAGAAGATTTCCTCCAAATGGGTATCGTGTCGAGCTTGGGGACCCGGCGGAGGTTGAACTGCAAAGTCGGCGGCTCGGTGCACTCCAGACCGAGTTAACCCATAAATTGGGGATAAAGCATCGGAAATCCCGAATTTACTAGGTAATATGAGTACGGTTCTACGACAGTTCAGGTTAGAGGTAGTCCCCGCATAAATTCCCCGTATTTATTGGCTCAATTCTTATAGACTGGAAGAACTAAAAAATTGGCCAATGATGATAGCAAATTGAGATGCCCTGTTTGTCTTCTCTGCGATGTCCCGACGTGTGTCCCCCACACTCCGGATTCCCTCCACTTGAAGCCCGAGGCAACGATTGTTGCTTCCCTTCCTTTCTTCTCTGCTGAGATTCTGAGTAACTATACGAACTATAATCAATTGCCATTTCCTTTTGCGTTGGTTTCGTATCGTTGAGGCACGTTGAGGCAATATGGATGAAAAGGAGGCGTCTTCGTTACCTGTTGCAGCAGTTCTAGACCACCAGAATCAAATTTTTAAATGCACTCCGTGTGGAAGACGCTTCAAGCGTCCCGACCATTTGAGACGACATATTAGAATTCGTAAGTACATAATTCCACCGACACGCTGCCTGTACTTGACTCTGCATGGGGAGACTGATACACTCCTAGACACGAAGGAATTGCCATATACATGTTCAAAATGTGGCATGGCATTTTCACGATCGTCAGTAACGAAATCTAATGACCTCCATGCCTTGGTACTGAGACTTATGAATGTTCTAGGGAACGAATAAAGAGTCATCATTGTCGAACCACAAAAGGGAGGCAAGGCATCCTCTCCAAGGAACGTCGAGTGTCTCGTGCCTGTGCCACTTGCGCATCGTCAAAAATCAAATGCAGCGAGCAGAAACCATGTACTCGATGTGTTCGCCACAATCTTACCTGTAGCTTTGAAGCTAATGCAGTAGGCGGCATGGCAATGGAGCCGGAAAATGGGGATATATTTGAAGAGACTATCCCACACAGCCAACATGAAAGCCACCTTGACTACACAGCTTATACGAACATGCAAACTTCTGCAGCTAGTCATAGTATAGAATCTTCGGATTTACCACGAATTATTGAGCCATACATACAGGAACCGACAGCGTCTTTCAATAACATTTTGCGAATGCCAACAAGAGCGAAAGACGACTCTATCTCGTCCACGACTAATTCAAGAGAGCTTCCTCTCACAAAAATCGATTATATGTGTCCGAATACCATTTCAGGTCTTTTCAGAGAATTTTCCTCTGACTATGTCAACCTGCAACAAATAAGAGACCCATTCGATGGAGATTCTCAATATTCTATTGACTATTGGGACACATTCATGGGCATACCTCTGAGTTGGGAGGAAAGCTTACCAATGGAGATGCAGGATCAAGCAGACACTTCACCTGCTACGGGGGAGCCAGAAGGAATGTTACGGCCAACTGCCATTTCAGCTGCTGTGGAAGCATTTAAAGCCTCGTTTTTGCAATGGACTCCATCGGTACTAGACTCGCTCTCTGCGAACCAGGTAGACATGTCGTTCCCCATGCAGCTCGACGATGGCTCAGGAACAAAAATTCAACGCCATAATACAGTTTTTCCAGCAGCCACCTGCAAGCCACATGATCGTGAAAGAGTTTTGGAAACGTTGGCCAGAAATGGATCGTGGAGTGTTACTGGGAAATTATTATGCTGTTTCCCTTCTGTTAGCATAATGACTGAGCTCATTCGTATCTTCTTGTTATCTCATTGCTCTATGAAAGTTAGTTGGATTCACGGTCCAACCTTTGATGCTGGAAAGGCATCCGAACCGCTGCTAATTGCCATGGTGGCATTCGGGGCATGCTTAACCTCTATGCGAGCAGGAAAACAAATTGGATATTCTTTGCTTGACCTCATTAGATCCACAATTATTCCATTGGTACGTTTGGTTCTGAAAATGTGCAAGTAAAACCAAGAAGCTTACCATAAGGCAAAACTAGTGGGAGAAGGACAACCGTCAGACAAGAAATCTAGAACTTCTAATGGCTTATTGTTTGTGATTTCTCATTTAAAACCCTCTTATCGATTATTGCTAATAAATAACTCAGCACTTTCAATTAGTCTGTCTCTATGGAGTGGGAATAAGCGAAGAACTGAGTTGGCAGAAGCTTTGAATCAACCAGTCGCAACAGTAAGCCTCTTGTTTTTGCCTGATTGAATTTGAAGATTTTCACTGAATCATTAACTGATCATATCTAGATTTTTCGAAGGGCTGGCTGGTTTCGCCCTGAACTTTACGAAACAATTGTACCAGAGGCTGGTGATAATGGTGATGGTTTGGAGAAGAAATGGCGACAGTGGATTGCCCAAGAATCGAGAAGAAGGTACGAACGGATAAGCTTGATTCTATTATAACAATTTTCACTCACGTGATAGACTCGCACATCATGTATTCTTGCATGATGCGCAAGTATCTATGTTGTCTTTCAACGCACCCTGGCTGTCACCGTCAGAAATGGAATTACAACTGCCAGAATCCGACCTCTTATGGTTCTCCCCCACTGCGCAAGACTGGAAAATGAATTACTTACGAATTTCTTCGTCATATTCAGCATCGCCGTCCATATCTATAGCGAATGCTGTACGTCAAACAACAACAAGGTGTAGTTCCCTATTCAACCATCAATATTCATCAACCTCGCAATTATTGCTATTGTATGGTCTGTGGAGACATACATGGGAGATACGAAAAGATCTAGATTATTTGTCTGGACAACCACTGGAAGAAAATAGTGCGGAAGAGATTCTCATTTTACGGCGTAACCGGCTCTCGCAGATGCTACAAAATATCTGCAAGGATCCTCTTATTCCGAATATAGTGAAACACCAAACTCTTCATAACGTGGATCCGGAGGTGGCCATACTGCATAGTTTCCTTCTATTACACCTCCATTGTTCTTCACACGATGTCCAGGCCCTGGCTGGGCGGTATGGAGAAGATGAATGCAATGCAGTTTATCCTCGACTTCGACAATGGGCCCTCACACCCGACGCTCGTCTGGCAATCTGGCATGCTACTCAAATTCTTTCGACGACACAATCAATGCAGCTATCTTCAGTGCGTGATTTCTACTCGCTGGTTATCTATACCGCAGCAATCTGTCTCTTTGTTTACGGCACACTGGAGGCCTTTCGTTATCGAAAATTCCTGTCTCGGCTAAACCCAGGAGTAACGTCAGAGCCACCTTCTCTTCCTATGACTCTAGTCGAGTTGGGAAAGAACATCATCTGTTTATCTACTGATAGTCCTACGAAGATACACGATTTCATATGTTTTGGTGAAGGTATACCGGCAATTCGCAGAAAAGAAACAAGCTCCAACCCGTCATCTATCTCTATAGTTGTTTTGTCTACCAATCCCACGCAGACTTTGCAAATAGCTATCGAAAGTCTCCAACAATGTGCAGCAAAGACTCATAAAAGTAAAGAAGATGTTTTGCCACCGTTTGCTGAGGCATTGATTTGTTTAATTAGTGGTATTGCAAAAGCAGCTCAGGCAGCAGGTTTTGCATAGCGTAATGGTTTATTTACACTTTCATGAATAACCAAGGCTTACATATGACTGCATACTGTTTTCCTTCACACATTTCGTATACCTAGAGGAATAGCGATACTCTTACATATGCATAATTTAAACTAATATTTCGATAGAATGGTAAATTATCTCCTATAATGCAACTGTAACCAAGCAAGAGTATTCTATCATATGTAGTATTTTTGTTCTCGGGCATTCGAGATAGTAAGTACAGTCCAAATAATCTAGTCATTAAGCAAAAAATTTAATTTTAACAAATTTCACCTTAGTCTGTTAACTGAGAGCCCTTCCCCAGTCGACTAACGACTAACGGATGGCTCTCCACATTTTACCCCGGCCCCCTCCCCCTCGGGATGCTTTGACATTTCAGTAGTTCCTACTCTTTCCCTAGACATTCGTGGGAAAGCATCTAGTTTGATTTGGAATTATGGTATCGGGTCTCCACTCTGGGGCCTGGGATTTCACTTTCTAGCGTGAAAGCAGGACCCTTGAAGTATTAAAGTCTGCTTGGAAGGTGAAATATTTGAAGGCCTTGTATCCCAACTACTGCAAAATATGATACGTCTGTCAACGAGATAAATCACTAAGACTCTTGTTATTTGAAGCCAACTTTGAAAGTTGTCACAATGCCTTCTTCTGTCAAATCTGCCTTTCTTCTTTCTGAAGAAGCTGTCAGGGAGGCAATTCCCTTAGGCACACTTACTGGACAAGGTCAGCTACCCCTGTTGCAATATGAAGCCTCGAATATGATGGTGTGTTTCTTAACCAGGGTTGGCAGGGTTGCTCCATCGACGAAAAGAGGAGGATGGATTAACTGTCCATCCAATTCCATCTAACGAGCCCACGGATCCTCTAAACTGGCCGATGTGGCGAAAAGTCGCTTCATTGCTGTGCATGTCACTCTATGCATTTATAGCAAATTTCACATCGGGATCTCTCTCCAGTGCCCTTCCCTTTCTTGCGTCACCAGAAGCTTTTAACCCACCCATTTCAATTAATCGAGCAACTCAAGCTGTCGCGGCATGTTTTTCCTTATTAGTGTATCAAGATAAGATTACCACCGCTGACAAGGCCACATAGGTAAACGTTCTCATGCTTGGTGCTGCAAACCTCTGGTGGGTCCCACTCAGCAATTTTTTTGGCCGTAGACCAGTCATCCTATTAGGGCTGCTTACATTAACGTTTTGCTCCCTATGGGCTGATCGTTGTGAAACTTTTGGTGAATTTCTGGCTGCTAGATTATTTATGGGAATTGGAGGTGCTCCAGCAGATACAAGTGAGGACCCGCGAAAAACAAAACGAAGAGGTTCTCCATTGACTTCTTGGTTTCTTTAGTTGCGCCTAGGGTCATCGGTGAGGTGTTCTTCGTCCATGAAAGCGGGAGATCCATGGTAAGTTGATCCTATTATTTGAAACGCGAAGCTGTTTTTTTATGGGTATTGAGAAAATGGTGTCTTAAAGCTTACTTTTTTGTTCTGTTAGGCCGTCTACACCCTTTTTATTGCTACTGGACCTCTCATCGGTGGAGTTTCTGGTGGGTATATTGTCGCAAATCTTGGCCTTTCATGGTTGCACTGGGTCAATATCATTCTATCAGGCTCCTTGTTTGTACTTTGTCTTTTTTTCCAACCCGAGACACTTTTCAGAAGTCGCCAGACTGAAGCTCTAGTCGGCCACCAGGATGTAAAACCTGTTACCGAAGAAGTTGAACATAATGAATCTCCCCAACCAAACGAGCCGTGTCAGAAATTGACCTGGAAACAATCTATGCAATTGATACCCCCTCATTGGGCAGCTCTCCGGGGCTTCTGGACACCATTAGCAACACTCCGTTTTCCAGGTGTTATACTGGTGATGCTCTGGTACGCAGGGCTCGTTGGGGGTATGGTCACGATGGGAACAGTTGGCCCAACTATTGTTTCCGAGCCTCCGTACCTATGGGGTAAAAATGCCGGACTTATCAACGTTGGTGGCATTATAGGAGCATTTCTCGGCGCTGTCACCACCGCGATTTTCGCGGACCAATCCATACGGCCTTATAAAGTTCGGGATGGCGCGTATTATATCGAACCCGAAACCCGTCTTCCTGTCACATTTCCCGGTCTCTTTCTAGGGACAACTGGTCTATGGGTTTTTGGCTTTTGTGCTCAGTATCCATCACCACATGCGTGGGTTGGACTGCAAGTTGGAATCGGGATGCTTGCTTTTGGAATTATGCAGGTACCCTCCATCGGTTTTAACTATGTATGAAACAAACCCCTGTTCTACTTCTTTGAGCGGCTTCTAACAATATGGCTTTTTTTCCTTTGTTTTCAAGATCATCGAGTCGTATACACCAGTTGCTGCCGACTGTTTCACCGCTGTGACCATGGCCCGAGCTATTTTGAGCTTTGCCTGGACCTTTTTTGTTGGAATTTGGTCTTCTGAAGCCGGGCCACAGGTTCCTTTTGGTGTTTTTGGAGGGCTGATGGGGTTTTTCTCTCTCCTTGTATTTCCTGTGTGGATCTGGGGCAAGAGATTCCGGATTGTAACTACGGATTGGATCCATGTTTACTAACCGGCACAGTACCATTGCTTCTTGCAGGTCTTTCACATACTAAATACGTAATGTTAAAGAGCTATATGTGATAGTTTTTATATGATATTTGAAATCAAACTACATTTTGCTGTCAATTGATTTGTCCTAGCAGACTCAAAGCTAACTATAGTCAAAAGCGGTCATCAGAGACGGATATGAAACTACAAAATGGTAATTATAGTGCTAAATCCTATAAAACCACTCAGTTACCGGATACTGAATTAGAACAGCGATTATTGTTGCATCTGCCACCCAATAATCATCAAGGGGGTTCGGGAATGGGGCCGATGGAGAGAATGGTAAGTAATATTATGACCCGAACCCCGCAGAATCCGGGGTAATGAGTCCCGTTTTTACATTTATTCGTTCAAAGAGAATTAACTGGTCACAGCATGTACATTGTAGCAGAAGAGAATAAAAATTGCTGTCTGTATTTCGGCTCCGAGTTAGGCCCCATCGGCTCCATGTCTTGTCCTCGGAATGTCCACCTCCATATCAATCGCTGAGTAGCTTTGTTGTTATATTCTCGATCAACCCAATTGCGCCTCGACTTGGTATTATAGGGCGATTTTGGATGGCAATCAGTACCACAAGGTCAAAAGAAAACAAAATGGTGCTATCCTACATTCTTACAGAATCTTACAGTCCCACAAGCCTGGCCATCTGGTGTATTATAACGTATATCAGCGTTCATCTTCTAATCAACCGCTACATTGGAGGACTTAGCCAATTTCCAGGTCCCAGAATAGCATCTTTCACAGATTTCTGGCGTCTCTGGATGGTCCGCCGCGGCGACTTCCATCACACGCACCGAAAACTACATCAGAAGTACGGCAGCATCGTTCGCCTTGGGCCCCGAACAATATCCTTCTCAGACCCCCAAGCCGTTATAGACATTTACTCGTTCAAAAGGGGGTTTTCAAAATCCGGCTTTTATCATGTTCAACAAGGAATCAGTCAGGGACGACCCATACTTACCTCAGACGCCGCCCCTAGCGACGCGCGAATAGAATATATCTAGCTAAGAATCTCAGAATCTATTATAGAGCCTTAGCTACCTCTTCTAACCACCAAAGATATCCCTGCTCGAGCGTCCTCCGGGGCAGTCGAGAAGCGATTAACTCCGGGTTTTCCTGAAATTCAGCCGTAGGAATTTTAACTAGAAGAGTAAAGACGTTCGAACCGTGTATTAGTTAATCCATCTAATCTATCCCTCCTAGAACGAGTGGTGCTAAGATATTTCTGGAAAAGCCACTTATTACTGGATCAGAATCTACAAAGCCTCGCGATAAAGCAAGACCTCCGCGCAGTAACAGATAATAGCAGTAATACGATATTCCTTATCTCCAAAGATAAATAGAGAAAGATTATAGGAGACAGTTAGATAGTCAAACAGAAAGAAATTTTATCGATAGCATCTCGAGTCATAGACTATATTAAAGATAGAAGTCTTAAAGATCACAGCAGCTAAGCGTATGGAGTGGATTAAGGTCACAGATATATATTAAGACAGACTACCTCTCTTCTAGATAGATATCAATCAGAATATATTATCTAATTAATTATCTTAACTACCCCGATCGTTCTAGACTTTACCTAGCGTAAGATAGCCTAGAGACGACCAGGATCACGGACAGCGGTGATAGTTAGCCGAATATCTATATAAAGCTGCTAATAGCTAACATTATTAGCTCGTTAAATGAACTAGAGGTCGGCACCCCTATTAAAAGCAGCCGCCTCTACGGCTCCCTACTAGTCAATTATACTACAGATACTAAAATCACAGGATACTATAAGCGTTTATTTATCTATCTAACCGCCTAATTATCTTTAAAGATATAATCTCAGTTCTAGTTCAAGAATACTAAGAAAAAACTTATTAAAAGACTTAAACTATGGCTCGTCTTTAGAAGATACTTCATTTTACTATAGTCTAACTCCTTCTGTAAATAGCTTTAAGTAATCGGTGACTCTTCCATAAAGAACGATAACTAGAGACTATCATACCAAGTTTAGCCTACTAAGTCTTAGGATATTAGTGCCCTAAGATTTTCTTATAGCTTTTAAAGGCCTGCCTGTAGAGTTTTTGGGACTTCCTGTTCTTACTAAGTACTATATACAAAGCGCCTAGGTTGTTAATAATATCTAAAGTAGAGATATCCTCGGGGCCGACCGTCCTCTTGCGTTCTCTCATAGCCCGCTTATATATATACTTTGATTTCTTTAACTAGCCTTAATCCTTATAAAGATATGTAAGGTTACTGATAGTATTAAGAACCACCGCGTGGAAAAGACCAAAAGCTCTTATTCTAGTAGTCAAAGCTTGCTAGTATATAGCCTCAGCTTACTCCAGCACACCCTGGCGGCGTTAAATAATTCCAAGATTGTTCATTGTGATCAGGGTAGAAATATACTCAGAACCCAAAGCTTCTACCTTTTTCGATAAAACAAGACAGTACAACATTTCCGCTTCATCTAGTCTCCCTTGATCGGCAAAGAATTTCCCGATATTATGCGCCGTCATAAGCGTTAAACGATATTCAGAACCCAGAGTATTTAGTTTGCTATTAAGCGCAGACAAGTACATTTCCTTGGCATCTCCGGGTCTATTCGCCACAGAGTATACAATCCCGAGACTGTCCAGAGTTTCAAGAGCAGCAATAGAATTCTGCCCAAGAGTTTTGCGATAGCCCTCCAAAGCATACTTATACAGTATTTCCGGAAATCGGTGTCACCCTCTACACTCTTTGATTGTCCCCCAAACCCTAAATGCCAAGAAATACTAATCCGTTTTGAATGGCAATGTATCGCCGCCTTGGTTTTAGTACTGTATTGTAAATAACCGGACTATCGTAATAGCGGGAAGCGCGTCTATCACGGTAAATTCGCAATCAAACTTGATTACCAGAAACAGACCGCCGCTACTACGAGTGCCTTATCAATAACTTTCACAATCTTTTCTTCATTTCTAATGGACGTCTTCTTTCCTATAATGCATCTCCCGTCACTCGATTTTTGGCAGGTGGCTTGCCTCAGCATTTAAGAGACTCCAACGCGAACTCAAAACACGGCCCTCTTTGATGGTTGCTAGCAAGTGTTGATCAGGTCGATCGAGAATGGTGATATCATCCAAGGGGTTGGCGTTTAAGATGAGCATGTCGGCGGCAAACCCTGGAGCAATTTTGCCGAGGAAGTTATCCTGTCTCAGCATTCGCGCAGGAGTCGTGGTAGCACTTCGAAGGATCTCCGCAGGTGTTTGGATACTACCTCGAATGGCAAATTCTTTACTTTGGGCATAATGCAAGGGGCCTAAGAGATCTGTACCAAAGCAGATATCTACTCCAATCTTGCTGGCTAGTTCCAGGGCTCGCAGGCCTTGGTCCAAGACTTCGCGATTCTTTTTTTGAGAAATAGGGGGGAGGAACCCACTGAACTGTGGAGCGGCCATCGTTGCGTATGTCACTAAAGTGGGCGTGAGAAAGACGCCATTTTGCTTCATCATTTCGGCTGTGTTTTCGTCAATCAGATTGCCATGTTCAATCCCCTTGACGCCCTGTTTGACAGCCTGCTGGATCGCTTGCGGCGTATACGCGTGGGAGGTAACGTATGTCCCCGCATTGTCGGCCACTGTGACAATCGCCCTGATTTCCTCATCGGAGAATTGAAGGTGTTGGATCTGGTCTGCAGGGCTAGCAACCCCACCGCCACCCATAATTTTGATGAAGTCCGAGCCCTGTCGCAACTCTTCGCGAGCATACTTCAGGCACTGATCCACTCCATCCACGATACGACCAATCCCATTCACATGCCCCGCGCAGCACTCATTTGGATCATGCTGTTGGCGACGATCTCCATGACCTCCTGTTTGAGAGAGGGCATGTCCAGCAATGAACAATCTCGGCCCGCATATAATGCCCTCCTGGAGTGATTCTTTCAGAGCAAGAGACGCTCCTCCACAATCTCGGACCGTCGTAAAGCCACGGGCCAGCATCGACTTGCAAACGCTCGGTTGCCGCAGAATACTCTGGTCGTTACTAATCTCTTTCATTTCTCGAAGGCTCAAAGACCCAGGAACTGCAGCTATGTGGACATGGGAATCAATCAAGCCCGGGCAGATATACTTGCCTCTCATGTCGACCTGCACTGCTTGAGGGTCGACATTGTCGGTAACCCCTTCTTCGGAGGTTCTGACCGATGATACAAAGCCATCGGAGAGTTTGACTGTGGTGTTTTTCGCTATTGTACCAGTGACAGGGTCAATCAAGTTGGCAGACGTAAAGATGTACGTTCGTTGAGGGTTTGGCTGCCAAGGCTTGACAATATGCTGAAGGTCGGTCGGATCAGTTGTCATGGTGGTAGTGGTGACAAGACGAAACATATAACGGTGTTTTGATCTGTTCAGTTTGAAGATCTTGAAGACTTTTTCTCGATTCCATAGGCTAATAATCGGATAAAAAAGAAAAACTTGACCATTCTAATGCAGTGGCAGCAGCCTTTATAATTTAGTCTGCATGGGATCCGAGTAGAAAGCCGATTAATAATTTACCTGGACCCATTACCACTATCGACAGTACTTTCTGGATCGATAAAAGTAATGTTGCCAAAATTTGACGTGCGGGTACAAGTACCCGCATATCAAAGCTGCTCAAAGTGGCAAAAGCCCAGGTGACACTGCGGGTACTTGTACCCGCAAATTCCACCGCCTACAGCCTACCTACCTATCACAAGTCGTTCTGCCCTCCGCCCCATGGTTGATTTATCGATAAATCCAGCGAGAGATAAAGCCAAGCATCAATTAAGGGCTTAGAAAACATGTTGCTCTCTAGAGGGCCCACGCAGCTACCCACTGTTAATGACTGTCGAGAGATAGGCAGAATCCGGGGTCCGGGGATATCCATTAGCTTCAAATGTATATAAAGGCACTAGAAATATCTGTTCCAAATCGTCTTTCTCCTCATTAAGATTTCACACCTCTTGGATGTCAATTACTCATTAAATCTACTAGCCAGATCACAATGAATCAGCTCGAAGCCAAAACAGCAGAAATGAATTTGGATGAATCTACTACTATCGAGACTGGCCCTCAAGCAGGCACATCAGCAGTCCTTACCAACCCTGAGATGGAGAGATCTGTTAAAAGGAAGATTGACGCAGTTGTCTTGCCATTGGTTAGCCGTTTGGTCTTCGTGACATTTTGAGAATGACGTACTGATAGTGAGAGGCATGAAGATGTGTTTGGTATTCTTTTCTCAATGTAAGTTATCCCAAGCTTGGCTCCTACGTTAAAAGCCCTAGGGAACTCATGTTGCTTCGCCATTGAATGCCCGTTGACGTCCCTCATTCAGACCTTGACAAACAGAGTCTAAGTTACGCCGGGGTGTTTGGATTGATAGATGACCTGCAACTTCACGGCACCCAGTTCGCCTGGTTAGGGTCCATATTTTACGTTGGGCAGCTGGCGGCGGAGTTCCCAGCCATGTATTTGATGAGCCGTTTGCCACTTGCTAGATTTGTATCCTGTTTAATGTGAGTTTAGTACTGGTAATATCGTGATAACATCTGACTGAATCTAGCATACTCTGGGGTGGGATTTGCATGGTAATTTAACTAATATAAACTGAACATGCGCGTATCCGCAAGCTCACAGAAAATTAATATAGTGCCTAGCCGCAGCAACCACCTATTCATCTTTCATGGGTGTTCGGTTCGCCCTTGGATTGGCTGAAGGCGCGGTCTCGCCTGCCTTCGTGACCCTCACTAGTATCTGGTATAAAAAAAGCGAGCATCCTCTACGAATCGGGTAGGATATCTCCAACGTCCCCAAATCTATATTTGTCTCAATCTAACCATCAATTTCAAAACCTAGTCTATGGATCAGCTGCAATGGACTGGCTCAGATACTGGGTGCTTTGATGATGTACGGCATCGGCCACAATCACATGGCAATTTCCAACTGGAAGGCAATGTTCATGGTCTGTGGAGCTATCACGATATTTCTTGGGATTTTATTCTTTTTTATGATGCCAGCTGGACCTGAATCAGCGTGGTTCCTCAATTCTCAGGAGCGACTAATAGCCACACAACGACTGAAAGCGGAAACAGAGGGAGGAGACCAAACGAATTTCTCCATCCCACAGCTGAAAGAAACAATCATGGATATCCGAGCATATTTGAGCTTCCTATTTGGTGTTCTTATAACATTACCTTCTCCAGTAATTGCAGTGAGTTCCGCAGTTCTTTGGAAGGAGACACACCTTGCGCAATTACTGATTCTTTTTCGATATAGTTTGCTTCACTTATCATACACTCTCTAGGTTACTCAAACTTTGAAACCATGCTTTACACCTCACCAGCAGGTGCAGTTCAGATTATTTTTGTTTGGGTCGGAATTTTTCTCTGCTACCTATGGCCAAATCGCCGGTGTGCTATCATCATTGGTCTTACAACCATCCCGCTCACTGGTATTATACTATTGTTTGTGCTTCCATTATCGTCGGGGTGGGGTATGATTGCTGCATCATGGCTGGTATGTAAATGGTTGTAACTCCTTTCCGCGCCCCTCCCTCTAACAACTTCTTCTTCCCTTCGTGCTGACGTCACCGATTTAATTCGTTCCGTACAGGCCTCTGTCATCTCAAACATATTCTCAATTCTCCTTAGCTTGTACGCATCCAATACTCGTGGAAACACCAAAAAAGCTATTGTCAACGCTTTGTTCTTCGTTGGCTACGCTGTTGGTGCTATATGTGGACCACTACTCTGGAACGCTGAAAATGCACCAAGATATCGTAGTGGTCTCATATTGGCTCTGATCAGCTGGATTGTGTTCATTCCAACCGTCGCGGTTTATTGGTCCTTATGTGCTCATGAGAACAAAGTCCGGTCTATGGTGGAGATAGATTTTTGCCAACACGTTGCGGGGACTCCCAGAAAAGATTTGACGGACAAAGAAGATTTAAATTTCCGATATACCCTTTAACTTGTGGCCGCTGAATCGTGAAATTTTCAAGACGTAGCAAGCAGGCAATGACGTGTGATATACGGCATTGTATTGAGATTGGGGTGGAAACCCCTTTTTTGGATTCATTTTGAATACACATTCAACCATTCCAACTTTATATGTTCCCTAGTTGCAGGCTATCAAGCCCGAGGAGATGTAACTCCGCAAATGAACAGTTCCCAAGCACGGTGTCTATGTCGTGAAACAACCCCTTGCTAGCCCCTTCGCCTTGGCCTTCGTGCTGATGTGGCATGTCCAACCTGTGCAAAATGGTCTCTTCACAGGACTCTCCAAACTGAAGCAAGCCACTCACTCTTCGAGAGTGAGACTTTTCATATTCGAGACGTGAAATAGACGCCAAGGCTTGATTAACCACGCCTTGGAAGTTTTCGACATACCTGAGACTATTTCTGGCCAATTCACTACCAGCAGCCATATATTGTAGAGCGTCCATTGCCGTCCTAACTTTGGGAAATGATGACAGACGTGGGTTTAAGACACTATCCAGGAGAACAATGATAGTTGCAGCGCTGCAGGTATGAAAATCAGTAAAGGAAAATAGACCTAGCTGCCCAGATCTTTGGAGGAGATCAATTAGATCAATTATCCTCGCTGCGTGTTCCGCGCAAGCATCAGATAACTCTTGATTGTCTTCGTCTAGGCTATGGCCGCGTTTTGCGGGCTCCCCTCTGCTGAGTAAGCTTCGAACCTTACCGATCAGGGCAGAGCGACCGATATATATCCAGACCATGGAGTAGTGGAGCTGCAAATGCACGTTCAGTCGTAGACAGTTGTCGTTAAGTGATGCTAATTGAGTAGGTAGACCTGTTCTCCAAGACAAAAGCTGACTTCGGATATCCTTTGTCGAACCTTGATTCAAGGACCTGATAAGGATTAGCATGTCAATTGCCAATAATATCTGGCTTCCATCATCCAGTTTAAAACAGGTTTCTCACTTTAAGCAGGTCACTTGATTGAGCAAGATAGTCAACTTTGTATACGCTAGCAGTCTTTCAGCTCTATATGAGCCCGGAGAATCTAGATCAGGCTGCGGCTGGGGAAGGGGGCAGTCGATATCCTTGGTCTGTAGCGTCTCAGGGTAGCCAAGAGAGAGGGCAACCTGTCTGGATTTGTATTAGGTAAAAGTCAGAGTTAAGGTTGTATCGAAAGCCTACCGTTCGATGCTGTAGATAGTCCAGAAAACACGGTTCTGGGCCTCTGAAAGTGACGGAGATAATGCCGGGCTAGCTGATTTTCGATGAAGGCCGAGCCCAATTGCAATGCGTAAAGCAAGACCAAGATAACTGTAGCAAGTTTCACTGCTGTGAATCGGCAGAACATACAGTGCAAGCAGCAGACAGCTCAACAAGCCTTCCAGGGAAGGAGAAGCTATTACAGATGGCACAAGTTTCTGCGCATGTCGGAAAAATTTTGTCCCCGGAATTCCTTTGTGAACCGCATTCATGGCTTCCGAGTTACTCGAATGGTCATCATAATATAGATGAACAAACTGGCTGCCCATAGCAAACACATTGAGGGCCAAACAAATGAATTCGAGACGGTGAGAGGTCGCCGATAGGCCGCCGTCATACAATCTGAATAGCTGCTCTTTAAACGAAGTTTCATCAAAATAGTACCAGTTAGCCTCAGCATAGAAGAAAAATGCCGACATGAGAACTTCGGCCCCGGCTCGTGAGGGAAAATCTTTCAAGATCTGCTGTCTGAGGATGGTCTGATTTCCATAACATGATTCATATGTAGCAAGAAAGGTCTAATTGAGAAAGTCGATGACTGTCAGAGGAAGAGATCTATATGAAGCTTCTTTTTTGTGACTCACGGTATTTTCTGTAAGATCTAGTCCCTCAGACTGGGAAACTGCTGCAGCGGCGGATGTGAGGAATTCTCTGTGAGAGAGAATATCATCACCTTCAGTAGAACTATCAGTAAAATCAAGTGGACTTATGGCTGAATCTTGCCCTACCAGGCTCTTGTCCTTGTTTAAGGAGGGGATTTTCCGCAGTTATAGGTCTAGTTCCATTCTGTGATAGTTGTGTAGTATTATGACGAGATGTATTCTTTTTTTTTGAGGAGGCCTCTCCAGAGTTTTGGTGCGAGTCCGTCAGTATTTCCATGAGAAAAGATAAATGGCGGGCCCTGAGACCGATCTCCGGATATGATATATTGAACCGTGACAGAACATCGTCATGATCAATACAAATTTGACTGCGTGAATTAGATTGCATCAAACGAGAGGATTTCTGTGCTTTGTGACATACCTAGACACTGAATCAACTAGGCCGTCCTTCCTCGCTTCAAAAGTGCAGGCCAGACTGCTGTTCCTGCAATTCCTGCATCTGTTGTAAGAATCCAGTATACATCGACGCTTACGCAGGCGGCACTGGGTGCAGGCTTGGACAGTTCGTTTTCGTTGATCCAAAGGTACTTTGGGGCGGTCGCGTTTGGGAGAGCATTTTCTTAGTGATCCACGCATGTTTGATACGTCACTTCAGGCACTGTCAAACAAAATGCACATATAGGGTTCACGGCCCTCGAGATAGATGGGACCGAGGCTCTTGAGATGGGCGGGGGTTCCGGGAAAGCGGTCGGCAAGAGAGATGGTAGGTAATAGACGCGCTTCCCGCTATTACGATAGTCCGGTTATTTACAATACAGTACTAAAACCAAGGCGGCGATACATTGCCATTCAAAACGGATTAGTATTTCTTGGCATTTAGGGTTTGGGGGACAATCAAAGAGTGTAGAGGGTGACACCGATTTCCGGAAATACTGTACAGGGACTCAGCCTCTGGAAGCATATCTTGGTCACAATACCTGTTACCAAGTTCAATAATGCTGTCTAGGCTGGATATGTGGTCTGGTCCCGGTGCCAGACTTATCCGATACCGTTGGAGGATTTCGAAGGCCTTGGTTGTACCGCCACTTTTAATTGAGGGTGAAGATTCGGGGGTTATAGTGTGTCAAAATCAAGACTTAAGATGGAATGATGTAGATCAATAGAATGATTTAATAATGGAGTCAGGTCAAGACTTCAAACAGTCCTAATAAAACCACCTTTCGAAGCTGACTTTGGCTTGTCGGCTAGGAAATCTCGATTAGTAGTGCGATTAAGGTCCTACCACATTCTCCATGAATATTCTGGGAGAGGCGCAGACATTACTTAATTTTCTGTCGGGAGCAGAAATAGTGCCGCAGGGCGATTGAATTACGTTCTGTAGTATCTGGCCCCACGTATAAACGTGGGTCTGCAGCACTGAAAATGGTGTCGCAGCCTAAATGGGTTCTCTTCTAGCTAGGTCTGGAAGATTAAGAGCGAGTAAACGAGGATTGCTTTAGAGGATCGGGATATTTAAATACCATATAACTTATAGATAGACACAGGGTCTAAACATCAGAATATAGTATTTCACGTCTTATTACAAGTGTTATTCTTACCCTCCTGCTTCTATCAAAATGCATTTTGCAATCCTAAAACTCATCGCTAGCACCCTTATACGCGCTTTACTAGAGAGAACTCTTCAGATCATTGATAAAGACTGTGAGTGTAAGATATATTCTAGCGACGTTCATAGTTACACCGGCTACTCTATACTATTTACAAAGCTTAACGGACAAGATTACTTAGGTATATATAGCAGATTCAAAGACATGATTGGTTATGAGATAGGCTAATAAATCTTAGATCTCTCTGTGGCTATTAATAGCTTTCGCATAGACTTCTCTTATATTGATGTCGCAGTATATAGACAGGTGAATGGCAAGAATGTGGCCTAGATTATAGTAAACTAGACAGGAGAAGTCACTTTCTTTAACTAGAACGACAACAATACTACTTGTAACCTAAACAATAGTCTCAATACTAGAAGCTTATGCAGCGCTTCTGACTTCAAGTCCTGGACCGGTAAAACCGTAAGTACAACCACAGATATAATTGCAAGTCCGTCTACTAGCCCCGCAACTTCGAAGGCTTCCTTAGCTTCCGAATCCTCAGACGCTGGGTCCGCTGTATCGACCTGTGCCTGTGCCTAGCCAGCCATTTCAAAGAGACTTCGAAAACGCGAATGCCGAGCTTCTTAATGCTCTTGGAGTACCGATTTTACATGCACACCTTGCGTTCTTTGGATTTCTTGATCTTTTATTTAGCTGAAATTCTTCTCTGAGATATGAATTCGAAGTTCCTATTTTGCACCTTCAACATGCTACTTATTACCTAGTTGCTTCATTCGCCGTAAATAGCCGTTCCCGGATTTTTATTGCCAATTAAATGCTGTACCTGAGGACCAGGATAAGTTTGTCTTCATCGCTACATGTTTGAGGTCGTAAGCGGATGCTAGGCATACTAAGAAGCATTATGAGGTCTATTTGCATATAGATCGGAAATCAGAATTGTATACATATATTACTTCAAAAATGACTTGAAGGTGAAGTTTATATGATCCATCTTAGGTAGACCGGTGCACCTCCTTGTTTGATTGGCTCTCTCAGCCCTAAGTGTCCGTGTGCTTCCTTGTCCCGAATATACTCCTGAGTCCTGATGTCTACCCCCAGCTGCTACAGTACGTCCCGAAACTGGTGCAACAGCTTACACTCTTAAACTGATTATTAGTCCCACTGCCAAGAAACACTAGACTATAGTAGGATATTTATCGGAATAACAATATTACTGTACTAGTCTCGATACTGTTAGTTATATTTAATAAAATACGGTTCCTGGTTTTGTGACTGTATTATATATATTTTATGGAAATGTAAACAAGTTAAATATTAGGGATTAGGGTCTGTCGAGAATCTGGCTATGTGTAACTTCCTTCTCGTCCCTCTAAGTTAGTCTGGGTCTTACTTGGTACCTGATCTGTAAAACTGACTTGCTTTGCTTACTTACTGTCCTTACAGACTATATATGAATAAGCTTCTTATAATTCTTAATCTGTTAGCTATAGTCCTCTCTTTTGACGTATCTAAACCTACTTGGTGGAAGCTGACATAAATATGTTTATAGACTCCTTAGTAGTATCTTTTGCTTTGAGGGGATGACACACACTTCTTTTAACGATGATTATTATGATGCTTACTGACCTAAACTACCTAATTTATGGGAACGGACTCCCTCGTATGCCCCTACCCCTGGTTACCTAGATCCTGAATGGACGCCGTCGGTAATCTGCCCTTCACCCGATCTCGAGAACATAGTTGGTGAATGTTCGCCTTCCTCGCATCAACAGCTATTTGATCATCAGAGTTTTGATCCTGTGGTTAAACGTGCAGATGAAAGTGCTTGGGATGTATAACCTACGGACTGTATCCACTACCAGATCGAGTAGAGGATTAAATTGAATAATCGTGTTGTGGTCAAGGATATAAAATAAGATCTTACTTAACTACCTAGATGCTATTAGGAACAGATAAAAGAGGATGCTCATAATATTCTAGGGTAAAAGATAGCCCGTGGTCGATGGGTGAGACTAGATAATACTGATATAGTGCTATTAGTAAACTCCTAATAGAATATTGATAAATACTTTAAGAGTACTAGTGTTAATTAGACTGTGGTAGAGGAATAGCTGTTAGTATAGGCCCATCTATTCTGACGTGGTAAGAAGATTTGGCTCCAGATATCGATGAACTATATAGAGGATAGTAGACCTATTTCTTCTAGAACGGATAAGCGAGGAAAGTTATTAGTAATAGTTAACGTAATCCACCACCAACCCGGCCACTTCCGCCCGAGAACGCGTCCCTGTGAGGCTCCAGACGTTATATCCAGTATATAACCCCTCGGTGCACGTTCGGCACCCTTGGAAAGCCTCACGTGACATTCGTTAAGGCACTAGCGGAGCGAGGAATTACTTCTACTGTATATATGGTGAATATGCCACTAGTAGTAATTAGTTTATATATATATCTATATATATATTTAGTTGCTAAATCCAGTGCTTTATCTACTTTCTAAATAATTTTTTTATATTCTAATTACTTTATATCTTCGGATAGAGAGTTAGTAAGTATTAGAAATAGTTAATATAAAAAGAATATCTATAGCTATTATCTCTAAATAAAATTTAAGTAAGTCTAAATAGACATTATCTTAACTAAAGTCTATAAATAATCTAATTCTTATAAAGATACTATAAAAAGAAAGCTAGATATAAATTTAAATATCTAAGTCTATACTATTAGACTTAAAAAAAATATCTATCTAACTTATAAAGAAATAGTTAGACTTTATACTACTTTTTAAGTTAAAAAAGATTAATAAATATTTTAAATAATAAATTTATATAGTAGAGCTAAAGTAAAAAATATTATAAATTTAAAATTAAATTTAAAACTCTATTACTATTAATATAATTATAAAAAAAAAGCATCTTTAAATTAATATTTTTATAAATAAATATTCTCTAAGATTTAAGATAAATAATTTCTATATTAGTAAGATTTATAATAAATATAAAATATTTATAAAAAGAGCTAAATTTTAATTTAAAAAATATTTAAAATAATATATTATATACTTAAAATATAAAATTAATAAAGTAATAAATAATCTAAATTAATTTTATTTTTTATAATATTCTATATTCTAAAAGAAATATAAAAATATAATAAATATAAATTAAAATAATTTTAAGAGCTATTTATAATAAATTTTTAATAATCTTAATATTTTTTAAATTAAAGCTTTATACTAATATATTAATATTAAATAAAAAAAAAAATAATCTATATATAAATTTATATAATATCTTTATATATAAAAAAAATAAATAGA